>OZ026835.1:6016472-6470392 GCA_964023205.1 Lutraria lutraria | reverse complement strand
ATAGATAGTGGATACTGTAGATTATGGTTGTATTTAAAGCCATAGACCAAGGCGCCTTTGGGAATTCAAAAACAGATAAAACATGTCTATATAGTTAAGAGTCAAATCTGATATAAACTTAAGTGTATATAATCAATATACAAATAGATTTATTGATTTATTTACATGAATGTATACATATTTTTTGTGTCTTATTTCAATACAGGTGACTCCCATCTTGGTTTTATTAAAGTTTATATACTTGAGAACCAGATTTTAGCATATGCACCAATGTATTCAGTGATGAGACACGTTTGAATAAAGTTTTATCATTGTAGGCAACATGACTTTTAACCAGAATCATGAAAGCATTCACATGATAAAGATGTTTACACACATGAATGAAACCACTATATAGGGTTGAAGGGATGGTGTTTAATTATAATCGTGTAATAAGGCCTAAAATGTATAAGTGACGTGTTTCTCGGACCTGAAACAATTAATAATTCTTAATATAATATTATTATCTTTCTTGATGTATTTTTATAACAAGTATGATAAAAAAGAGTCTACGGTATATATAAAGGCAAAAATGAATACTGGTACATCACTGTACTTACATTCTTCACTTATAATATCTTTAAGTTTTCTATAATTATGTTTTACTGTATCTGTATTTGTGGATTGAAATTTATTATAAAACTGAACCAAAGTAACCTCCTCTTTGTGAAATGATTAAAGGATGTTTATGAATAACTAATAAGTGATTTATATGTATTTTGCTAAATGAGGCCTACCCATGCTTTATTTGAAGTAGATTAACATATTAAAACACATGTACATTTTTGTATGTTCAGGCCGTATATTTGTAATGTCTCAATATAAGCTGTTCTTCTTGCCAAGAAGTCTTATTTAAAACTAATCCAAAAGTATGTATAATGCATTTTGTACATTTGTTTGTTCAGCCCAAAATTTACACTGCCAGTGTGCTGATTCATACATTGAATTTTACTGTGAAGCTCACTGGACAAGGTAACAGCTGCAACTACTAATTATTACTTGCAATCTACAGCTGTTTTTCAGTAATATTGTAAATGGCCTACTTAGAATTTGATAATAAGTTGGGTTTATACTATTGACAATATGTTCCGCAGTCTTCACGAAAAACTTTTGTAAGCACAGTGCCATGGACATTCAGTCCAGTGAAAATACAAACTTTACTGGACCGAATTAACTTTTAGTGGACCAAAAAGAGTACAAATAAAATTTCTTATGATTTGGCTAAAAACCATATTTTCGAGATTGATTAAAACGTTTCATTTTTTTTGGTTGTGCAAAATGGTAAAATAATCAACGAAAAATTTACTGGACCTTCGGACCACTGACCTTTTCAAATTTGCTTGACAGATGGCCATCGGTCCAAGTGCTAGATTCGAAGACTGGCTCCAACAAATTTATATTTCATTATCTTTCATAAAAACCTTTGTATATCTTTATCTAACAGTAAAACCTTTGAAGAAACCCTTCATAACTTAACACTGGACAAGTCTGGATTAATGTGATTCCATTATAAATGCCATTGAATCAAATCTGTAATTGAAACTGTTTAGAACTGCCTGGTACGAGTATATGCTGGAAGGTGTCTTTACTATATTGGAAGAAGAAGAACAGTGCTGATATTTTGTAATCCATGTATACCATAGGATAGACATGAAAATAAATACAGTAGAACATGGCTGTAGTAAAGTCCTTGGCAACTGAAATAATACTTCACTATATATCTGAGTTCACTACATACATGTACATGTTCTATTGTGGTAGATGAATATTTGAGCTAAGTATGGATATTTTAGATACATTCCTATCTACGCATGATATCACTGTGTTGAGTGTATGTTGTATAATATAATTTATTGTAATTTTCGTTTTGTTATCTTTTAACATACATGTTTTCAATAAACATACTGTCATTTGAAAGTACAAATGTACACAAAAAATGTACTTATATAATACCTAAGTGGAATAGATAAATAAACATCATATCATGTTTACATTCTTACACAACTAGGAATATGATATTTAGGCATGACAAAAAGATTCTGGTTTCCGCTAATACATTCGATTTTTTTTCCCGGTGAGATACTTTTTTTATCTCAGTGGGCCAATTCTATTTTTTAACAGTATTTTCATATGAAGTACATATCCACACTTAAAATACATTTGAAACAAGAGGGCCAAGATGGCCCTATATCGCTCACATGTCAATCACTGCTCACTCATTAAAACATTGTTTTGAACAGGTGACCTAGTTTTTGACCCCAGATGACCCATGTTAGAACTTGTCCTACATATGAATAAGACAAACATTCTGACAAAATTTAGTGAAGATCCAATCAAAACCATGAAAACTACAGCATAGACAAGGTTTTCCTAAGATTTGACCTCGTGACCTAGTTTTTGACCCCAGATGACCTATGTTCGAATTTGTCTTACATATCATTAAGACAAACATTCTGACAATGTTTGGTGAAGATACAATAAAAAATTGACATCTACAGTGTTAATACAGTTTTCCTAAGATTTGACCTTGAGACCTAGTTTTTGACCCTAGGTGACCCATATTTGAACTTGTCCTTAATATCATCATTAAGACGAAAAATTTGACAAGGTTGAAGACGCACGATGCACAACGCCGGACGGAGACTGATCCTAAAAGCTCACCCTGTCACTTTGTGACATGTGAGCTAAAAAGTTCTGCTTCCTTACGACCTTATGTTTTCTTTGATTAGCAGATACTTGAAAAGTGACATATGCTACATTTTAGGGAGACATAATTGGTTATTTATCTTGATACTGAATGGAATAATTAGTGGACGAATCTCATTAAGGACATACTATGATAATGTGTAACTAAAACCTTCCAAAAACTGAAAAAGTCCCGAATATACACAAATATCTACGGATCGTAGATAATATAAAAGTATTTAAATCTCATTTTGAGTTTTCTTCTATTCATTAAATCATATACAAATGTACTTATACTGATCAATACAGTACGACCCCACACAAACTACATATAGCCCAATTTACCCGTACAGGCACACAATTGTCCTGAATAACTTAGTGAATGATGAAATCTTAGTCAGATTAATCTCTGACTGAACAGATTTTGTAAAATGAATGCATTCATTCCACAGAGTAATGACTTAATATATAAATGGAGATTTAAACAGGATTTTCAAGATAAGGTGATAAGTAAACATTTACTTATAAGTCTTGTGTAAAGCCCATTCATCCAGTATCAGTATTTCTCTATATATAAATGTTTCATTTGAATCGCAGAGAAGTATCAGACCTGTGTTAATAAAACTTTGATCTTAGAAGGTTCAATTCAACCCAAAAATTTTCTTTTTTTTTCTTTTCTTTTTGAATAATTTTTGGGGTTGAATTTTGGTGTTTTAAATCGTCCTGATACAATGTTACTATCACAAGTCTTATACTACACAAGTCTGATACTACAGTCTGTGAGATTTGAAAGTAGCAAGGAAGGTTTTTCTATCAATTGACTGATCTTTCAAACAATTAATCAATCAATTAACTTTAAAAAGTTAAACTGAGTTAATATTAAAACAGTGGACATGGAATAAACAGAAGACTGTTGAGAATATAAACAACTTAACCTGTTTACTCATGTGAATATCAATGGCTACTACCAATTAATGCAAACATTTTGGCCATTTAGATTTGAGACAAGCACATTGTAAGAAAGTTTACATCTACATGTAGTTAATGTCAGACAATATTGCAGTGATTTTTACATGGTCTTTCTGTGTTATAAATGAGAATTAAAACTGATTTAAGTGCCTCTATTTATACTATAATCAGAGATTGTATTATACGTCTCTGCTATAAAAGACCGAGAATCAATGATATACAATCATTACACTGTTCAAACGGTTCAAGTCTCAATATTCAAATTAAAAACACATCTTTTGTTGTTATATAATTAAATAAGACAGCCATACAGGAATGTAATTCAATCTGCATCATAACATAGCTTAAATTTCAAAGCAATATTTCCAGTAGACACAGTAATCTCGTGCCCCATTATAAACCTGATCATGCTTTAGTAAATACATGTACAGTGAAACCTGTGTTAACGGCCACTTTCGAATAACGGTCACCATGTGAATAAAGGCCACTTTTGGGAAAACTTCAATTGATGACAAAGCAAACAATGACCTCCGAATAAAGGACACCAGTCCTGTCAATAAATTTTGTCTTTCCCATGAGTGGCCTTTGTTCACAGGTTTGACTGTTAATTCTCTGACAAATCAGTCTTAGTTACATCAAAGAAATAATGTTCCCATTTGTGTTATACTGAAATACCAAAATTGTCCATACATGTACTACAATGTTTTATGATGTCACAAATTATTAACTTAAAGGGGCATGCCCAGGAACTGCTGTCTTTTTTTATGTACACCAAAAATGTGTTTGCCACTTGTAAAACCAATTATTATCGAAAAGTCAAAGAAGAATGTGCATTCAAAAATGACCCAATAACGCGCACGTCGGTATTTGTATGTCGGTTTGAATAAAAGGCTGTAAGCCTTTTATTGACAACGATATTTCCGATACGTCTGAGAGTTTAACTGAGCATGTGCGCTGCCTTTCAAGTGAACATAACATGAGCAATACTTACCATTTCAGTTTGTTGACATTTTTTCCGCGATGTTTTGCGGTTTTGACAGATACTGAAAGGGTCGAGTTGTGAAAATGACGAATACTTTCTGAGGCCAAATTCGGCAGGTTTGGTAAATCTTGAAATGTGTATTTTGAGTAAACTAGCGGGATATTTTGTAAATATTTTACAGGGCTTTCATTAATTGATTTAGGCATTAAAATGATACCAATTTGATTGCTATTCAAAACGCTTCAATTCCAGGGCATGACCCTTTAAAGATGTTTTGTTTTTTAAAAACTCTTTGAGTTCATTTTTGAAACTTGACTAGTAAGGCATAAAAAATTGTTTCTAGTTGCATGCTCATTAGAAATAGGGAAGGCAGTTTAATAGTTTTTTTTTTGTTCTTGGAAATATGAAAAAAAAGTGAGAAAGTAAATGCACTGTTCCTCACACCCTATTATAAAACGTCAAGGGAGAAAATTACTGGTAGGGTACATCGCGTAACCAGAAACAAACACTTCATTAATGCCTGACATCATAAGTGTATGTAAATCTGATTGATCTAGAGGTACGAAAATATTATTTTTATCATTAAGACTAATTTTGTCAGAGAAGGGCTTTTATAAAGTTGGTCAAAATACAACAAGCAAGTCATACTGTCAATATGCAAGAACATTCACTTATTTTATTTTGTTCATAATTCAGATATTAGGATTTCATAACAGAAAGTATTGCACAAAAACTGTAAACCACAACCAATATAATAAATAAACAATAATACAGTAACAAGATTTAGAACAAAACATCTGGCAGAGATTGAAATGAAATCACAACATTTTCACGAAACATGTAGACAGGTACAAGAAACCTCCTAATATATGCTCGACGTTAGATTTTATAGATTCTATATCAATTGGTTCATTTGGTGGAACTTTCTATTTCACTCATTTCATACAATTTGAAAAATCATTTCACCAAATCAGGTGAGTCGTAACTTTGATTATCTTAATAAGAGTAGGTGGGAGGTAATTAGATCTCAAAATGAGTAGGGAAGGGTTTTTTATTAGTTGAGGGGCATTGACATGAAAAGTTGAATAATAATAAGAAGACTAAACACAGGCAATGCCCAATCTTTAGAATATTTAGAAAATCAATGACATGAAAAATCTTCATATTGTACAATTAGCATCCTTTAATTGCATTTTGTTTTGTAAACTTACTGACTATCTGTTTCAGCACATTATAAATATACTTAACTCAGTATTTTTAAATTAAAGGAACAAAACTAATGCTGCAAAAGTTGCTAACAATTAGTATAAAATCAAGAACAATTTATTTAAATCTTGCAAAAAATATACTGACACACACTTCTTAACCATCACTGAAGTTTATTCAAACTTAACAAAAAATGGTATCAATATCATTTATGAAGATGATCACTGTCAAACCCCATTTCCGTAGATTTCCACTCATTTCTGTTATATGTAATGTGTACAGTGGTTGAATAGAAGTCTGAATCAGCTAGTATATAGTCGATACAACTAAGGCTGATATAAAACAATCACATAAATCAACCATTCCATACAAGTTGTCAACTTTTTGTGTTTATACACAACAAATTCAATCCCAAGAATATCAGTGACAAAAAAACATAAAAATACAGGTATTAATAAAACAAAATATCATTACAGGGGCAAACAATTATTTCCAACAAAAACTTAATTTAAGTTACCGGTATTACATTACTTCAATCTGATATAGGTATAGCAAATTAGAAATTCTACCCAACAAAAACTATATCCAAAGTTAATGAAGTACTTCAATTTGATATAGGAAGCAAATTTGAATCAAATAAACAAAGATAAAAGATCTTCAAACTACACAGTGTCAAGGTTATAGACTTGAGATCAGTATCAAAACTCAAATCTTATTTTTGCACTAAACTTATTTCAGACTAACCTGTATGTAAGTCATACGAGTGAGTAGATAATTTGATTCACTGTTTTGCTTATAGAATGCTGTTTGGAAAATTACTTATCATAATCAAAATTACCGTGAGATAATAATATTGGAGACACTAAAATTTCAAGTGGAAAAGCGATCTCATGTTTTGTAACCTTAAAACGTGGCATAGTTGGAAGACCGAGATGAGTACCATAAAATTATGTTGGAGGCATAAGTGTCAGAAATAGTTTTAATGAAAAGGCTATTAGTTGTATACAGCATGATATAGACTTGTGATTTAATTCTTGATTGAGGATAAATTATGCTAAATAATTTGATAATGTTCCAAAACTGATAAGCAACCAGCAGTCAATGACCTACAATATATGATTTCATATGGGCATGAAGAGCGAGTACAAAAAATCAATAATTGAAAAATATCTGTCAGTGTGATCTTACAACAAATGTTATCTATACATAACTATGTGTATGTTACATAAATATATGACATTTATTTATAACTAGGTGTATGTGACAACTTCAGAGTGAGAGTGATAGAAATAAAACAAGGGAGACAATGACATAATAAATATGTGAACCATACAGTAAAACTTTACTTAACAACTACTGTAGAACGCTTTAATTTTGCGAGGTCAAAATTTCGTGTTTTTTGTTGTTAAAAAGCAGCTGTTTTCTTTATTCGCTTATTTATGAATTCGCGACGTCGTCAGGCAGGAGTAAAGTGTGATCAAAGACACGCTGTTGTTGCTTTGTTATTTGTGTGTCACATCTGATCTGTTAGACATTTAAGTTGTGATTTATATCCAATAAAGTATAATAACAATAGATTGATAATAGTTTCGGGTTGTTGTGGAAGTTATGTTTTACAAGCAGTAGGGAAGTGTGAAAAACTGTTACTAGTATGTTCAAACGATGTCCAAAATTGTTCTACAAACGAAAGTTTAGTAAAAGCAATATTATAAAAAAAAGAATGCAAACATTAAAGGTATATGTTTATTGTTGATATATTGCTTTCATCAGAAGAACTTAACTGATTATTCTATGATGATATAATAGTAGTGACTTAAGTTGCGTATTTTCGGACATACGAGGGGTTATTCAAAATTACGTGGACTGTCTTTATTGTGTAAGAGCTATTTAAGATATTTAGCCAAATTTGTACACAACTTAGAAGAAAGTATAATAAATAAACACAGAAATTTTCATATATATAGCTGTATTCTTTATTAAAATACAGGAATTTACGTAAACACATCTCGGCGACAGTGGAGCACTCGGAAAATAATCTGACGTCAACGTCAGAAAAGCGTAACGTTACAAGCGTCAACACCACATGTTAAGTTACTGTTTCTCAAAATGATCTCTGCAAGCCTGCAAGCGATCATACATATTAGGTAATCATGCTTCACCGAGACCCAAAAAATATGTTTAGTGGCGTTCAGCAAGTCTGCAAGGGAATCAATTCAATGGCCCCGCAGTTGTCTCTTAACCTCTAAATTAACTGATATTGTTACTAGATCTATTGAATTACAAAAAATATTAATATCTTTATTTACTAAAACATACAAATATCATTAATTATCAATATTACCAAAAGTTTTATTTATTAAGAAATAGTTTTATTGTTTTGTTTTGACATTATTGTTACATTAATACTATAAATTGAGTGACTATGCTACACCCGGGAATATCGCGAAGTTCATAGCAGCCAAATCTGGTGAGTAGGCAGGATGTGGAACTATCTTGAGCTCCATGAGTGACAACACAAGGTCTGTGTCAGTAATAATTAATGGTTGTTCATGAAGGATGCGCCATAATGTTTCATAACCGCAGCTGACCAACCTCACAATTTCTACAATAGTTTGACGTCCGTCAATAACTCCACAAACCTTGATGTCGTCATTGTTGAGGTAAAATGGTTTTCCACCCGTACCCGGTATCGTCTTTAACATATTCGGACCTCACTGAACCTTTTGTGCCATTTAAACACTAGTGAATGCAAAATTGCCTTTCTCGAACTTGCTTGTTGCATTTGATCTAAAATCTGTGATGGTGTCATTACTAAATTCATACAAAACGTATAATAGCGCGATTTTTTTTCAATATTACGTCATTCTGTGCATCGTATCTATAGCGGCCTCTTGTTTTCTAACGATATCTACATTATATTAACTGATATGTCATCCAATAAAACCACATAATTATAGCTAATTTGATGTTATGGAACAAATGAACAACGTTTAGCGGGGTTTCTACGTTAATTTTTGTCATAAACTCAAAATATGGCGGCTATTTTTTTCTTTATTTTAGCGTGCTCCGGGTATCGTTTAGGTACAAGTTTAAACCAGTTTAAATTTTTTATTTATACACATATTAATCTGTAGTTACACAAAGACAGTAACAATACATTAAAATGTTTATAGATAAAGTTCCATCACACTAAACGTTGCTGTTCAAAAGATATTACAAAAGTCCTCGTATTTTTGGATAACCCCTCGTACTCATTTTTGAATATATAAAACTCAGTATTCATTTGCGATATTTATGAATTCGCGAGGTATTTGATTCGCGAATATTAGCAAAAATAGAACTAACGCAAATAAAACCAGTTCTACAGTATTCAATGTTTAGACTCCCTCTTTATAACAACCACATATATTTGGACCTGTTTTTGAAGATTTCCTGTATAAATCAACAAAGTAATGAAACTACTGTAATATTAAAGAATGATAATGCCTTTGATTCCAAAGGTGGACATAATACAGCAAGTTTTACTGATGAAGAGGTTTTATGTTTGCACAGACCCAATCAAGACTAGATAAAAGTAAAGATAACTGAAGTCTGGTATACAGTCAAACCCGCATTAACAACCACCTCTGAATAGAGGCCAATCTGTGAATAAAGACAATTCTTTTAAATGCTGTCATGGATTATTTAGAACAAATTGACCTCTGAATAATGGCCAACTGTCACTCAAGGTCACACTATTTCTTTCCCAAGGAGGGCCTTTGTTCACAGGTTTGACTGTTTATCATATCAGGGATTAGAAAGGTATGAAATTTATGCTTTAGTATGATGATGTATTACAAATTCTGTCATGGATTTCTAACAAGATTTCAGTCAATTAAAAATCATCATAAAAATATGATTGAAACTAGTAGTGAGTATGATCAAAATGGTGATCAGATGATAAAAAATAATGCTGGAATAGATCTGTATATTGTATGTAGCTGCACATTAACCAAGAATAATTCTGAGATAAAACACTGTAATGTGGAATGTGATAGATAATAATAATTTTATGGTGATTTGTACAAAATGTTGAGTATAACTTATATAACAAAGATTTATAACATAGAGATTCAAACAACAAAATATTAAACTAAATAAACACTAACAAATAATAATAAAATGTATCTCAATGAAAGGTTCACAGTCATCACAACCAATGACAGGGCAATAAACACAACATGGTATAGTCAATATACAATAAATCAACACAACTCCACTTATTGAGAATGGCTGTTATGGCCAGAAAAAATATTCATAGTACTGGACCAATCCTATTCTTTGGCATATTCATATTTCAAACAATAGTAGAAATAGATTCAACATAAAATAGACAAGATACAGAAATAACAGAAAAATAAACTAAACAACAAAAACATAATATCATCACTTAACAACAGAGAAACATAAAATCTATGACAATTCATATACAATGTGTCGGTAATAATAATGATTAATGTTCAGGAATATAATGCAACATCTGTTTTGAGCCAGACAGACCAGGTTTAACTTCCAGAAAAAGCCATATGTATGAATGTGATTAAATTATAACATTTTTGTGAACTTATTTGTACAGCTACAAAATTAAGACAGATGCTATTAAATGCTTCTAATTATCAAGAACATATTTAAATGAGTAACATAGCAGTAATAATATCATACAATTTTAAGCTGAGCAGAGTATTTTGAAACTGAAAACAAAGTTGCCCAAGATGGACTAAGACAAAGGCTAATTAAATGTGATGAAACATAATATACAATCAAATAATTTTATCAATGTATGATATAAATTTTTGTAACTTTTAATTTACTTTATTTCCAAAGTGTCAGAGGCAAATTTCTAGTAGTACTGACAAAGGGGAAGTGGGTTACACCACAGACTGTTATGAACTTCATAAGTTGAATGAACAAACATATTTCAACTCCATTTTGGCAGGCAACAATATCATAATTGTAAATGCAGGGGATGATACACAAAAAATTAGGCCATACATACACACTATATTACCTAGCACCATAACAAATAACTCAAAACAAGAAAGTGATTTAAGGAATCAGATTTTACAATCCCTCCATTAACTAGAATACAAACTGTTAGCAATATATAATTAACAATACTAAATTTGTAATGTGATCACATAAGTAGCATGTTAAAGCTTCAAGCAATATTTATCAAAGTACACTGACCCCTAAAATGATTTGAACACTAAATAATGGCCATTTTTCCAAGATCAAAGCATCTGTAAAAAAATATGCTTGAACGAAAGCTCAAACATCTAAATGGAGTGAAAGCTGTAGTTTTTCTATTAATGAAGGCAGTAGATCATTGATTAAAAACAGAAAGGGAGACAATTCAAGTTGATGAAAATTAAAAAGGGAGACAACTCAAGTTGATAAAAAAAAATTCATGATGTCAACACAGTAACTGTTTCAGCTATGTTTATACACAATAAATAAATTCATTTCATATACCATAAACTTTGAACACAAAATACCAGATCAAAATTTCACAGAAAGATATTTTTTAACATTATTTCATCTTAATCTGATATAACACAATAACAACCATTGTAAATATTTAAACAACACAAAAGATATAAAACTTCAACAAAAATAACAAGGTAAATGAAACAATTATTATTAACATATAAATTATCGAAACAAATAAACACTTTAACCATTCTGTTAACTCATGTTCGATCCCAAGTAATTACCAATACAATACAATACCAACATTTTGTTTTCATGTAACTTATTCTTGCTGTTTATACATTTCACTTGATATGATAGTATTTAGGAGGATATTTAGTAAAATAGTCTAATTACTTCCCTTGAAAATGGTGGAAACTTGTTTTCTTAAATGTTTCAATTTTGGCTCTAAAGAAGACAGGACATGGTTTTAATATAGAACCCGCCAATTCATGAACATCTTAAAAACGCCAAATTTTGCACCCGCAGAATTAAAGACGTATACAGTAATATATATATATTTACTGGCAATGAATATATCAGTACTATAAAACGCTGGAAAAAAGCACCAGATGCATGTATAATCAAGATAAGCAACAAAATAATGCAGTAAAACTGTCAATGTTTACTTTATACATATAATTTGTTTTAATATGCATAACTGGCTCTTAGATGCAGTAATATAGTAACCATATGATTTTATCCAAATAAATATACCGGGTAACTCTTGAAAAAAAGACCACTGTAAGAAGTAAAAATGCCAAAAATGTTGACAGATATGTGGCAAAAGTTAACCTTCACTCCATAGACTATTGCACTAGGCAAAAAGATTTGACAAAAAATTTAATAAGAATAGACCAGTTCTTTACATGATGAATGTCAGATGTTAGTTTCCAAGGGAATATATGCTGCCAATACGTCGTAACCACTGAGCTAGCTCCTCCCTTAATCTCATGTCATGGGCGTGGCATATCAGATGATTGACACATTCAAATACTGATGGAAGTAATATGGTGAACTTGCTGTCATCAAGTTGATCAAACAGACCAAATATGGTACACAGTAACTCTGTCCAGGACTGAAGGTGAGCTTCACTATCCTATAACATAAATAAACAACAGTGCTATTAACTGTCATAAAATTAACATGTCAACATTATCAGCTGAATGTTAAAAGGGAACTCTTCAACTTAGAGAGCATCTTTTTCATCCTATTTTGCCAAATTAGGGACCTGCCGCCATAATTCAAATATGTAAATAATTCTGTTGGGGAGTCAGCAGTTCACTGAAGCTAATACCTGTACATGTATGCACATCTATCTCCCAATAATTTCAAACTCCTCATTGGACTTAGAAAAATAGACTTAAATTTTATTTGAAGATACAAAAAAAATTAGCATGATTTTCCTACCTTCATGATAGAAGTTTGCTGTTGTTCTTCAATCACTTTTTCAACAGGATCATTTGATGTTTCCTTCTTCTTTTTCTTCTGAGTTGGTTCTTTTTTCAGGAGTTTGGAGAATGGAGGCATTGCATTCTGGTTTTTCTTCTTCTTGTACTCCGTCATCAGATTCTTGATAAGTTTGTCCGTGGCCAGATTGTAAACACGACTTTCATGATCTGATCTCATCTCTCTCTTACTTTTCTGTGAATGTACGGGACTCAAGGGAGGTAATACTGATTCTGTTTCCTGTCTGACTGCAGTGGAGACAACTTCCATATCTGAGTCTGAAGTTAAACAAACAAACTAAATGAAGAAATGAATGACTGAATGAGGGGAGGCAGACATGGGGTAATCATAATCGTTAATCATCATGATTATTAATCGATTACTTTTTTCATTAATCATGCATTAATCATTAATCACTGCTGTTTTTGATTACTTTAATCATAATTTAATCGATTACTGCTAAAAAATGCCAATAATCATGATTATTTTATGATTATTTTATGATTAGTTTTGACCAAAAAGCGGACAAATGATCCAATTTGTTGTTGGCTTTAGTACAAAATTCCATGATGATAGTTGACAAATTTATTACCCCAGACAATTGTCAACTTCACACCTGCTTATTGCTAACCTGGTGCAATAGGTGTCTGCCTGAGGGGTATTAGAAGCTTAAGGATTAAGTACATACAAAGGAGCTATTGTATCAATTGATGATTTGCATGAATGCAAAAAATAAGTATTTTTACTCCAACATACTTGAAGGTGGGTTTTATAACAATGAAGTTGTCAAAGTGTCAAAATATATAATATATCAAAATAGAATAAAAAAAATAAAATGAGTACATTTAAAGAAAAAAAAGAAGATATAATTAAATCAAGGACTTATATACATACATGGATTCCCAACTTCCGTATTAACAGTTTAAAGTAATCAAATCCCGCGATAATAAGACGTGAATCAACGGGAACACAAGCTATTGTTTACAAAAGCGAAAATACGAAAAAATCCGTGATATCCGAATGATAATAACAGCGAAAATATCCGTGGTATTCCGAATGTTTAATCTCGGAGACGAAAGGATTATAATAAATGTCCGCCATCTTGGAATTTAAAATGTTCGACTGATGCCGTTTTCAATGCTTGTACTTAGACTTTGTGGATTATAAATGTATCTCAATATCTTTAAGGAATTTGTTGCATCCTTTACCAATTGTCCGTGCCCAATTGCCAGAGTTTTATTAGTATAATCAAATTCGTAAACACCCAAATACAGCTGTCGGACATTGCCGAGTATATAGCAATGCATTGTGGGATCGCCGAACGATATCGTTTGATCTATTTTTAGCAGTTGCGAATCCATGTATGTATATACCCCGGTAAGTCCTTGATTAAATATAACTATGAAGACTTTAAAATAGTTGTCAGATATATCTGAACTTAAAATGGTACCATCTGAAAATGTATGCTATTAAAAGAGAAATAGAAATATAGGAAAATTAGCATACAGTATAGACTCATCCTTCTTTTTAATTAGATCACTATAATTATATTTGATATCTATTGTCGTTAAAAATTGTTAAACAATAGACACACATACAAACTTTTCTAAAAAATAGCTTATATATTATGTTAGACTTTAACAAATTTATTTTTATAAAAAAGGCTATTAAACAAGAATAGTTTATTGTTTAAGATAGAGAAAGCTAGCCCATATGGGAATTCCCAGTGGCGAGGGTAAATAAACTTGGTTAAGTAATAGTAGTGTCAAAATTGATTTCATGAGAGTTTCAGTAAAATCATGTCAACCGTTGTACTTATATAATGTTGTGTATGCACAAGTATTCATTTCACAGCTTGTAACAATGGTATCAAGGGTTAGAGAACATTTTATTTTTCCGGATAAATTTGAACCAGGACCAGTGAAAGCCCAGTGCAAACACTGTTATTCATTCATTTCTGGAACTTCTGTTTAACTGTGTCTTAATATTCTCATCTTATCGCCAAGCGTTCTATGTTTTATTGTAATTATACAAAAGTCACATGAAATTGATAAGAATGGCATCCAAGAAGGTACCTAAATTGTAGTGTTTTTGATAAACACTGGTTAATACCACTGAAAAGTCTTATAGCCAAAATATAAGTAAATGTTTCAAATAATCGATTAATAATCAATTACTTTAGTTGTGATTACCAATTATTAATCGATTACTGAACAGAAACCATTAATCATTAATTTAATCGATTACTGAAAAGGGAGTAATAATCATTAATTTAATCGATTACTTTTTCAAGTAATTGACCCCATGTCTGACTGGGGAGGGAGGGAGGGAGGGAGGGAGGGAGGAAGGAAGGAAGGAAGGAAGGAAGGAAGGAAGGAAGGAAGGAAATAAAACAATTCCAGAAGATAAATATCTAAATAGATATTTTTTTACCTAACAAGTAAATAGAAATTTTAAGGCAACATCAATGGAAAGATGACTGTCGTAAATTAGTGAAAGAACTTGTCCAGATTTTTACCTTGAATGCCAACAGCTTGTGTCAGAACAGACTGACCTTGTAACCTAGCTTGTGTCTGTTCTAATTCCATATGAAGTTGTTTTTCATCAATTTTAGTCTTAGTTGGTAGTTCAGGGAAATCATCAGGCTGTGCAATCAGGAAGAACAACTGTTGATCAGCCATGGTGTCGACACAGCTGGTACCTGCCTTGTCATACAGTATATCAGCATAAGTAGAACATAATTCATCACAAACTGTCTTCAACTGGGACAGAAACAGTTTAGGATTCTCTGTAATAATCTGACTTAAAACGGCTGGTGCACTTTCTGAATTTTTGGCATCAATTTTATCTGCAACATCTGGCTTCGGACTGTTGCAATTCTCATTTGTTTTATCATCATCATCCTCATCTGTTTTCTGTTCAACATCAGCTGAATTGTTAATATTTTTTGCATTATTGGAAGACTTTACATCATCAGGGGTATGGCTTGTAACACCATCATCATCACTATTAGTTACAGCTGTTTGTTCTTCAATGATATCGTTATTAGCTTTTATGTTATCAATATCTATGTAGGATCTGACTTTTTCTTTGGTTAGATTAGGAATATTTGCACATATCTTGATCAAGGTATGAATGTAGAACACCATGCTAGCACCAGCTTGTTTGTAAAGGTTTACAGCCACTGGAGTGTGCGCCACTTTCTGAACAAGAAATTTGAGACCTGGTCGGAGATCAAACTCACAGGCTAACTTGTAGGAATTGCGTAGACATTCTAGAAGTTGTGCTACATGTTTTGTGGACAGTTGCGACAACATGCCTATAATATACACACAAGATAGATATCAGATTTTGTAGAATTCTACATATCTTATTCTAGGTCACCAATGAAAATGTGTAAAATACATTTTAAAATATTTTTTACAGCTATTAAGTGACAAAAGATCTATAAAACAAGGAATAGAACAGAACATAATATTCTTTTACAAAAAAGGGTAACAAGATCTTTTTAGTTTACAAATTGCTACCTTAGTTTTGCAAGATATATCTATGAAGTGGGCCACAGTTCAACTTCAACATATGTTTCATTTTTTTTTTTTAAAGCAGAAAAATTAGGACTAGACAACTAAAAATAAGATATTGATTTGTCAAATAAATACATCATACTTTAAGTGCCAATAAACACTAAAACAATGAGAGATGTGTATGGATAAACACATGTTTACAGTAATCTTAAAGACAACTTCTATGCTGTGCCTATAAAGGAAAGTAGAATTAATCATAGGAGCAAACAGAGGGATAAAATATCTGAAATAAAATCTGAAAACCTGGACCAGTGTATTTTAATCTTGAGATGTAAAACAAGATTGTATATGTACCTGGCATATGACTATTGGGCTGATCTGTACCTTCCAATAATATACATCCTACAGTTTGTAACAACAGTTGATGTGATAATAAACCAACTACGATACTACGGAATGGTACCCTGAAAATATATACAGACTTGTTTAAGACAATAATACTTACAAATATCTAATAAACATGCCTCAATTTTTAGTTTACCAGAAAACCAACCATGAAATACTAGTAGTATGAACTGGAATCTATGCCGAGCGAACAAGTTAAACGTTGGAGCTTAAATCTGAGAAAAGATTTTTATAAGTTTAATAACCTCAGGGTCTGATGCTTTGATGAAAATGTGGGAATATTGCAGTATCTGGCCTGGCTGAGGTATCACACATATAAAATCATCACTGGAAACTGTAGTTGGAATTGTTAAAAAAATTGACAAAATTATGAGAATAAAATTAGTCTCTCAACAGAAAAAAAAACATCACAATAATAGAAGATCCAGAATTATCTCCAATGTATGAGTATAATTCATATTCTGATCAGAAAATGCGAAATTATTCTCAATACATGTAGTTTATTCTATTCATTTGAAATTCATACAAAACATAACTCATAACTACAAACACTATCTAGCAGTACTAGAAGGGTAGGCGACAGGTTTTTTTTCATACAGTTCAAGACCAAACAGATGTGTTCTATATTAGTATTGTAAAAAAATTACTAACTCTAAAAGTAGAATATAAACAGTAAAATTAGATAACTTGTTTATACAGCCATATCAACTATGTAAGCAGAATAGAACCAGGAAAAGTAAACAACTTGTCATATTACCTACATGTATGTTAAAAGTGTTATATTTATTATTGCATTACTGAAGTACACAGTTACAGCCAATTTCTTGGCCTCGAATAAAAACTTTATTTTATCTATATTTCACTATATCCATAACAACAAAATAAAGATAGGAGTTTTCAGTTAAGTGTGAATGGTATTAACACTACAGTACAACCCCTGAAAACTGGACTTCCTGAAAACCAAATTCTCTGAAAAACAGGACAATTTTTTAAATCCCATTCGTCTCGAAATTTATCAAAAATTCTCTGAAAGCCAGAATTCTCAGAAAACCGTACTTTTGACCCTCTCTGGAAGGGAAACCGTTTTCAGAAGTTTTACTGTACATGGTGTCCAATCTGAGTTCACTATAACTATGTTTCACTGATTAAATACTGTGATAATGAATCAGTACAATCATATTATATTTAAAGTAGGGATGTGGTTAGATAATTATTTCTTAAGTGTTAGGTAAGGTTTAAAATACTGGCAGTTTATATTAATTATACATTGTTAAAACATGGGACATATATGTGGAAAAGGTGACGGCTCTATAGTACAGACAAGTTAAATTGTTCATAAAACAATAAAAATATGTTAAACTAAAGAAAATTTTGTTTGAAGTTGAACTTAATGATTTAATGATGTAGTCATCTTCAAATCATCAATATTTCGTTCATCCACAATATAATATTATTCAGCGACAGACCATAATGTCAGAGACCAGTACTGTTTGAGGCACAGATGGGGAAGGTTTGAAAAAATAAGTACCACAAACCCGAGAAACATGTCTTCATGTATTATAGATTAACAAATGCATGGATGCATGCACAAATCCATCACCAAATAATATGAATTAACAGTTTATATGTCTTACCCTACTGGTGCCACATCAGAATTTCTAAATGCTCTGTAAACCACATCATATACAAAAACATGCTATAATTTTTATACAGTGAAATACATAACATCAAATCCTTATCATTCTGTAACCATATTACCTGTCCTATTTATATTACATACAGACATATTACTTAGAATGGCTTAAGTCCCACCAACATCCGGGGCCATATGGTGTCTTTGCCAAATTTTTTACTACACAGGAAATCCCTAGGTGTACACATGGCTCACACATACAGACACATACATGTATCTAATACTTATTTCACACAAGCATGTATGATTGACACATACATTTGTACATATTACACCTACCGTATACACAATCATTTAACTATAGCATGCATTGTCACCATTCCTTCATGCATACCAAGTTTTCTTTATATACACAGTATTTTCATATAT
Organism: Lutraria lutraria; assembly: GCA_964023205.1. NCBI lineage: Eukaryota > Metazoa > Mollusca > Bivalvia > Venerida > Mactridae > Lutraria > Lutraria lutraria. The sequence continues at coordinate 6,451,563 of OZ026835.1, read as the reverse complement.
AATTATGTTCATGTGATATTCCCATATCATATAATGACTAGAAGACAGTAGTGTCCATCCACTGCTCATTTGAGCTAAAAATTGAAAATTCTTTTTAAGCACAATGCTCATTTTTATAAACAGAAGCCAACTCTCTTAATCAATATGTCCTCGCTAACAGACAGTAATTTACAACAATCAAAACAAGCACTATTGAAGACATAAATAACAGACATTAAAATATTACAGAACGAACCAATACAACAGAAATTTAGACTAGATCATATCCCTTACCTGGCAAGTATATGATCTGGATTTAAACTATTCTCATACCCAGGTGGATACAACAAGAACACATAGGATTTATCTTCTACATTCTCTACTTCAGGTACTGCTGCACTGACTTGACTGTCTAACAAAAACACCTGAAACAATTAAACATTAATTAGATACCAAAAATGTAATATGATTCTTTCAAGGAAGATTATTCATGAACTTTCTAGGGCTGAGCAGTTAGGATCTCTGACTGATAATTACTAGCCCCTCACCACTGTGAATCACACCTGGGTTCAGACAAATTTGTAGGCAAGGAAGCTGTCTTATGGCCCAATGATGGAAGGTTAGAGGTTCTATCCAGGTGTAAACTTGAGGTGTTCCTCCATTGTAAAATCTGGAAAATTTGCCTACCTATCCTGGGTGTTGATGTGGCATTCAACCCCAGTAAAAATAGAAATCTCCACATTAATTCATCAGCTAGAGTTTCACAGACAGTAACAATAAGATGATTTTATTATCTATAACTACAATGCAGTTAGCTGCTTGCAGAAGTAAGGTTTAAAATATTTTCTTTAATATAAAACATCAAACCTGTTGTGCAAGATGCCACATTCTAACAAACTCCATCAAGCTACAATCTTTTCTCGTAGCAACTTTAACTTGCCCGATATCTCCATAGAAGTTTTCTGAGTTCGCTTTAAATAATAACATGAGTTGTCTTAGACAATAACTTGTTACATCGAGAGCATTATCCAGGGCATCTATCAGTATCTTCCACATACTGTCAGTAAAATCAGCGTAACCACTCAGTAATATATGTCTGAAATACAACAAATAATAGCTGTCTGAAATAAAACAAACAATAAATATCTGAAATAAAACAAACAATAGATGTTTGAAATAAAACAATAAACAAATGTCTGAAATAAAACTTGTATAAACTTTGTGTAAATAAAACAGAAATAATTCTCTAAATTAAAACAAGTATTACATGTTTTAAATAAACAAACATAAATCATGGCTTCTAAGTGAGATGCTCAATATTACTTACAGATATAAACATAGTACCATTGTACTTGAATTAAAACAATATTATTACATTAACCACATACACATAATCAGATATGACTAAATTGGAATGAGACATAAAAATGACATACCTTATGCAGGAACATCCCAGTCTTGATATGATTTCAAACGGTTGGGCAACACACTCTGTTAATACTACAAGTAGTTGTTTTAATACATCTTCAATCAGTGGATGAACCTGGTCATCGCCTGTAGAGAAAAACATGTAGAAGTATTATTAAATTAAGTCCAATTTATGCAGAACTGAGTATAAACAATAAAAACTGTGACCTTGAACTTATATAGCTGAAAGCTGGCCTTAAGACCAAGACAAACAATGCACAGAAATTGTACAGCTGTAGATGAATTATTAATAGTAACAGATAGGGCTGTTGAGACATACGGTATTTCATATAAATTTCATACAAAAAACACCAATATCAATGAATATGATTTAATTTATATAATCATTAAGATCATAATAGCATTTATCATATAATAAGTGAGAAATAAATGCTTGCTAGTGGAAACATCAATTATGTTGTATAGGGTATTGCCAGTTCTGTATTGCTAAACATATCAAGCACTTTTCACATATAAAATATAAAGCAGTGAACTTATGGACATTGTTACATTCTGGAGCAAGAAGGTTAGAAATACATAGAATACCTTTGAAATCATGCAATAAATCCACCACAAGATCTGTTGTATGACCACAACATTGTTTGAAGTTTGTAGCTCCTGTCTCCCAGTAACCAAACTTCTTTGTTCCTGACCTCAACCAGGATTGTAACATTGGAAACAACAGATGGTTCATGCTATATACAACAAACTTTGGACCTGAAAATATGTCTGTAGTGTATCAGCTAAAGTTTGCATGCATGAAAAAAAAACAGTGACACAGCCGAAAACGTTATAGCTAGGATTCATCATTTGATAATTTCCATCATTATTAGAATTTCTTATCATTATTCAGATAAAACTTCATACATTATTACATATCTCTCAAATAAATGGGAGTTTTACACCTATGTCCTAAATAAGCTTTTGCAACACATTGATAGTTTCTATCAACACTAAGTCAATACCTAGGAATTCAGAATATATAAAAACAACACAAAAAGCTACTGTGTATGCTGGAAGCATTTCAGTGCCTCAATGACACTTTAGAACATATTCATTGATGATGATGACAATTGGTACACATGTTGAGGTAAGATTTATGTTTATGATTCTGTCCTTTTATGCCTTTATTCTCACGGATGATAATACATACATGTATATGGACGCAGTACACCAACTTTTTTATCAACCCTCGTATATACATTAACAGATCTTACCTGGTACATGAGAAGCGGACCTCAATAATTCAAACAATGTCTCCATGGTGTGAGGTTGATAAGATCTAGGACATGCACATATTGCTCCAGATAATCCTTCCAGCATTAGGAACCAGACATGAAGTATACCTGTATGACTGTCCAATACTTCTAAACTTATTGGTACCCGGCACTCATCTGTTCAAATATCAAATCATAGACATTACATATTACATGTTATATGTAAAAGTAAGTAGGAATACATTCATGATGAAAAAAAAGTTGCATCATAAACAAGGATTGTTACATGCAGATGTTACTGACAATGAATAAAATGTGTAAATGTGTTCGGTGATTTATTGATTGTTTATTTATTACAAAAGATTGTTTCACAATTTTCCATAATTTCCAACTTTTATTTTGTCAAATCAACTGGATAAAATCTGCCTTTTGTGTTTTAAAATTGCTTAACTGTGTGATTCATGAGAGTGAAACACTATTTATCTAGTGAACAATTGTGCCAAATGCTTCATTATCTGCAAACAGACTTTACGAAATAAAGACCATACATAAACCAATACTACCGATCAAGCCATCCCGATTAAAAGTAATGACAAACGTATACATCAGACAGATATAAACAGTAAAGAAAACAAGTAGAATGCAACAAACCTTTTGTAGATGTAAGCAGTATACCAGAGTCATTGGACAAGAGACTACTAGAATCACCAGTTGTTCTCTCAATGAAGTCATGTATCGGAGATTTGTCAAGATTAAGAGTGTCAGACATATCATCTTCACTTGTAAAATATCTAGCAAACTTCTTAAAGTTCATATTTGGAATATCTTGATCTACACATCTATGTGTTGTATCAACCTGAATCCTGTATATATAAAAATATTAGTTTTGGTAAATGATAGTATGGTATCTTTACCAATCGCTCAGGAATTTTCATGCATTTCCTCAACGATTGCACTAGCATTCTTCATGATATTTAAGACATAAATTTAAAATGAATAAATTCAAGACTGCCCGAAATAGTATTTGTGCAAAATTTCTACAACAGTAATGCTAATAGACTAAAGTCCAAACTGTTCCACTTCAAAATTTTGTACACAGCAGAAAACTAATAACTTCTTTTAAGTTTCGAAATGTAGTTAAAAATGGATCCATGTATCAAGGATACTAAGAAAGACCTCTTTCATTTACTTTGACAAATCCAAAAAATTGTCACCATTACAAAAACTGTAATAGAATGTATCAGTTGTGATGTTATTGATTTTGTATTGTTGAATATAAATATTGGTTTCTTTTTTTTATCAGTAAATAACCATAGGAATTGAGTATAATGCCAATTAGCTTTGAATAAACTAACCTTTTAGCACCATGGAACACGGGGCAAGCTGGCATTTTCCACATAGATTGTAATATAACAGAACATTGTTTGAGGTAACCTAGAGCTGGTATCACAAGGTTCTCTGAGGCTGGAGATGATGTCATATATTCATTCACAGAATCATTATCTTCACTATCAGAATCCTCAAACTCACCTGAAATATATAATGCAAATAATGACAACCATGACAATGCCACCAAACTGAGTTAATTGAGCTGAAAACCATTTTTCTAATTTAAAGCAATAGTGACCTTAACCTTGATTCATGAACCTTCAAGTAAAATTCCAAGGTATTTTTTACTTAATAAAACACTTGTATATATTCAGATACATAATTATGATGTTAGGTACACCTGGTAAAAAATAAAATACACTGAACAAATGATGGATAATGCAGATTTAAAGTCTGATCAGAATCAGTAAGATGCCCTGAAACTTGCCCATAATACTCAAATAAGGCATAATGGCAAAATAAACAGATACCTGGTAGATATGAGAACTATAATTACAATTTTAAAAACAATCAAACCTGTGTTAGCGGCCACCTCCGAAAAATGGCTACCCTGTAAATAAAGGCCACTCTTTCAAAAACCGTTATTGATTAATTTGAACAAATTGACCTCTGAATAAAGGCCTTTGTACACAGATTTGACTGTACTATATATCAACTTTATATTAAACAACAAGTATTACTCACCAGGGCCTCTCACATATTTCAACAAACACAGTATAAGATCAACTGTAGCATTAGCGAACACTAGAATGTTATCTGTATTCAGGAATACATCAAATACGTCAAGAACAGCTTCTACATGTCTCTGTCGGGCTTCATTTACTTCCTCTACTGTCGTGTATTCTATCCTTACAGCCCTTAATGCTCCAAAAAGGGGCCGCCATCCTGACTTGATGTCTGGTGCTGAAGCTTCAACGAGCTCACATATTGAGCACACAATCTGCAAGGTAGAGTCAATAAAAATACCACGTTAGTTTACACAAAATAACCTGGTCCTTACATCTAAAGACATTAACTACTGACCTCAAGAACATAGATGAACACATAGAGGGAATAAAAGTTGATGAAAAGATGATGAAGTTAATGAAATGAATAAGGCCTATTGATAAATGACAGTCATCTAATATCGCTAAAATTTATGCAACTTAACTGCTCATTAATACAGTTGAATAAATTGATACTTTTAAAATAAAAGCATAGAGCAAGATTATTGTGACTGAACTTAAACAAGATGAATTCCAATAGAATTTATGTGCCATTTTTGTAAAATTATTTTGCCATTTTGACGATATAATGCTGAACGAAAAATGTAAGAATATGAGCCATTCAGGTTTTCAACAGTATATTGAGCAGACACGGTTTTCCTATTTTTAGCAATAGTGACCTTTATCTCTGAATCCCTAGATACAACCCCTAGCTAGGTCTCCATAACAACTTGCTATATACCAAGTTTGGCAGCAATAGGTCAATCGAAATTCACCGACTTGAAACCAATAGTTGGACTAAGCTGCCAGCTACCCATCTTCCAGAACATTTTCCCTAATTGGTTTACCAGGGTTTTCAGTCTTGCAGTAAACATGTTAAATGAGCTACAGGTAGGCTGCTATAACGAAAATTTCACTAACCTGATCTTGTACATCACCATCACATAGTTCCAGACACAGAATATTCTCAAATGTTTTACACAGCATCTCATTAGTGTGGAAATGTTGTAACTCCGAGTGACTTGACATTACAGCTATGATAAAATCATGTACACACGTCACAGCCATCTTAGAAATACTTCTGTCTTTGTGGCCAGCTGACTGTAAATGTACCAATAAGGGGTAAAAATATAAAGGGGCTGTAGATAGGCAGAACTTTTTTTCAAAATACTTTTTTTATTTGAATACATGATTCATTAAAAGGAAAATACTGACAAGACAAAATTGACTGGGAGTAAACTAGAGCTTTTCACAAAAGTAAATAAAACCCCCTTCGCTGCTTTGACACCAAGAATATGATAGTACACTACATGGCAAAGTTCAAGGGCACATAACTCTGAAATGTGTGGAGCAATGGGTTTGGAAATTGTGTCTGGCACATCTACACTTCATGGTGATGACATATTTCAGTGACTCTCCCATATATCCCCACTCAAACTTCGTATAATAAAGTCGAAGGTTAATAAAACCGAGGAAGAAACTTACCTCAACCAAATACGAGGATACAACACTCCAAGCTTTAATGAGATGTAACAATGGTCGATCACTATAAGCTACTTTCATTAAGACATTCTGTAGTCTGTACAGATGTAGCGAGTTTACAGGTAAGTTACGGTATTCTGTAGCTAGCTCATCTTCCTCCATGATTGTTTTAGTGATTTTATGAAGCTGAAGTTTGCTTGACTCACATAAACTACCAAGGAATGAGGTCAATGCTGTCATGTTTAAACTGTTTGCTGCTTCTTCAAATAGCCTGGTAGAAAATAAGAGAACTTGTAGTGATGTTAAACATGTGACATGGCAGAAATAAACCACTCAATTCAACCTACAAATCTAGGTATGTCCATTGATTAGTTGTTGTTGTTTTAGATGTTTCCATATCTTACCACTCTCCCACTGATCTCCAAGTACTTCTCATACCTGATGTATGATCCAGACTTGTAACGTTCAAGAAAACTTTATTTTAATAGTACAAAGAATTGAAGATATGGTGATAGGACCATCACATAGAGAGAAATTCAGAATAGACCAGTCAACAATGCTTTTATACGGAGCATTTCTTCACAAAGTATACATGTAATAGACAGTATAAAACACTGAGTTTGTATGATCACTTTCTCTGTAGATATATTTATATGGCTAGCCTTTAAATAACTAATATTAATATCTTAATGCTTACTAATAAATGAATAGAAACAAACATGAGATACAGTCATTGTGAATTTGTCTGTGATAGTAAATGCTAACAATAAAAGCTAGATAAATTAAATTTTGTAGTCAAAATGTACATACATAATAACAATAGTACTCACCTGTCAACTTGCTGAGATAGACCACATAAAGCCTGTGATGCCTGCACAGAGTTCAACATTCCACCACCTGATTTAGATCTATCCCAACCTGATTCTATAGACGTTTGTTTGATAAGGGCCGGAACATTGATTCTAGGGGCCACAGGTACAACAGGGGCCATTGGCACACCATATATCTCCTCATTACTTAAAGAAGAAAATGTATGATTTTAACAATAAGCCACGCATTAATAAATCCACGGGAACATTTGTTTGGTTGATGAGGGCCGAATTACTGCCTGAGTTTGCAGATACAATTCTAATTCTTCAGGAATCAGACACAAGACAGATTCAATCAACCAATACTTTCATCCTAATTACACTAAGTTAAAAATCTATACAGATACACAGACTAGCAAAATACCCCCCCCCCCCCCAATTTCCAATAGAAATAAAAAAATTTAAGTATTTATCTCTCAAGTTACTTATTGTCTGTTACTTTTATTTTTGAGCAAATCTTGACTGGATCTCAAAAGTCTGATTCAAAATATAATGAGCCAGTAAAGAGGATATCTTTGTAAAGGAGGAAAAATCTCATCACTGAGTAAATGATATATTGTTTCCAGGAAGTAGAAGCAAGCCAACATTATGTAGCAAATTACATACTCATTTTGTAGAGACGATACATCAACAGCTTGCTCTTGTTGTATTCTTGGTAAACTAGACTGATTATTGCCTTGACTAAAATAGGTATGTTCTAATTCTGATATAAATGCACAACATCTGAAATAAAACAAAGTCAAATGTTTGTTTGTTTGTTTCATCGGGTTTTACACCCCATTTCTACAGTCAGAGTCATATGAGGAGAACAGTTCACCCTACCATCGTTCCTGGGAAGAACCAGTACTAGACACCCATCCTTTATAAGCAACTGCCTACATTCCCACGTACAAAGATACAGCCAGTAGCTGGGATCGAACCCACACCCTATTTCAGTGAGAGGTTACAGTAATTTGAAGTCAGCGACCTTTACCACTCGACCACAGAGGCGGGTCAAAACAAAGTCAAAATGTATAAAAATCATTTCACACATAATTTCCTTTCAGACAATATACTAAGCATTTCAATCTTCGTTAATCTGCGGAAAGATCGTATCCCTTAAAACTGAGATTGTCATGTAAAAATTGCACACACCTGAAAACTTGTTTCCAGCACTTAGTTGAGTGACTCCCAATCTCCAGTCCAGTTGACATCATAGCATCCATACTTAACACATGGGCAGCATGTAGCTTCACCAACTTTGGCTTTGTTTGTGGTAAGATGGAGGATTTCTGTCCTGTCCTATCTACTGGTGTTTGTGTAGCATGTTTAAAATCATCCATCACACACGATGTATTAGCTAACAATGTAAATACACCTTCACAACGTTCTTGTAAACCTGTACCAAGAAAGTTTGTTTTAAAATGCAATGATTTTCATGAATTAAGCCATATATTGTTTGTATTTGTATAGTTAAGTGCAAAAGATAAACAACAAAAACTGTACTGTATACGTCTTAATATTGGCGCCTGTTTTATTTTGGCGATATTGGCGGTCAGCATCGGAACCGCCAAATCTAGACCGCGCCAATATAAAACCACGCCAATTGTTTTGTCAAAGAAAATTATTGTAACTTTTGTTTTCAAAAAGTGTAACTAACACTTATTTTCTTAAGACAGGTGTTTTAATTTTGGCGCTTAAGAAGACAGGACATGGTTTTATTTTGGCGGTTGGATATGAAACCGCCAAATATAGAACCCGCCAATTCATGAACATCTTAATAATGCCAAATTTTGCACACGCAGAATTAAAGACGTATACAGTATCTAAAAGTAGTCATTGTAACCAAAGTCCAGTATTCTAAGAATGACTTTTGCAGCTACAACTTAACAACTAATTTTCAAGACAAACTGCATTCACATTCAATAAATACAAACTAATATTTTTACATTTTATTCTTAACATCATTATCAACTAGATTCAAAACACCACAGATTGCTTTCACATCCCATCTAACCTTGGCTCAAGTAGCTTGTGTGCATCTACACCTTACATTTGTAATGCAGCTACTAATTCACTGCTAAGGAAATGATAACTTTTGAAGACTTTTTTTATTGCAGATTTGCAGTAGCATAACTGTTTGCTTACTACAGTACATAGTATACAACAAACAGCAATTGTTAAGAACCCCCCCCCCCCAAACTTTACAGACATTTCTTTCAAACAGGCTGCCAAGTTTTAAACTTTTATATGAAGGAAAATCTAAATGTTTTCTATGTCAGCTTACCAGGTACAGCTAAGATTATTATAGTCAGCTGAGGTGTGCCAAATGATGATATGTTCACACATCAATGTAGAATATCAAATATAATGCTTAATATATACAATAAACACAGTTATACAGGAATTAGTTTGAAGTGAGACTGGAGTTATAGAGTCTGGTTACCCTCACCACCAGGGTAATCACATAAGGGCAAATATGTGATGATTGGATACATCCATTAATAATAGTTTCCCTGTCACATCTTTTCAGCATTACAGTTGTTATAAAATATGGATATAAATAAAATGTAGGTAAGCATTTGGATATCCAGGAATTCATTAATTTCTGTGCTCTACTATGTAAAACTTTGTACAATCAGCCATTTTAAAGCTTTGTCACAGAAGTTACTATTACACCCACTGCTGCCTTGACACTAAGAATGCAATAGTACACCATATGGCTAACTTCAAAGGCACATAACTTTGGAATGTGAGGATCGTTGGGCATGAACATTGTGTCTTGCACATCTACACTTCATGGATATTGGTGATATCATATTTCAAGTTTCATTGCAATCGCTTAAAAAATGTGGATGAAGTTTACTCCACCAAATTGTGATATTGTATGTGGGAGGACCAACAGACTGACTAACTGACCGACCGACAGAGTGACTCCAATATACCCCCTCTCAAACTTTGTTCGCTGGGTTTAAAAAAACACACAATGAAACGAATCCTCACCCAGAGAGCAGCAGAGTTTAGCTGCTGTTTGTAATCCTTCTAGACATCTACATAAAGCTTCTCTCTTCCTTAGACTTTCCTCTTTGGCACCTTCCGTACCTATCATGATCGCAAATGTGTTTGTAACACCTATAGCACTCTTAGCATTGAGTAGAGTAGAGAGAACATCTAAGATACCATCCCAGCATGTAGACAGTATCTGTGCAGATAAAAGTTTGCCTGAAAAAAAACAACAACAGTAAACCTAAACATGATTGAGATTGTATGCAATTTTTCTGAAATATGAGCCTCAAAAAGTAATCTGCATTATGGTATTAATGCAACAAAATTATCTCTTAATTTGATAGTTCTAGTTTTCTGACTTTAACAAGATCCAGAAATAATTGGTTTACACATGCAACATCAAGATGACAATCAAGGCACTGTACAATTAATAATCATTATCTTATGTATGATAATACATTTTACATTACTAAAAGGGCTGTGCTGAGAACTTGCCAAAACAATCATAGCAGTAGTAAATGATTGTTATCACATACCTGTGCCGTTTTGGTCGTGACGTAAAAACGGTATGGCATGGCCGTGCATACATATGTAAATGAGTCGATTCACATGAATTTATTCCTGTTTTATACGCTGTTTGTCAACAAAACGAAATGGCTAACCTAAATTTGTTGTATTGATTTTAACAATTTGAGTAAGCAAAGACACTTTTATATCGTTAGATATGTTCACACATTTATCATTTATAAATGATGTTTCATAATGAAACTATTTTTTTTGTGCTCCTGATTAAAAAGTCTTATTATGCATGTGACACTCTTTTGTTATTAGTAGCAATGTCAAACAGGAATGTTGTTTTTTTCCAGCTTTAGATTGGAGGAAGACACCAGTAACTAACTGTTGGCATGGTTAAAGTTTAGGTTAAGATGCTAACCAATAGTTAAGCAGAAACAAGACGACTACCTTTGTTGTACCAAGAAATTAACTAATGTTTATACAACTGGGTGCTGGCATACAGCAAGGTAAAACTACGGACCTCCCTCACATGTGACATACATCAGATCTAATAACACATTTACCTGCTTTCAGAATGTCAGCACTGTATGTAGAAATATCCTCATCATCTTCCATGAACACATGGTGTCTAATCATGTGACTGTCATTTATACAACATAACTCTCCATCTATATCTGTAATATACAACAGTCAAGTTATGATAAACCAGGTAACCTGCACAGCAGAAGTAGGTACAGTCATTGGCTTATAAGGCAGAAAGGTTTATTTTTACCACACATCCTAAACTTAGAGGAAAGGTACGTCTACTGTCTGCGTCTACTGTCTATAAACTAGAAATGTGTCCAGAGGACATGAATATCCCCTACGAGTGCTGAGTCAAAAAGGGCCATAACTCCTGTCAAAATGTTTGGATTTTAACGGAAATCTAATTTGACCTATAATCTATTATTATACACCTTCATGTAAAATATGAAACCAATCCTTGAAATATTTACCAAGTTATTGCCTGGAAACAAAAAAATTAGACCGACGGGGGTTACACATTTTATGTCATCTTGAATGGCTTGGGGCGTAGAAATCCCATACCTATGTACCCTATTTTTAATAAACATACAACCAGAATCAAAGGATTTTTAAACCCAGTATGTCTACAATTACCACTTACAGATAATCATACCTTTCAGAGCTAAAATCAAAGCACTGTCATCATTTGACTCTAAGCCGGCCTCAGTAAGTATATCTTTATCCAGAACACTTTCATATATAACAGATAACCAGTCAGGGGACAAATAAAGGAACATGTCTGTATCCAAGACACAGTCTATAAATTGTCTCTGAAAGTATAAAAAACACACTAAATATAGAACCACTGTACGATCAGCACTCCAAAAACACCCAAATTTAGTACAAATTTTAAATATTTTATCCTAACTGTAAAAACTACCTACAATGATATAACAAGAGGGCCATGATAGCCCTATATCGCTCACCAGAAAAAAAGATCCTGAGGGAAAACATCATCAGCCTATGAACAATCAAGTGACCAGGATGGGCCAATTTTTACCCCAGGGCCAAAGGGGTAAATATCTAAGCTTTAGGTCTTGCAATTTCTGACAAGACTTTTTTTGTAATTTTTCTATGTAAGCGTACATAACATATAGTAAACCCTGGGGTGGAGCCAATTTTAACCCCAGGGCCATAATTTGAACAAATTTGGTAGAGGTCTGCTAGACAATACTACATTCCAAATATCTAAACTCTAGGCCTTGTGGTTAGGGACAAGAACATTTAAAAAAAATATATAAATTAGAGTAAACCCCTGGGCGGGGCCAATTTTGACCCCAGGGCCATAATTTGAACAAACTTGTTAGAGGTCCACTAGACAATGCTACATTCAATATACCTAAACTCTAGGCCCAAGAACATTTAAAAAAAAATCTTATATAAATTAGAGTAAACCCAGGGGCGTAATTTGAACAAATTTGTTAGATGTCCACTAGACAATGCCACATTCCAAATATCTAAACTATAGGCCTTGTGGTTTCGGACAAGAAGATTTTAAAAAATTTTCCTATAAAATTATAAGCCTAGTATATAAAATCAAGTGACACCTTGGGCGGGGCCAATTTTGACCCTAGGGCGATAATTTGAACAAACTTGGTAGAGGTCCACTGGAAAATGCTACACACAAAATATCTATGCTCTAGGCACTGTAGTTTCTGACAAGAAGATCTTTAAAATTTCCCAGGCACAGACCAGGGATTATATAACTTAACATGACTTTTGTTCCTTAAAGAGAGTGTGAAGTGCATGTCAATAAATAGTTAATTATAGCTATGCAATTTGTTTTGTACATGCACAAAACAAACGACTATGTATTACATTTGTATTGTATCATTGTAATGTAGTCACTGTATAAGTTCTGTATACCAAACACTCATGGAACCAATAGAAATAATTCTGGTTGCTGGTATTTGAAAGCTCAGTTACTTGAGAGTAATACTGCATACAACAATTATGTACCTGAGACATTGGTATCAATGATTTATCTCTAGTGTCAAAGTAATTGTTCTTATTCAGTCCAAGACACAGACATAGCACTGCATACGATGTACAATATATACTGTCAGCATTAAGCACAGTAACCGTGGATACATCACCAGAGGATAAGTCCATTTTTGATATCTCTGAAATTTAAAATATATCAAAGGTTTAAATAATCCAAATTATCAGACAACTCGCTATACAGTACAGTAAAACCTTACTTATAAGCTCATCTTTGGGCTCAGTTGTTTTACTGAGGTTGTCTCATGAACAAGTTGAAATACAGAAGAAATATTGTTTGTTTGTTTTGGGTTTAAAGTCCCTTTTCAACAGTCAGAGTCACATGAGGCGGACAGTTCACCTAACAATCGTTCCTGGGAAGAACCAGTACTTGACTCCCATCCTCCGTAGCAACTGCCTACTTTCTCACATAAAAAGACATGGTCGGTAGCTGGCTCGAACCCACGATCCTCTATCAGTGAAAGGTTAAAGTGACCTGATTTCAGCGACCTAAACCACTCGACCATGAAGCTAGGTAGGAAGAAATATTGAAAACGAGTCTAAAAATAGGTGGTTGTTATAATGAAGTGGCCTTAAAATTAGGGTGGCTGTTAAGGTGTGATTTTACTGCTTATCTAAAAACTGACATGTATAAGCACCCTAAACTTTTAATTGGTTTAAAATGATAACAATTTAAAAAGCTTCAATTTTATACATTTTATATCTGGCATTATCGAGTCATAACTCAGTCAATAATTACTACAATTTAGAATCAGCCATTGCGGAGAATAAACTACCACCCAGAGCCAAAACGACTACCGTTCAAACAACAGTCCTGAAGCGTCACAATATACAATATATCAAAATTATCCAGAGAAGACTGGATGGTCTTAATTTAAAGAGCAGTCAATATCAATATTGTCATTATTGGCTGAATCAGGGGTTATAATTCAAAAGCATCAGAGACAAAATGGCTTTTTTTAACTTACACCTACAGACATTTTGACAACATTTGGTGAATATTTTATTCTAGCTGTTCAACTTAGAGGGCAGCTGAACAATCTTAAAGCTGCCTACCATGGGTTTTTCCATGATATATCCCATACAAGCCATGAGTATAAAAGGACAGTTTAGGTAATTACTAATTTTCCTGTCTTACTTTCAGAAAAGTGTGCAGCGAACTTCTGCAGAGCTTCATCTACTTCTGTCACTGCAGTTAGTGAGAGGAGATATGGTAAGCTTTCAACTAAATCTTCTATAAACAATATGGCACTCTGTCTTTCAAGATCCTTGTAATGTGACAATGACTTCTTCTTTAAGTCATTATTTTCCGGACTATCAGGTGATTCTAGATATAAAATCAGAACATTTTGGTTCAAGGAAATGTATGAAAGCAAAATGTTGCCATCTGGTAACAAACAAGGAATTTATCATACTATAATGTACTGACAGAAAACAGATCAGAATATTATATACATGAGCACCAACATCCATTTTTACTTATCTATAATAATTGTGGATTCTATCGTTTTTTAGTATCATGTATGTAACTCATTTCAATGATTACAGAAACTATACATAGCAAATCTTACAGTACAAGTAAAGATTGGGAAGTAAAATCATAAATTCTTTCAGGCTACATATTAATTTCACTTACATCTCATCTAACTTCATTAACTGGTAATAAAAAATTGACACAGATCTGATGAATAAATGAGTATTAACTGAATGGACAGACAAATGGACAAACGGACAGTTTGGACAGTATAAAGCGAATGTTAACCTCCATCTTTAAAAGGGGAAAATAGAATGACATTGCCAAATACCTTTTGCATCAATTGATGACTTTCTACTTTCACATTCAGCATCACCAGCCTCATTCATGATTTTATTCTTACTTTGTAAACATTCCTCACTGTCTGACTGTAAAGCAATAGAAATCGTTCTCTCTGAGGCTGATCTTTGTGTCTCTAAAAAATACAATAAACCATGACATAAGCTAACTAACCACCTCATAAACTCCTGTGTTCTCTTATCACAAGGAAGTATTCCAATATGTTCAATAATAAAAATAGTGAACAAATTTTAATGGACTGATAATAAAACTAAGACAAAAGCTCCACAAGCGTTGCCAATGCTCGTCTGTTTATCGCTTCAGTGAGATCTATCCACCTATGAAAATTCATGTTGCTACCCCTTAATAATTCTTGAGTTATGTGCTACATTAAAGTATTTGCTCGACGCAGATGCCGATGAAGCTAAAAATTAGTATCTCAAAAACAAAGAGTTAGAAAATAGAATAGCATAAATCAAAGCTCTCAGTACTATATAAAATACATTTTGAAGAACTTACAGTCAAAAAATGTTATAAATTTTCTAACAATAGAAATACTATAAAATACAGTTATAGTGAACTCATATAAAGTGAAGAATCAGATACAGTGATGTTTAACAGACCACGAGACAGCAATGGTAATTTCAGGGCCTATCTAGTGAGAGGGGAGAGAAGGTACAGGAGACCAGGGCATTTACATCCCTACCCTTTTCCAATGTTTTTCCTGGTTCTTTATTGTGCCGTTTCACCAGTTTTCCTGCGATTATCTAGACATGTACAGTACTTCACTTGGTAGTTGAGATTGAGATCATGAAAAAGCTTCCCTAAAATAACAGATTCTACCCACAGCCTTCCAGTTAGTAGTCCAGCAGGTTACCAGTAGACCACAGATCCTTCCTATTTTCCCCTAACATCCCTTTCTTTATTTCTTTGATATTGATACAGTGAAATATGGATATAATTCTTTAATTTATGTCCCATGGATATAATTCTTTAATTTATGTCCCATGAATTCACTAACATATTCCACTGTGCCTTCTGTAATCCATTTTTAAGTGTTTCATTATTCCACATCCGAATATGTTAAACACTTGAAAAGTAATATTTTTTAAATGGCTACTAAATATGTTACAAAAAAATGGATTACTTACTGGGGGAATTCCATTTTTCTTTTATAATGTTCACACTGTCAGTATGAATACCAACTCCACTGTCTAACTCCTCTATAGAGGTCAAAAGGTCACCCACACACATTACACTGGTGTAACACAGTGTCGAGTCATTGGTGTGGCAACTTTCCTGAATTGAATCAATTATCCTAGAAAAGAAAGATTTCGTTGCTGAGAGCATTATTAATCAGGTTAATTGTGTGAATATTTTTTCAAGGTTTTCACTCACATGATAATTACTCAAAATTAATTAAATCACAATTTTTTCTCCAAATGAAACAGTTTACAGTCTGTATGACAAAAATTTGGAATCAAGCATACTTACCACGGTTAATGGTGAATATGAATTCAAATATTTAATATATTTAAATGAGTGCTTTTTAGCAATGTATTCTATTAGTCAAATTCTCATTTATTAACTGCATCATAGCTACCAGTAATATATACAAATAGAAAATCATCATCCCATGATTAAACAAGATTGCCGTTTAATATGGGAAATTTCTAGACTAAAACTTACAATCTGACCAGTGTCATATCACTGATTTGTGATGTTGATTTTCCATGTTTTGTCATATCATCACAATAAGTTACTGTGATAGCACAAAGTAATTCTGGATCTGCCAGTAACTGTAATAAACACAAACATGACATGTTCTATTAATGATGTACAGTAAAACAAGGGGATGGTTAAGTCTGGGAACCCAGACAATTAGATGTAAAATACATTGTAAGGAAGAACATGTTTGATAAAAAATAAATATATAATTCATTGTATCCTATCCTTTGATACAACAGTGTTTTACTACATACAGAAGAGTATGGATAAAACCTCTTTGTATCCTAAACAAGAGGGCCAAGATGGCCCTATATCGCTCACATGACAATCACTGTTCACTCATTAAAACATTGTTTTGAACCGGTGACCTAGTTTTTGACCCCAGATGACCCATGTTAGAACTTGTCCTACATATAAATAAGACAAACATTCTGACAAAATTTGGTGAAGATCCAATCAAAACCATGAAAACTACAACATATACAAGGTTTTCCTAAGATTTGACCTCGTGACCTAGTTTTTGACCCCAGACGACATATGTTCGAATTTGTCTTACATATCATTAAGACAAACATTCTGACTAGGTTTGGTGAAGATACGATCAAAATTTGACATCTACAGTGTTAATAAGGTTTTCCTAAGATTTGACCTTGTGACCTGGTTTTTGACCCTAGGTGACCCATATTTGAACTTGTCCTTAATATCATTAAGACAAACAATCAAGTTTTCCTAAGATTTGTCATAGTGACCTAGTTATTGACCCCAGATGACCCATATTTATACTTGACCGTTATATCATTAAAACAAACGATTTGACATAGTTTGGTGAAGATCCAATAATAACTGTGAAATCTACAGTGTTAACATGGTTTTTCATAAGATTTGACCTAGCGACCTAGTTTTTGACCCAAGATGACCCATGTTCGAATTCGTCCAAGATATTATGAAGATAAACATTCTGACAAGGTTTCATGATCATCCAATCAAAACAATGACTTCTAGAGTGTTCACAAGGTTTTCCAGCAATTTGCCCTAGTGACCTAGTTTTTCACCGGAAATGACCCATTATAAAACTTGACCTACATATTATTAAAATAAACATTCTGACAAAGTTTCATGAAGATCCAGTCAAAACAGTGATTTCTAAAGTGTTCACAAGGTTTTCCCTTATTTGGCCCTGGTGACCTAGTTTTTTACCCAAAATGGCCCAATATCGAACTCGTCCGAGATTTTGTTGATATTAACGTTCTGACCACACTAGGTGCCACAACATAAAGTTTGACGACGCACACCGCCGGACGGAGAGTGATCCTAATAGCTCACTTTGTCACTTTGTGACATGTGAGCTAAAAATGATATGTTTAGAAAAAAATTCAAGTAAAATATGACTGATTTACTTACTAGTCTTAAAGTAATCACATTAAATTAGTATAACCTCACCTCTTTAACAGCCCTGAGAGCATCGTGTCTTTGTGTAGGAGATGCACATAACAATATTCTATGAAATAAAGATTCTAACACAGGACGAAGAGACTTCACAGGACCTACCATCTTGGCTATCTCAACCGATATACTGAAAATGACATGTACTGATATTATCAAGATTTATACAGATAAAAATAGTCTATTGATCTGTCACCGAGATAAAAAACTTCAGATCAGTCTACCAGCTCAAGACTCATATCTTGTCTTATTGTTTAAAGTTAATTATGATCAGACAATAATGATATTATTGTAACATCAGCCTGACAGTATAATTGATCAGAATATGAATTTAAATATTAACCAGGTGTATCTTTTATATCATAATACTTTGAGAATGGAATTGAGATTTGCACTCTGAAATTGATCTCAAGTTTTATAACCTTGGGCCCTACTTATCATGCCATCAGTTATAAATATTGATCATTCAACTCTTTCCATGCATGCCAATGTCATAACTGACAAGCAGAATGTTTTGAAAAAAATAACATAGAAAACAAAACCATTTGCTATGATCTTTGTGTTTAAACACCACAAGGCCAGAAACAAGGAGTGTGTGTGGTTGCCTGCCCAAGCTTTTATGTTTAGTGCAGACCCTAATATGTCTAACAGTAAAATCCACAGGCGTATAAAAGAATTGTTTTTAGACCTACAGTACATCCTCTCCGAAGCAACACCCTTTGGGAGAAGTAAAATTATGTTGTTGTTGAGAGGTTGTTGCTCTAGAGCTTAAATCAATAGTCAAATCGTGCAGTGGGAAAAAATCATGCTGTTGCTGGACGGAGGTTGTCGCTCAAGAGAGGGCCACTCTGGAGAGGTTGCACTGTACTTACCCGATTTTCTTTTCAAACCTAAACAGGACTATTTGTTTTTCTAGCCTACTTGTCTATGACATAAATTTGTCTATTACTATTCACAAACTATAGATGTACCTATAAATAATTTTAGCAGTTCCAGAGGACAGATTGGTTGTATCCACATTTCTCTGAGAGTCACCTCCAGACTTTGGTTTGGTTTCAGCCTTAGGTATCCCTAATAATGAGATCAATGTAGGGCACAAGCTTTGCCTGAAATTGTAGGAAATTATGAACATCATGTACTAAATTATTACCCAGTAAATTAATACAATTGATTCTGATTTAAACTGTAGAATATATGTGAATCAAAAGATGTAACTATGTTTAGAAGAGTTAAAAGGCAAGCCTATGTACATAGAATAAATTCATCAGTTCTAGTATATTAAATCATTAATTGATACATTTTTACAACAGATCAGCTTTCATCAATGTTTGACTCACTATCGGACTTATACAGAACATTACATTAGAGATAATGATTAATCAATAGACATACCAAACTAATTGTTGAAAACCTTCACACTGTCTCAACTGTTGTGGAGAGTTAGATATGATAGCCAGGATACCTTCTAGCAACAATGGTACAGCCTGCTTGCTCTGTCCAGCCCTGATAAGTAACAGTTTGTGTATTGTAGAGTGTAGCTCTATTTAATTTAACTAATTTAGTACATTGAAAAATAAAAAAAATTGTCTTGTCAGCGAGGTAAAACTGTACCTAGTTCATTATACTTATAGCTACTCACCAGGATTTTGCTTCAAACACTTATCTTAGCTAAGATATTAAAAATCGAGACACATCTTGTCTGTTAACAAAAACAAGCGCACCACAGAGCGGTGCCATGGCAATGCTCATCTGTTGGAGTAATGGCCTATGTCGTATGACGCAGACAATGAAGGCAGTGATCACAACAGCTCAAAAACAGACAAGCTAATTTTGCAATTAACTATCTTTAGTAAGACCAGTATCAGTTAGAATTTTTGCAAGATGTTTACAGCAATTATCTGAAATTCATACAATTAGTAAGATATTTTAGTACTGAAAATCTTTAAACAAGACCTAATAAGACTGTGTGGTGATTATAGGAGTCTGCAAATATCTGAATATAATAATTATATTGGTAATGCTAATATATAATGAATGTAATTAGATTAAATTCAACATAGGATAGTGCCATTTATGTTACTACGTGAGAACAAATAAAATAAAAGAACCATAATATTATATGAAACATTATCAGATTCTGTATTTGAATTCATACTTAGTAGCAGCAGTCACTCTGTCTGTTAGGAAATTAAGTAATGTGACAACATCATCCGTCAAGCTTTCTACACGAGCATCACCTACAATATAATAATGTTGTTAGTGACAGTCTAATTGTATATGGTGTTAACTCTATATTCATATAAACAATTACTCAGTTAGTTACAATAATGGTAAACTAGAGCTTTGTCACAGAGGTGACTAATAACCCGCTGCCACTTTGACACTAAAAATTGATGGTTTCTTTTGTTGTTAAATGATTGTTTTTAAAATTTGTTATGTATAAATAATATGCATCAATCAGTATAATATATGAATTGATATCTTTAAAACATATATACTTCTTTTTTTGCTAATAAATATTTATCTTATCTCCATAATATATATCAGTTTGTCGAATGACATTTTAAATCATTTTTTGTTATTTGAATTCCTTTCGTGTTAACACCATGAATACAGAACTGAACTAGAACTATCACTAAAAGTGATGAATACCCCCAGATGCGGCTTTGACACAGTCATTGTTACATTTTACAGAGGGAAATTTAATGCATTTTCATATTTTTAATACCTGCAAATTATTGCTTAGAAATATCCTGCCAGTTTCTAAATATTCATTAAATAAAAAATAACAAAGGGCCAGAAAACCTATTGTGGGCATGCACAACTTGGCAAACTACTTATCACTTCTAAGTTTCACTGAATTCCTGCATGTAGTTGCTGAGAAATGGTATGGACAAAATTTACCTATTGTATAAAACAAAAGGCCATAACTCAGTGAAAATTAATCCAAACAAAACCTGTTTATTACATGCACAACTTGGCTTACTTTTAATAACTTCTGTGAAGTTTCATTGAATTCCTATGAGTAGTTACTGAGATATTGTATATACACTGTATAAAAAACAACAAAGGGCCATAACTCAGTGAAAATTTAACCAACCAAGACAAGCTTAATGCATGCACAACTAGGCTAACTACTTATTACTTCTGTGAAGTTTCATTGAATTCCTGTCAATAGTCAATGAGAAATAGTCTGGACAAAATTTGCCTGTTGTATATACTGTAGAAAAACAAAGGGCTATAATTCAGTGAAAATCAATCCAAATGAAGAATGATTTAAGCATGCACAACTAGGCTTACTACTAATCACTTCTGTGAAGTTTCATTGAAATCCTGTGAGTAGTTACTGAGAAAGTGTCCGGACAAAATTTGCCTATTGTATATACTGTATAAAAACAACAAAGGGCTATAACTCAAGAAAATTAATCCAAACGTGAAATGCTTCAAGCATGCACAACTAGGCTTACTACTGATCACTTCTGTGAAGTTTTCTTGAAATGCTGTAAGTAGTTGCTGAGAAATTCTCCGGACAAAATTTGCCTATTGTATATACTGTATAAAAACAACAAAGGGCTATAACTCAGTGAAAATTAATCCAAACGTAAAATGCTTCAAGCATGCACAACTAGGCTTACTACTGATCACTTCCGTGAAGTTTCATTGAAATGCTGTAAGTAGTGTCCAAGAAGTGACACAGCTTTGCTACATGATATTGCATAACAACTACTTAATTGGCGACTTATCTTGATTTTATCAAAGCATGGTTTGAAATTGAGAATAACAAGGAGACTGTATGATCGATATACTATAGTCAAGTTTCAATTCAATCCCTTGAATAATGTCGAAGAAGTTGGCTCAACAAACATTCATGAGCTAAGAATGCCATTGTACACCATAAAAAATTATGGTTAAGTTCAAGGGCACACAACTCTGGAATGAGTGGATCACTGGGCATGAAAATTGTGTCTTGCACATCTACACTCCATGGTGATGACAAATTTCAACTTTCATTGCAATCGCTTGTGGAAGAAGTTCCCTCCACAAACTTGTGATATTGTATGCGGACGGACTGACCACCGACTGACCGACCAACCGACAGAGTGACTCCAATATACCCCCACTGAAACTTTGTTTGCGGGGGTAAATTCACCAAGATATAAGTCCATTATAACACTTTCACAAAATCAAAAGGCACTCAGCTTATACATACTATGAGATTTCTATCAGTTATTAGAATATTGTCAGACAATTTACAGACAATGTTTTCATTCCATCAACCCATGTCAGTTTTTCTAGGTAAAACTAGATGCCATTTCAATGAACATGCAATGTCAGTTTTTTAGTGCCAGGAAAATAAGTTTGTTTTTAGTAGGAAAATGCTTACAGCCAAAACAGATTGGACTATCAAGGTCAATGCATGCATAATACTGGTGGTTAATATACAGATAACAGTATCAATACTTTACTGTAAATAAATACATGATTATCCAATAATGTTATGTAACAGTTATCAGACCATGTGACGCAGACTGAATCATGTGACACATATCCAATCATGTGACACAGATCAGATCAAGTGACACAGATTCCAACATATGGCATAGAATCAATCATGTGAAACAGATCAGATCATGTGACACAAACTGAATCATGTGACATGCATTAGATCATGTGACACATATCCAATCATGTGACACACATCAGATCATGTGACACAGATTCAAACATATGACATAGTATCAATCATGTGCCACAGATCAGATCATGTGATATACTAATAGATAAGACAATATTAGTAGAAAACAAACCTTTAGCATTAAAATCTGACATAACATCATCCTCAGCATGCTCCTAAAATATATGAAATTTTGCAAATAATTTTTGTCACTTGAAATCTAATTTACAATGGAAATTTGTCATTTAATGTACAGTGCAACCTCACCAAAGCAACACCCTTAGGGAGTAGCATTATTAAATTGTTGTTGAGAGGCTGTTGCTCTAGAGAGGTTAAATGTTTAGCTAAAATCATACAGTGGGAAAAAATCATGCTGTTGAGGCAGGCAGGTCGTTGCTCAAGAGGGCCGATCTGAAGCACTGACACTTGTTCAGAAAAAATTACTCCACCAACCACGGTCGCTGCAAGCCAAGCATTATGACGCAAGTGTAATATTTGTTTGAAAAACCTGAAAATATGTTCCACTTTCATTTTCAAGCTGGTTATATTTACATTTCTATATGCATTGATAGTGGTATGAGCGACCATGGTAGGTGGGGTAATATTTTCTAAACAAGTGTCTGTGTTCTGAAGAGGTTGTACGGTAATTATAATGCTGTACTATAATCCATCAATATAAGAAATCAACTTAGTAATAACCAAAACTGACATTTTGAAATAAGAAATATAACAGAGTTGTTTTATATGGTACTGTTTTAAAACTTAAATATTAATTTCCTTAATAATCAGGAGTCCATTTCACAGATCTATCTTAGCTATAAAAATGAATTCAAAGAAGAAGAATTTTGCAATCACTGGCTTGTAAACAAGTGTGTTTTATCTTATTGTAGGGGATGAATCTTAGCTGTAATAGGGAAATGTTAACATTGTACAAGATTAGCTAGATTTTAAAGTTTAAAAAGATCTATCATAGCTAAGGTATGACTGAGATAGAAGAGAAATGTGTGTGATAATTACTTATCCTACAGTATGGACAGGTGATATGAAAACCACAAGTTTTGGTTCAGCCCTACTCCCAAAACTGAACAGTATACATTCAATAAACATTCACCAAGAATCTTTCACACAGTGCTCTGGTGATAGAAATATCAACATAAAAAAAACTGACAACAACTCACTAATAATATTGCAGATAAGTAATTGAAATATATTAGAAATGTACACATGAAAACAAACAAACTTATATATCTTAATGTCAAAGATACATCATAATAAACAATGCAGAAAAAGCATGCAATACAGTGAAGCCTCATCAAATTAAATTATAAAGACAATGTTGACAACCAGTTTGAAGAGAAGTGATTGTTATAATAAGTTGTTCAGAATACTCAGGTGAATGACACACAAGGGTACATATTTTAGTAAGACTACATAATTAGTTATACTCATGCAGTAAAGCTGGAGATAAAACAACTATATGCATAAACAACTACCAGCATACACAATTGTGAGCACACACAACAGTGAGCATAAAACAAAATTTAAATGGGAACTATACAAAAAGAGAGCAAAAACTACACTAAAATCATAACAATAAGTAGGACTAAGATAACATAATATTCTAGATCATAACCAACATTCAATTTGAAGGCTTTTAAAAACAACAGTTAGAATTGTATACAAAGTACAAATTATAAATATACAAATTGATTACATTATAAGTAACAGTTAAATGTCCACTCAATGAAAAAACATGAACATTTGCAGTAGACAACACTGATTTTGACTGTCTCAGTCTGGCTGATTGTTAAGAAATTTATATCAATACAAAATGGTCTATACTCAAATCAATACATCATACTGCAAATTTTGTCAAATATACCCCCAAAAAGGGTATTGATCATCCTAAATCTGCATGTTGTACAGTTCATGATTTATACTGACTAGTTAACACAGCTACATTTAGTTCTAGTGTTACGAAACATGACAATAACAAAACAAACCGACATTAAAATTGTCAGTGTTCTGTTTTTGATTGTTTGATTTCTTCAATAATACTTAAATTTCCATTCAATGTATTGATTTAACATCAAATACCAGTTTAGGATTGAAATTAAGATCTACTCCATGCTTAGTGGTAAGTTATATAAACAAGGCACATCTAAAGGCCTGCATTGAAATGTACAGACCTCACACAATAGAACATGAAGACAATAACTAAGACATACAACATATTGTGAAAGCTTTTCTACATAAAACATACAAAAGCAGCATTAGTAAATGGTTAGATGTGTACACAATGTTGACATATATCCAGTTCTTACCACAGTAACTATTGCAGTCCGTAATTTTTCAGCAAAAGATCGGAGAAGCTGCGTCAGTGCAGCCTGCACAATACCTTTCAAATTGGTTGAACTGTTGCTGTATGTGTCAATGTATACCTATTGTAGGATAGTTTATACATAAAGAAACATGTGTCGGGTATAAAATACAATTTGTAACAGTTCTTTGAAGTTCTTGTTCATGCCTTTATAATTAAAACAAACCGTAGAGGGATGTAGGGAACATTTCTATATACATGTATAGTCAAACCTGTTCTGAAGACCACCTTATAATAAAAGACATCAGCAATTTTTTTAGACAATAAATTTATCAGTAATTTACCTGTTTATACTTTTTTTTCAATCAGAAACTATTGACGTTCAATGCTACTTGACCAAAAATATAGGGTAAGTTAGCCTCACGGTCACAAGGTTATTGCTTTTTTTAACCACACCTTTCATTCTTTTAAGGTTTGATTCATTCCAAAATTTGGAATTTGTTGGTAGAGAATTTGGGTTGTCACCAAAACAATAGGTCCAGTAAACATTAATACAACTATTTAGGGGGAGCTAAAGCAGAAATAGCCTTTGATAGGGTATCATCAGTTGGTGGTCTTAAGGCAGGTGTGAATGAGCAGGAAAATTGGTAGGATTAGGAGGAGAGTCTGAATGTCTGATAAGAAAATTGAGTTATCAGGAATGCCAGAATAACCCTTCACATAATGAAGGTAAATGTACCCTATACCAAAAACAGGTCATGACCACACCATATCTCAAATGCAAAAGATATAAAAGAATCTAACAAGAAAATAAAACAAAAACAATCTTTCTTACCACATTTTTTTTAAATTCAAATAATCATCTGTTTTCAAATTGTTAACAATATTATGTAGAATCTACTCTATTCCAATCCAAAAGGTGTATAGTAATTTGTTGTTGAATAACAAATACAGTTGTACCAGCCATTTTTCAAAAATACATGTTTTTTGATAATCCTTACAAAATGATTTTATAGGGGGTCAAACAATAGGACATAACTAGCAAATGAACACGGAGACCTATATATTTCTTTATGTTTCTGTGTTAGTAAAGAATTTTTCTTTATAGATGCAATTTTTGTTTTAAAAATCTGTTCATTACGAGTTTATTGTGATATACGTCTTTGATTATGAAATATGACAGTTTGTATAAATGAATTCTGACAGAGAAAATTATAAATATATTGGACAAGACTTTGACTTACCTTGGCAACCTGTGTGATGATCCTAGAATTCATACACCAAGCAGTGGAGAAAGTCATCTTTAACAACAACTAAAACATCAACAAAGAAACATCAGGGGTTTTTTGGAGACATTCAAAATGCAAATAAGGGACTATGAATTTCTTGGTGAAAAAATGAAAAAAAAATTCCAATGTGAAAGCATGGACTGTCAGTTTCTTTGTAAAAAACAACTAAAAATAGGAAAATACCCAATTATATCATATTTAGTTGAAAATTTTCAAGCATCTTAGACTCAACTGAATGAAAAAGGAAAAAAGGCCCCATTGAACCTTGTTCAAATTGGCAAGACTGCTTAAAACAAGCTATCACAACATTTGTTCCTGTTTTTGTAATTGTTTCAAAACCTGTCCATCAATGAAAAATATCCAACATGAAGATAATGCAAACATTGAAAACAAAATTGTTTGGTCTGAGTTAAATGAACCAGCAAAATGTTTGTAAATAAAGTATCTACTGGTACCTTCATAATATCAGTCTGTATATCTTCTGGTAAGTTTGGTGTTGAATATACAGTCTTCAATACCTGTATAGGTAGCCATTTATCTTCACTTTCAGTTTCTATACTAGACTGGAAACGTTCATCCTTTAACAGTTTCTACAAAATATCAATCACCAGTCATAACAGAGACCGTAATTTTAAGCACATACCAAATTATGACAAAATATTACAATAAAAAATATCTTTTGAATATTGGATGGGAACTGTTCAACTCAGAAAACAGATAAGGTTGTTGTATTTCATCACTTTTACTCAATAACGATTCATAATTCAGGAGTGCCCAATGCTACTAATGTTTAATGTATGTGAACATATTTTGTTATTTCTGTGTAAAACGCAATACATGTACATGTTTCATATGTGTACATGCCAGTGGCCTTTATGTTACAAAATAATGATTCAAAGTACGATGCTGGTCATCAAATTTGGTCAAGATTATAATGCCCATAAACTTAACGATTAAGTTGGTAAATATTGAATGGAAACTGTTCAGCTAAGTCAGTGTACAATTTGTGGACACAGCCAACAGAATAAAATGTTCTTTTAATACTTTCCATCAAAATGGTCGTATGAAAAGCATCCTACATCTTCGTATTCCTATTTGTCCAAACTGGACTTGAGACAAGAAGGCAGTTATAAAGATACAGACAAACCTGTGAACAAAGGCCACCCTTTGGAAAGACAAAGTGTGATCTCTATTGACAGGTGGCCTTTATTCAGAGATCATTTTGTTCTAAATAATCAATGTTTTTTAGAACAACCTTTATTCACATGGTGGCCTTTATTCAGAGGTAGTCCCCAACACAGGTTTGACTGTAAAATATTAAGATTGAACATGTATGAAGCAGATTCACCTCAATGCCTGACACAGCATGTGTCATAAGTCTTTTTGTTTTACTTTCCAAAGCCAAATGCAGAGGCTCTAAACATCTTTCTCTCAGAGCGTGTGCAGGAAATCTCTTAACATCTTCTTTGTTTTTTAACAGATCTGAAACAGAGAATATAAAGTTCAACTCAGTGAATTTAACACCGTTTTTTTTTTCAACAATATTTCAGTTACCGTACATGAAATATCTGATGGCTGGTTCAAGTCACTAAACTTTCCACAGAGAGCTAGTAACCTTCTCCACATTTGGAGGAAAATCAACATTTCGTCAGATTTCCATAGAAAATTCACACAAGGGTAAGACCTGCAAATTCCAGCACATTACCCACTGGACCATAGCTGCCAGAGAATATTAATAATTGTAATTCTCTGGAGAACAGAAAAAGGTAAGAAAATAAATATCTGAATATGACTTTCAAATTCTGTCAAAACAAATTATAATAAAAGATTTTTTTTTTTTTTTTTTATTATTCATGATGTAATTAAATACAAGAGATTGTGCCAAATTATCTAAGATGTTTTAAAGACAAATATGTCAGTAAGATACTGTATACAGCTTTTTATCATAATTGTATTCATGATTGTATTTACCCAGAGCATTCTGTGAAGCTTGACGAATCGGTTGAAATTTGGCTGCCTGGGCATCTTTTGTTAAGAGAAGTAACAATTCCTCCATTTTCTGTTACATGTATGATACTGAAATTTAAAATAACAATTAAGAGCCATGTTGACATTGCCATCCCCCACTGGAAGTGTTTGCTTGTAACAGAACTAGACAGAATTATGGTTCCTGATCAATGCATAACTCCTAGTTTCCATCTATTAACATTTCAAGTTTCAAGTCAGTCTTGCAGTTACTCTCTGGACAAAAAGAAGAAACAAGAGGACCAAGATGGCCCTTGATCGCTCACTTGAGAATAAAGGCACTATAATTAATGACAAGGTAATATAGTTTCCATCTTGTATAACCCATTTTTAAGTAGAACCAACAATGAAGGTATAATACTGTTAAACAAGCTAAAACATAGCACATTTTCTCAATCTGACTAAAGTATTCGATCTTCCTTACGGCAAGATCTGATGACGGCCTATACCAGTTTCTATTTTCAAAAGTCGGAATTTCCATGATCACTATTTATATCTATTTATAATTCAGCCAATCGTAAAACTCGTTTCATCGGTACTTTGGCCGAATGAACTTTTTACCTGACGATGTTATTTAAACGTTAGTAAACATTAAATTACGTATGACATATTTGTCTGCAACCACTTTTTGATTTTTTTAGTAATCCTGATCGATTCGGCCATAGTAGTACAGAAAATTTAATAAACATGCTTGTCACATGGGCGCTATCATTACATTTAGTTGCGTAAGAATAGGAGTTCATGATAACTACAAGTCAAATATTGTTTTTTACTGCGGTTAAAAATAGAATCAGATCACTTTCAGAATTATGAAAGTAAGGCGCTGATTGGCTAGTGGAAAAGGTCACCTGAGGTCACCTTCTATAGGTCGTCTTCAGATCCTCATAGTGTAGCGGGTTTAAGGATATGATTTTAATCAGATTGCACATTTTCTAATCCAAGGGCCCATAACTCTTGAAGTTCTGGTCCGATTCAACCCATAACTGAACTTGTCCAATACCGTAAGGTCATAAACATTCATTGTAAATATGATTAGGATTGGTGAATAAATGAAAGTGCTAGAGTGTAAACTAACTCAAAATAGCAAATTTTCCAAGTAAAGGGCCCATAACTCTTGAAGTTCAGGTCCGATTCCACCCATAATCAAACTTGTTCAAGATCTTTTGGTTATACACATTTACTGAAAATATCATTAGGATTGGTAAATAAATGAAGGCGCTACAGTGTAAACAAGCTAAATATAGCAAATTTTCTAAGTCAAGGGCCCATAACTTTAGAAGTTATCGTCCGATTTTGCCTATAATCGAACTTAGCCGAGACATTGTGGCCGTATACATTGTGAGCAAGTTTGATCACGATTTGTTAAGAGCTGTGGATGCTAGAGTGTAAACAAACTAATTGTGGGCGGCCGACGGACATTCATCAATCCTCAAAGCTCACATGTGAGCTAAAAATCACAAAATGTAAGTAGAACAAGGCTTTATAATATATCAATTGAAGTGAGCTACGGGATGTACTACACGTCTGTCATAGATTAATTTATCATTGCATTGGAGATAATACGAAAATTAAGATAAATTACATAGATGTCTATAAGTTAAAAGTCAAACATGTCTGCCACTTTGGCTAGCATACTTACGCATCATAAAATAATGATTATAATAGGACTAATCAGGGTCAGTGTAGGTATGATCATATTCCCCAAACAAGGTTTTCTTGTTACTCTGCATTATACCTGGTAGTACTGGTATTTTTTAACCATCTCTGTCTTAATTACTCGAGGTATCGAAAATGGGTTCAATTTTTAGCAATTGTGGTCATTTATCACCATGTTTGTTTATAGGTCTGTTATTCATTATTTTGCGAACAAATTGACTATAAGTGCATTGAAATTACAAGCAGTAAGTATTTTTTTAAGAAATAAAGGCAAGTTCCGCATTTATTTGTATTTGGTGCATATAAGGCGTTTTTTAAATGCTTATTGTATCGAAAACCTGTCAAACAATGATAGATATAAACATAATACTGTGACGTTGACGGCCGGAACGTACTTTTTCATATCTCATATTCAGTTACTTCCCTTTGTGTTAAATTAGCATTTGTAATTCGTATGGAAATAGCTTAGAGTTAAACTATTCAGACCTTGTTTTAGAACCTCCAAAAGTATATATATGGCTAGATATATTTACAATCACTTAATTAACGAATGATTTGACGTAGGCTGATAATATTATAGCGTACGGGTTATGGAAAACTCGTACACGGAGGTTCAGTTATTGAACGCTTATTAAAAGTTGTGCAAGGTAGGCGCTTGCATATGTCATGGAGAAATACAAGGATTGGCGGTAATTACCGAAAGGTATTAGCCAATGAAATTGCTGCAGGTGGTATATAAACCATTGTCACGGGAGAAATATTTTAGTATCGTTTATACTCACGTGAAAGCAACATCACTGTTTCAATTGACGGGGGCTTTGTCCGTATTACAACTACAAAATCTGTCTACTCGGGTTCTCATAGAAAGCTTAGCTATCGTGAGAGAGTGGCAGATTAGCTAGTCTAGTTACCGGGTCGTCGTCGAAAGATACAGCTGAGTTGGAACTTGTATTGTTAACTACGGGTTTGTAGTATACAAGTTGTAGCGCAAATCTTATTGCGCTCTGACTCATTTAGACTGTAGTTGATTGTCTATTTGAGGGTACATAGTTCTATACAGTAGGTATAGGCTGGCATCCAACAGTCTGGGTTGGATGGTATTAATTTGAAGTCTGGTCCCGTGTACATACATTGTATATTTAGTTTAAGTTCCATCCAGTCGTTTGTAAATATTTCGTATATCTTTTGTTACCAATCAATTAGCCAAGGTAGGTGTTTATTGTATTAAGTGTATTGTGCTCGGTACACGTTACAATACCGCTAGAATATCAAATTAATGAAATGACTGGGCTTTAGAACCGGAGGGGGTAGGGGAACTTAGTTATTAGGCTGTTATGGTAATTAAAAGGTGCTATATTTATCACAGACACTTGGGGTTAGGAGCTTAGAAAACCAAATAATTGTATTATGACTGCATCATGTACTGAAAAAACGAGAACCAGCAGGCAAAATAACATACTGGTTCTCATATTTTCAATGCGTGGTGCATTCAAACACTATGAAGCCGAGAACCATGTCGAAAGGAATTGTAGCTGATGCAAAATATTTACAATTTTGCTAATTGTTTTGGATATTTTGGTGTTAATAATGAAGATGAAACTTAAACTTTACGATAATCATGAAGAATAATGTGTACCGCATCAATTGACACAAGGATTTTGTGAAAATGTTGGAAATGGAATAAAATACAAGGTGTTTTCGAAGGTACGTGTGAACTATTTTTTCAACCGAACATTTTTATCTTGTAGTATATTACCAGCTGTATAGTATACTGCTGACATTGATGTAAAAATGAAAAATGTATATTTTCAAAACAGCTTATATAAGGTTCTATTGATAGATATGATAAGTTTATGTGTTTGGATTGACAAAAGTACAATTATTTTGTTTTTTTAAAGCTCCTATCCCCCAGTGTCTGTGTATCCCCCCATTGTCTGGCAGTAAAAAACCTAAAATTACCACAAACCTAAAAATTGCTTACCACAGGCCTGAATTAACAATAATTTATTTAGAAAATAAAAACAAACACTGTGACCATTGCTCCGAGGATGGTAAGTGCTTTAGCGTTTACCATCCGTACGTTCTCTCTAGCAATGAACTTCTAGCTATCCTGAGCCTTAATGGATAGCAAATTTTCTAACATATTAATGACGAATGTTGACTAATTCTCAGAGATACTTACAAATACAATGAAATCTAAAAATATGGTAACATAGTGAAAAATAACCAGCTGCTGCAACTTGGCGATTGTCGCTTAGTACAATAACGTCGCTTGTATCGCGAACAATAAATTGATTCGTACCTAAATTTATTCAACCCTAATGGAATTCGCCCCAAACAACTTGTGATATCATGTACTTTATTTTATCTTTACATAGAAGTGTATGGATATATGTAATGACTGGGACCAATTAACATACATTGTTAAAACATTGAATATTGTTCCCAGGTGTATTCAAAATTCAGGGACTCTACATGTATGTAATGTTGAGTTCTCTGAATTTTAATATATTTATTACAACCATGCATAGTAATATATTATCGAACAGGAAAATAATATTATGTGATCCAGAATTTATCCTGGAATTTTCCGGGTATTTGGGAAAACCGAAATCTAACATTTACCAATCAAACTTCATAACCGAAATCAATCTGTGATAGATAGACAGATACGCATTATTATTTTTGTGGTGCCGTGTGTGACTTGTTTTCTTTGTCAAATACAATAATCGATCATACAGCAAAATTCAAGAGGGAAGTTTTGTTCATTAACCTAGTTACATAGTTAGTTCTCTTAGTTTTCTGATTTAAACAAATCGAAATCGTCGAATATTTAAAATAACGATATGAATGTATATAAAGTAGGACTAACAGAAATATATACTACTCAAAATTTGATAAGGATCACTTTTTATTGGGTATGGCATTATGGTCAATTTTGGATTACGTGACATACATAAACTATGATTAGAATTTGATCATTCCTTTGCTATCATCGACTTACAAAAATGCCGTGAGCTCCATAACTGCCATGGTTCCCGTTCCCACTCTCACTCGATCTATTGTGTGCGGTAAGATAGGGTTAGGAAGCCAACTAGTTTAGCATAAAATAGTTCTACTTTCGGCTTTCGTTCAGTAGGTCAGTAATTTCTCTGCAGAAGTATGCATGTAATTACATTAATCTACTATTGATGTATGTCTTATATGTGACTTTTTGACATGATATGTAAATCAGTGTTAAGGTTTATATCCACAACGCGTATCGATCGATACTATCAGCTAGAGCTATATATAGTTGGATAAATTCTAAAAATAGAATGTGGGGTTTTCCCGTCGAAGTGCAGAGAACAGAACGGCAGTACACATACATTTGCGAAGAAATAACAGTTATTGTGAAGTTCGCAATTATTATATGTTGGTTCCCAGTGTGTGAAGGGTATTTTGATGTTAAGACAGAAGGATCGTAATGGAACTGATGAAATCGTGCGATGTCGGTATATTCCGTAGCGAGATCGGCAAATGTCGCCGTATAACGGCTCGTTTCCGAATAGCTATAGTTTTTTACAATAAACTTTTACTTTCACTTCAAAACCTGTCATATAGTCCAACATCATGATATCAAGTTTGAATATAATTCCCATACCAATAACATATTTTTTCTGAAAAAAAAATCTTAAACTACGATTAATCAATCGATAGTGGTTTATGTCAGTTTTGTTCCGAGTTAGGAACTAAAACATGGAAAGTCCAACAATTCTTCAAAACCAAATTATCACTGAAAGAATTATATAGGTCAATTTTAATTCGTTTACACTGTAGTGTGCATTTAAAGTGATATGTGGTCATAATCAAGATATATTATTAAAATGGAGCGTTTTGAAGAGCTTTTCGGTATGTATTAAATCAGTAAATACGACAACAACAATGCTTATTTTGGTACCGATGGATTCGGAAAAATATAGGCTGGATAATGGGCTACATAATAAACTTGAAACATCTGATAACTTAGATAACCATCATGTTAGGTTGATGGAATTTAGCACATGAATATCAGAATATGTACATAAATAGATGGCAATATTGAGATGGTGTATGTTAATTCCTAAGCATGAATATCCATGAACTGAACCTTCTCCTAACTGTTATTGTTGTGTTGTCAGCAACACCATGGCAGTGACTTAATTGTCTCATATGAAAAAATCAAATTCCGACAGTACTTTCAGTACTTTGATTTTTAGTTGTTTTCAAAGATACCTGCATATCATGAGTGCAACATGTAATTCGCGACTTTCCAGTTAAGCGCCCCCTAGCGGTACACCGCTGTATGGGAAAACAAAATGGCAGCGTATGGGGTCATATTCTTATCATTACATGTGCTTGACATATTTTTCTTGTTTGTAGTTTACGGCGATTGATAGACATTGATATAATAACCGTTAGTCTCTGAAATGATGTTGTATTTAAATAGATTACGCATCCCATTTTCTTTCAATTAAATATTGACCCATTTGTCCGTTGTAACCATATTTTATGTATACGGGCATTTGAAGTTAGAATGTCTGTCAGCATGCTTATGTATTTGTATATATACATCAA
Organism: Lutraria lutraria; assembly: GCA_964023205.1. NCBI lineage: Eukaryota > Metazoa > Mollusca > Bivalvia > Venerida > Mactridae > Lutraria > Lutraria lutraria. Next base: position 6,416,845 of record OZ026835.1, on the reverse strand, counting down.
AGTACACGCTTTTCGGTAAATAATTAATTTACATGTATATTATATGTTATCAAAAACTTGTTGAATGTGATGATTGAATAAATATTTTGACAAAACTCTGACTTGTTTATGAGATTTAACTATTGTTTCCACTTAAGCAAAAAGTGGAATCCATGCAGTCTTATGTCCATATATAATACAATTTTTAATCATATACTATACAAAAATTACAACTATATGCCTCCAAGTTTTATATTAGGTGGGGTCATCATCGTGTATACATACATATTAATACATGTTTCCAAAAAAAAACATATCCATTCTGATCGCGATCGATAACATGATATAATATTATAATCAAATGTATAGCTCTCAATACCTCTCCTACTGTAAATACATTCTTATTAATATATATATATGGTTTTGAATGCATCAATAAACAACGTTTTACAGCATATCAAATGTAACAGCTGAAACAGATTCAATAAAACAGTACATATGGTTAATTATTAACTTTATAAGGTGAGTATATTTTCATTGTGATAATTATCATTAAGTCACAAAATAATTGTCAAAAACTATAAGTGGAATAAATAAGCATTCACGTAAAAACAGTTGTTAATTTCTAATAATAATTTATATTTTCAGCGTAACGCAAACAAATCGCTTCGCCCAGCAAACACAGTAACGTTGTGACAACGTTGCGACAACGTTTTGCATAACGTTGTGACAACGTTTGGAATAACGTTGCGACAACGTTAAAGTGTGGAGTCGTGTAAACGTTGCGACAACGTTGTGGCACAACGTTGTGAAACAACCAAACCACAACCAAACCAAAACCTGTTAAAAGCTCAGTGGTAAGTTGGTTGCACTTCGGTGCCAGCAATGCGACTTCGATTCACAGTCGTCACAGTTGCTGACATTCAGTGCTGGGTGATATCCTAACTTGGTTTTGTTCACAGCAGTATTAGCTTCGACTGGGTGCATTGGAGCTAATGAACCCTGCCATATGCTCAGTTGGAAATCTTTCCATCCACTCCAGGTATCGGCTTTTTTAGATTACTGTAAATTACTTAATATCTGTGAGGTCTTATTTTCGTGAATTTTTATCACAACTTTCGCGAGATCTTGAATTTGCAATGAAGCTTATTTAAACTTGAAGTAAGTAATGCTGTTTATATTTTACCAATTTTTTTATTCGAGACATTAGCCATTCACGAAAATAAAACCCACAGGTATATTTGTCAATTTACAGTATCTAAACAAATAAACATTTACCTTTGAAAACACTTGGTTTAAAAATTTAAGCAAATCAAAGTAATATTACTAATACAAATATTTAATTCAATGTCAAATCATATAGTTACAAAATGGAAGGCAAACAAAAGAACATTGAACTGAATTTTATGATGGCAAGTGTTCCGAGTTTCAAACAAAAACTTGATTAATAATTCAAGCAAAACAATAGTCATGTACCCTACTTTCTCTACTGAGTCATCTTAATATGGTAAACCAGTAATCCATGTTTCAAAACAATAGTTTTAATCGATACTTTAAGAAAACAATAGCACCACAAGCAGTACCAACTCTTGTTTGTTAAGGGCAATAAGTGCTGCCATTCCTTTCGTTCATTTAAAGATTTTCTTCAGGTCTAAATCAATTTTGAAGTAAATTTTCAGAAAAAGATAAACAAGAGGGCCAAGATGGCCCTATATCGCTCACATGTCAATCACTGCTCACTCATTAAAACATTGTTTTGAACTGGTGACCTAGTTTTTGACCCCAGATGACCCATGTTAGAACTTGTCTTACATATGAATAAGACAAACATTCTGACAAAATTCATTGAAGATCCAATCAAAACCATGAAAACTACAGCATAGACAAGGTTTTCCTAAGATTTGACCTTGTGACCTCGTTTTTGACCTCAGATGCCCTTTGTTCGAATTCGTCTTGCATATCATTAAGACAAACATTCTGACAAGGTTTGGTGGAGATACAATCAAAATTTGACATCTACAGTGTTAACAAGATTTTCCTAAGATTTGACCTAGTTTTTTACCCTAGGTGACCCATATTTGAACTTGTCCTTCATATCATTAAGACAAACAATCTGACAAGGTTTGGCCAAGATCCAATTATAGGCATGACATTTAGAGCTTTTATAAGATTTTTACCTAAGATTCGACCTGATGACCCAGTTATTGACCCCGGCTGACCCATGTTCCACCTTGACCCTCAAATCATTGAGGTAAACATTCTGACAAGGTTTGGTGAAGACCCAATCAAAACTGTGACATCTACAGTGTTAACAAAGTTAGCCTAACCTGGTAACCTAGTTATTGACCCGAGATGACCCATATTTGTACTTGACCGTTATATCATTAAAACAAACAATTTGACAAAGTTTTGTGAAGATCCAATTATAACTGTGAAATCTATAGTGTTAAAGTGTATAAAGCTATATCTGACGATTTTTTTAGAGAAAAGTTAAAAAAATGAAAAACAATTATGCTTTCATATCCATTTGATCATTTTCCGCTTCAATTTTAACAGAAACTATCTCTTTGATTTATTGGACATGTGAATTGTCCGTTTTCATAATAAAGTGTTCTAGAACACCTTATTTGACCATTTTCCGATTCAAATAGAGCGGGGTTTGTCGATGATTTCGCGCATGCTCAGTACGTGTTTACGGAAATTAATTCTATAAAGATGGCGGCTCCCATGTAAATGAGGAATAACGGCGCCGGATGTCTTAAATATCAGATTCTGACAAAAAGACGAAACGAGAGACTAGAAGCGTGACAGGGAATCAAACTACAACATATATTGGCTCTGAAAATGACCACTGGGTGAATATAAAGGAACAATTTGGGTTGAATACTTATCCAGAAGTAAGGCGCTGATCAATGCGGTTTGTTGATGCGTGAGTTTCCTTACTTTGTTATGTGTAGTGTGTTCTACTGATTAAATGTTGTTATTTTCGATTTATTTTTCTTAGATTTATATTAATTTACCAATTCATGATCGAATTTTGTTGAGGCAACGAAATGAATTTGATAACAGCGTGAAATGCGTTTGCTTGGGGCCCTCTAAGGGGTAATTTTTGTAAAGGATGAAATTACAAATTATTATGCTTAGAATGAAGATGAAGAAGCTTTTTAACATTCAAATGTTATTTGAATACCATATATATTTAATTTTCACAGAAAAGAAATTATTAAAGCTGTATTTCAATATATTATTTAATAATTACAAGTTGTTTACTTCTCTATAAAGTGCATGATGAACAATTTATGCATATGTAGCTTGCCTGCACAATTAATTATTTTTACTAGTGAATTTGTTCCCATCGTAAAGCTATGATAAAAAGCTTATATTTCCATGGCATATTGATAATGTAAAAGTATGGTACTAATTAAGTGTCTTAAATGTATAAAAGTTCATTTTTTAATCAGTACCTATAAACTTATTGTGGTTCTTTTACTACATTAGTATATATTTTGTGTGTGTCATATTCAGATATGTGAAACCATTAGCTCACACAGAACAAGGTATGCCTGGTCCATCTGAGACAGTAAATTCACTGAAGACAGATCCTTGATTGACATCAACTCCATTTGGACATCATGCAACGAGGCAGAATATGTGTATGTCTTTATCAATCATGAATTCATTTTTCCTCCTAATCCCATCTAGAAAGATATATAATAACCAGTTGTACAGCCATTTAGAAATCTATTGATATAAAAGGTTAAGGTTCTGTTTATTATAGTTTCACCCCTATTGAAGAGGCCAGCCAAATTGGCTTATGAGACACCTGTCTTATAAATGTTCGCACTGTTACCTCCTGATTCCATTCTCATATACATGTCAGTTAAGAGCAATTATCTTTCTGGCTGTATCTAATTAAAATATTTTGTTAAAACTATAATTCAGTTAATATTATTTTGTTTTTGGACAATATTTTGTTTGGTGCTATTGCTAAGAATATACATGTATAGTATGATTATCATCTTATTATATATTATTTATTGATCGATTTGAACTTACCATGAATTATATTTTAATACCTAGTCAGTCAACATTCAAATATTTCATTAATTATGAAATAAAATCACTTTTCTTAATTTCCAGGAAATCATCTATGTCTAGAATAAGGCCTGACATGTAATAAAGTGATAAAGGGGATGTCCAATTAAGGTAGATATTGATTTATTTTTTGTGTACATCATACATGGAAGAAATACAAACATAATAAAAATGATAATTGACATATTTGATATTTTCATATTTGAATAGTCGCAAATAATCTGACATGAAAGTAATGACCCATATAATATATCATGATGCATAGTTTTTTCAGTGCAAATGAACAGTATTACATTTTTTTTTATTTGAGTATAATTCGAAGAAGTTTTTTACTTTTTATACATTAATTTGCGCTGTAATGAAGTACAGTTAAGTCTGTTAAAAAACACAACTTTAAATCAGAAATTGGTCCTGTATGTTTCATCTTGCAAATGTTACAGAATGAAACCAGAGGTGGAAATGAAAGCAAGACTACCTGCTAGCTTCAGTGCCAGTTTATTGTTTCGTTTGAGTGAGTACTACCAAATTTTAATCAGTAATCTAATTTAATGATATTAGATAACAAGGCTGTCAAAGCAGAATTAAAAGGTTTATTCTTTATTTGCCATCCAAGAGAGAAGTTTGTTACCCGATACTCATTTGTAGCTTTCTCTGTAAAAATAAATGTACTGCTATAATGTAAACCAACTACCAGTGTTTGGGATACTACTTCTCAAACTTACTTTATTATTGTGTACTTTCAAAGATTGAGTGGAAGTAAAATGTTTTACTGACTGAAGATTTGTATCCATTCCAAGGTCATCTTTAAAGCAGTTGGCCCACACATTAGGTATCCCCTGTTAATACTGCTTCACAATAATGTGTTCATTGTCAATATTGTTGCTCTTGCTTATTTTCAACAGTCCATATTTAGTTTGGGCTAGTGCTTTAAAAAAATGAGGTCCAACACTGCCAGTACAGGAGTGAACTCATGTTGAAAACACAGCGAATCAACAAAATTCACTGGTTTATATTTTCATAACATATATATTTTCCTAGGAAAGGATACCCAGGCACCAAACACCCATACTACACCCAAGGAATGCTGCTAACATATGGCAAAATAAGATTATGAAAGCATAGTTCAATCAATATTTTTAATTTCAGGTCATTTGAACATTGCGGTGTTTGTAGACTTGTTGAATACCAGTAGTGGGCAGAATTATACCTTTCCTTTTGAAACATTGTAATGAATATAATAATTATGCAAGTAAATGTTAAATGCACTTTTTCAGGCTGCTCAGCAAATGGATTGTGGTCAGTTAAAAAAAAGGTGGTGCAGCCATGTAGTTAGTCACTTTTATCACATCTGTGACACATCATGTATTCAGTTCAGTTGAGGAGTTCACGGTAATTTCATACAGGTAATGTAATGCTGTCTTTGGTGACATAGATATGACTAACTCTTTATATGCCACAGGATGTGTCTTCGTGGGATACTGGAGTCACCTTGTATGTGCGCCTGTGTGTGTCCGGACCTAAACTCTTGTTGCCCATCCAATGATTTCAAAAAATATTTGGCAGAAATGTTAATTTACACATGGGAATGTCTCCCATGCAAAATTGCAGTTCTGTACCTCCATGGTCAAAGTTAAGGTCACACTTACATGTGAAAGGTAAAAAATGTATTACTTTCTTCTGTCTCAGCTCAGTAACTTTGTTATTTGTGGATGGAGTTCTGAAATATTTGGCAGAAATGTTCACCAATATATACAAAAAATCAGTACTTTTTCAAGTTCACATAGTGTTTCCTGCAGAGTTTTAGTGAGGCATGGCGTTTTTGTGGGGGTATTCATCACTCTTGTGACAAGCTCTAGTTTCTTATGCAGTCAATTTCTTTGCAAACCAGGTCCTATCTTATGCAATAAAATCAAAATGCATGCAAAGTAAAGATTGAATGCTCATTTCTTTGTTGCAAGTCACTGACTCACAATATATTTTGTTTTTCAGGATCTCTGTTTTAGAGTTCTTCATGTAATGGATGAACATGAGTGGGTTGACGACGCAGGGCCATGTAGCCATGGACCTCTGGTAGAACCCCATTTGATCAAGTGGCTCCAAAAGGAAACTCCAGCAGGGGGCATTTTAAGAGTTACAAGTTGTTGCTGACAGGAGGTTCCAATGTTCTGAATGCAAGGTACAACATTTATATTTGAATGTGCTAATATTTCATTACATACCTTATAAACTGATGGTTGTGTAACCTTTATTCTTAGGCAAAATACAATGTGATTTTTAGAAATCGAATTTTATTCTTCTGTAGTTATCGTGAACTTGATGAATTTCAACATTTGCCTTTTGTACTGTTTCCTTAGTTCGGAAATAGAGGAAGCTTTGACAGTTGTGAACAATTATACCCACTAGCCCAGATATTTCAGTTGTTACTGGTGTTACTCAGACTTGCTAACAGAGTTTAATTTTATGTATTGCACCAAGTACACTACTGTTTTGTATTTCATTTCCATTAATAATAATAAAAAAATAGGTCATTGTATGGGTATCACACTTTTTTGTGTATGATGTCACTTACTTAGAAACCTGTTGTTGAAGTAACTCATGTGTACAATGTTTTAAAAAAATGCCGGGTCTTTTAACAACCTCCAAGGTTAAGGTTTACTGTATCAGAAGGTTTTGGCTAAAGTTTTGAATAAGTTTGTAATAAAAGGGTTCTCAGTTGAAAAGATTGATTGAGCATGTCATGCTTTGTTCTTATGGATTCTTAATTTAAGTGTCTCGTGCCATCCAATCTCTCACTTCCAAAATTTCAAAATCAAATTAATATCAAATGGCCAGATCATTGAAGATCTTGCTATCTAGTTTTGGTTTCCTCGAACATTGTAGCAATTTTGTTTGCGTTATTTAGACAATATGGTATGTTTCGGTTTAGGAGGCGACACGCATGTGCCAATCATTGTAATTATCTGGGCACTTGCGGTAATAGGGTCACAGCGGTTATAAAGGGATGCATTCACCTCACTTGGAGTATATTGACTTCCATTAAAAAAAATTATCTGGAGCACTGAGTTTGCTGATAGGTTGATAATTGATTGACTGAGGACAAACCTGCTTTTAGTCAATTTTCATTGAATCAAGGGGCAATAGGGTGTGCTATCGAGTCGACATAAAGATTATCATGAAGTTTGATGAGGATCCGATTACATCTGTTCGCATTAGTGAGCAGACACTGTTGTGGATGCTGCCTGCCCATTCGCCATGGGTGCTCCCATAATAAGCCGTTTTTCAAACGGGCAAATAAAGATTGTGAAATATTTATGTTGTTTGGAACAGTATCTAAAGGTCTAATTCATGAGACAGTTTTGATGTGGTTATATGATTGATTGTTGCTGTCCTTTGCAAGAAGTAAATCTTAATAACATTTATTACAAATTTGTACTGGTGGTTTCAATGATAAACTGTAATTTTCAGGAGGAGACCTTGAAGAATTCAACAGTCTTATTACCATGTATGCTGGAAAGAGAGATATGCATACAGACAGTCAGTGCACAGGGCAAAAAATTCTATTGTTGCTCTCAACCACAATGAATACTTAAATAGGAACTCCCAGAAAAACAAAGATGATACTATAAGGTATAAGACCTTATACCATTTTAGAAAGTTATTCAGAAAGCATGATTTGTAAAATTAAAAAGACCTTTCAGTTGGCTAGGCATAGCTTCAGCCTCGGTCACATAAAGACAAATAGAGCTTGCCACAATCATGACGAATAGCCACACATTCTTTGACACAAGACGATTTGATCTTACTGCCCCATATTTGTTGGGTGATCTCAAGATTCTTGCTTGCTACACACTGGCTAATGTAGGTGAACTATCATGCAAGGTTATTTTAAAATTCATCATTAAACAATAATATAACAGCCTTAACAACTAGACAGAGGCACTGCAAGGCAAAGCGATATATGCCCGAAATTATGTTTGATTCTGGAAAACATTATTTTTAGAGCTGGGAGGTTTTATCGGTATATCGCGATATCAGCTAGACAATATAAATATCACAGTATTTTTTCATCATACCGATATATCGGGTTATGCTGAAATAACTGAACTTTATGTTTATTATTGTAAAAAAGTTCATACATAGTGGTAAAGTGTTATTTATGCCTAAATGCTGCTAAATTTTGTAATATTATTAACTGTGAACGCATATATATGTATATTTATACATGCATTAATAGTTTCAACACTGCTAAAACAGAACAAAATATTTGAAATGTGAAAATACACTGTGAGCTATTGTCTGTATTGTTACCCAAGGCATTATATAAATGTCGATTAGTAATGTTTTTCTGTAAATTTACCATTTATATATATCGCGATACAGCATGAAATATTATGATATATCGTGATACGCTTTTAAGGACCGATACCCAGCTCTAATTATTTTGGGGTAGCTTTCGTGCATGAATATGCATTTTTTTTTTATTTAACCTTGGAATTTCATGAGCACGAATGCAGGAATAAAGAGATATAGATCGGACACGAAATCAGCCTAATTTGATACCTCAGTGTGACCTTGACATTAAGCCTTTCAAAACATGCACTCTGGACGTCATCTCGATGGAGTGAACGTTCGAGTTAAATTTCTTCAAAATTCCTCTCAGACTGAGATACAGAGCGGACACAAAATTGCTAATGGACAGACAGACGGACGCCAGTGTCATAACTTAATATATCCCTTCGGGCATATAAAAAGTGGGATACTACAAAACATTTTATGTGATTCTAGTATAGCCCCCACCACTGACAGTGGATGGGGATATAGAAAAGCATTGGATATATTCTCGTAAACATTGTGTTTGTACTAAATATATTACTCTTAGGCATTTGCTAATTTTATCACTCAATTAATGCCAGAATTTGTCTCATAATTAGATAAAGTTAATCAGGTTGATGAATGGCAGTCGAACTACTTCCACATTTTTCGAGGGATTGAATATACTATCAATATAAAATGTAGATGTGCAAGACACAATTTTCATGCCCAATGATCCACTAATTGCAGAGTTATGTCCCTTGAACTTCGCCGTATAGTGTACTATCACATTCTTAGTGTCAATGTGGCGGCGGGGGTATTAGTCACATCTGTGACAGCCCTAGTTTTTGCTTATTAATGATATTATATAAAGACTGTCACATAATTATATTATGTACATAATGTAGTTATCAAAGCTGTTATTTTCCATTTCAGAAAGGCAAATACTTTCAATAGAAGAAGCAGTCAGCAGTCAGTTAGAGAGCCTTAAGTTGAAATAATTATAGCTATATAGAATAGATGGTCTACTGAAGAATCTTATGGAATGTCCTCAGCCATAGTCTCGCCTCCAGCAAAATATGTGCTCATCCAGGAACACAAAAGAAGACTCTAGTTAGAATGTATTCATCCATAACAAAATGGTGTTCAGTTTCAAAACTGTCAGCAATGCATACATATAGAAATTAGTACAAGATTTATTCAACCTTGATCAATTATTTTTTGATGTGCCTTTTGTATGTGACAAGAATCATACCCAAGTACCACAATTAAGGAAATTAATATTGGATGTGACTTGTAATTTTGATTAGCAATGAACTATAAATGGAAATGAAAAGGAGATAACCAAAATTTAAAAATCAACAAAATGAAAAAAATTCTATGTTTCATCAGTTTCAAAATTTATTTGTCATAAACATACAATTGTTGCCACCCATCTATGTTCTTGTATTGTAATCGCTAATAAACCTCGGCACATACGGTTCTATATAAGATAATAACACATCGAAATGGTGTATAAAAAACGAATTTCAAGTCTATGCTAACTTTTCACATATATAGTTAAACACTAATTATGCATAACAAGGTATTACCAGTTCAATAACCTTTCACTAGTATGATTTTGCTGAATTCGATTTTACTAAACTAAATAAGTTATTGTTTGTGTCTAATTGATGCAAAATGAATGAATTTAGCTAGTTGCTTACAGAACAATTTAAAATATTTTTTTACATTTGTAAAGGTCAATAACAATAATATGTGGGTAAAAATAGGAAATCTGGCATAGTTTTCCCTTTTTCAAGGTAAAATACTTCTTTACTGGTACATTCTATTGTATTAGGGAATACATTATTCTAATCACTTGTAACAAGATTTATTTTTGTTAAATTACAGACAGTTTCTGTTAAAACTCTTGAGAAAAAACTATAAGGTTAGAAAAAACTATAAGGTTAAAAAACAATGTGATTTTACACTTCTTGAAATTTATGTAGCATATCTTGTCAGATATCATTCATTACAAAGAGGTGACGTTCATTATCCCTGGCTTACATGTCTGTCATCGTCTCATCATTTTACAAGAATCTTGTGAAACAAGGAATAAAGCAACAATGGTACAAATTTTAAACCTAAGTGAAACAATTTCTTTTCTAAGATACATTGGAGAAAAAAAGATGTTATGATTTACCAGAAAGTCACAGAAAATATTCAAAATATTTATTTTTAGACATTGACAGAGATGTACATGTACATGAGGGATAAGTAATGATAACTCTGTGTAGAGAGTAATCAGATATATAGCATTATACGCTTTATTCTAGTCTGTTTGTTACAAATCCAGTGTATTGTCCATATCTGTCTGAATACATGTCCCTTATCAGCCAAACACAACTGACCCTGAATGGACATGGCACCATAGAGTTAATTGGCCTGTTGTTGGCCTTGTTCACGTTCCAGTCATTTGCATGAGCTAGTTATTCCAGTATGTTTGTCCTAGTACACCTTCATCCAGCACCTAGCATTTGATGTCCTAGAAAAAATATAAATAAAAAAACTGAATACAGTGTGCTTTGTTATGAAATTTATGATTTATTTGCATGAAAGAAAGCTGTTATACAATTATTAGCAATACCAGAGACTTATAATACAATTGTATACCTGTATAATAAATAATGTTATGTTAAATTGTGTTTTACTTTTTTAAGAATGATGTACATGTACATTTGTACCACTGACTATTTGCTATTGCTATTTTTTTTTTATTGCCTTAGAGTAGCTTAGACACAAATACTGGCTCATGACATAAGCTGAGAGATAGCTTACTAATAGATTTGTGTGGTAATTAAGGATATTTCACTTCAAATTTGAATGAATATGTCCACAAGACAAAATAGTATAATAAATAAGCAAAAATTATTAATCAATAACTTTGATGGGGATTAACATAATAACAAATACTTATCAATGAATGAGTAAGAATTGTAAATCATTAACTTAATTGATACATGAAAAAGCTGAACAATCGTCAATAAATAAATTACTTGTTCATGCAATTGGAGACCTGCCTCCATGGGTGAGAGGTTAAGGTCGCCGACTTCTAATTACTGTAACTTCTCACTGATAGTAAGTTGATAGTGGGTCGTGGGTTCGAGCCCAGCTACTGACTATGTCTCTATGTGAGAAAGAAGATAGTTGCTTACAGAGGATTGGAGTCTAGTACTGGTTCTTCCCAGGAATAATGGTTAGGTGAACTGTAGGCCTAATATAACTGAATGTTGAAAAGGGGCATAAAACTTTATATGAACAAAACAAAACACATGCAATTGGCCCCATTACTGTAAGTTTCCATAACAACTGATCTTTCACCGCCATAATTTGTTTCTCTAAAACAATGCTAGGTAGAAAATCACGAAACTTGTAGTTATTTTGAGACAATATTTACAGACTTTTCACACACTTGAAAATACTTACCATTGAAAAAGACAAGCAGTGCTCTGGACAGAATCCACAACAAACTTTCTGCTGCAGTGGGCATCTCATTGCATTTGGAGCAATAACAACACTGTCGGTGCCCTGGATGATATCTATGTTGACCCTAATCAACAGTAATAGTCCACACCAGGCTGTTTTTTCTATGGCCTGACAGTCACAGAGTGTCTCCTTATAGCGCTCTCATGAAGCTGTGAATGTGTTAGTTAAATCATTTATTATATTTATACATCAGTTATTAATAAACATTAATAAGCATAATGATGCACCAAACTGTTCAAATTTGTACAGAAACAAGAGGTATACTGTATCAGTATGTATTTCACCTGGATGAGCATTATGTATGAGTAATCACAGAAAACTTGACTATTAGGCCTAACCTCCAGACAAAGACCTATGTAGCGGTGTGGTATATTGTATTATAAATTGGCTGGGATATACACCAGCCTGACTAACTCAGTAGGTAAAGCATCTGACTGGTAAGCAGGAGGTCGAGGGTTCGAGACCCGCATATGGTACATTATTTTTCCTCCTATTACACCTATACTATGTACAATGTATGTAGTAGGTCTTTGCTCCACATGTAGTTTGAAGGATCAGGGTCAAATAGAACTTGCATTAAATTGAGCAGACAACTGTTATAAATGGAACAGAAATTCGAATTTTATGCAAACATAGTGTATTTTTTCATCTGATTCTGAAAGAATGATTTGTTATTGAATTGGGTTGAAATGTGCGAGATGAATGCAATCATACAATGTAAGTTGATGATAACGCACAAATAAACATTATTATTCATCATACATACATTTTGTATAAAACTCTTAGCTGAAATACCTCAAAAGAGTAATTTGAGCAAATTTAGCGATTCCTAAATGTAAAATAATAAACAAACGAGTAATGACAGTGTTGAACCCCGTTGGAGCCCCTTTCAGATTTTCACGCCAATTCGATAGAATTTTAGACTTTATGCAATGCTAAAATCGATACAAACTGCATTTCAAGTCAACTAGAGTTAAATTCTTTTAATTATAACCATGACCCAGTTAACAATGAAGTTATGACGATAAACAACGGTAATTACTTACTGAATTTGCTGTTTGACGTTTGCGATTGTGCGAATGTATCGAATCTGTCAAACTTCGGGAGCATCCGTAAATATTTCCGTAGACTTCCGTTTTGTCTAATTACGAATGAAAATATAAGAATCGTCTATTTTTTCGACGATTGAATCAAAGTACACGGAGCCCATCCACAGTTTAAATTTGCAATAAAGGTCGTTTAGTATGATACTAAAAACGATGCAAATAATCATTTTGACATTAAATGACTGTCAGATATAGCTTTATACACTTTAACATGGTTTTTCATAAGATTTGACCTAGCGACATAGTTTTTGACCCAAGATGACCCATGTTCAAACTAGTTTAAGATATTATGAAGACAAACATTCTGACAAGGTTTCATGATGATCCAATCAAACCGGTGACTTCTAGAGTGATCAAAAGGTTTTCCAGCAATTTGCCCTAGTTACCTAGTTTTGGACCCCAAATGGCCCAATATCGATCTCATCCGAGATTTTGTCCATATTAACGTTCTGACCCATTTTTGCTAAAAATGTGACCTCTAGTGTGTTCACAACACAAAGTTTGACGATGCATGACGCCGGACAGAGACTGATCCTAAAAGCTCACCCTGTCACTTTGTGACATGTGAGCTAAAAAATATAATACAATGTCAAAAATTACATGTATTCACATAGACAATATATTCTATATTATCCCTCCTCCAGAAACGAATGACACCGACCTTGACTTTTTTCACTTTTTGTCTTTTTTAAGTGACTTATTTTAGTATGCAGTAAGTATATAACAAATTATACACAAGTGACAGTATTTAATTATTTTAAACAATCCAAACATTTGTGGTCCACTTCCCCTTTTGTAAACTCAGTTTAGGATTCCTTTATGTCTTCAATTCCTCCCGGACCTCCAAATCCTCCTGGACTACAGATTCTGTCAAACTCTTCTGAAATTATTTTAATATAATTCATTTTAAGTATTTCAATGATACAATGATTCTAGGACTAGCACTAATTGATTATTTTTACAACACTTGAACCATCCTGAATCCTGCTGCAAATCTGAATAGAATCAAATTATGCTGAACTTTTTAGTGCACTACAAAGAACAAAGAGGTAAAGCAAAAGATTATAAAAGCTTAAAGAAAATTGATATTTTTAAATGAACTAGTAACCACAGTCAGTTTGACCTTCAAACAAGAGCTGTTTAATGTTGTAAATTAAGATTTTATTTTTCCAAAAGCAGTAACACTAACCATTTTTCCTGACTTTAGCCCAGAAAAGAAAAGCAAAAGAATAGTAAACATACCTTAAATTTCAATCCACCTTTGTTGAATGTCACATGTTTCAAAAAGCTTCCTTTTGGCTGTCTTGTGAGTTTTCATGAGTGCATCTGCAAAAAAGAATTGATGGTATGTTTGTATTTAAAAAGAAAATTTGAATGTGCAAAAATTTGTCCCCATGTTAGTTTTGGTTTAGGTATGCTTTGTGCACATGTGTGGATGTTCCCGATTTGTACACTTGTTTCTTCAAAACTTTAAATTCTACTAATGAAACCACAAACAGGATTAAGAACTATCCGAAACAGCTATTTGAAATAGATTCTGAATCTGAATTTTAGCTTGATAATGTTTTAGATAAAACTACAAATTATGAGACTGAAAAAATGGATTGAGAATATATGGCCAATTTTTCTTATCTTCATTTTCTTTAAAAAATACTTAAATCAGTCATGCTGATTTAAATAATCAATATTAATTTTGAAAATGTTTTTTTTTCAATTACCAAATTACCTACCATTTTTTCTTAACAACAAACAAACAAGAAACTTACTTCAGTATAAAGGACAACTTACTTAATATTGATTTGCATATAGCCAGTTCTTCCAATCTCTTCTTCCCTGAGAATCCCTTTCTTTCCTTTACTGACCAAACCCTGTGAAGCTCATCACTAAACGACATGTGGTGTCAACATCTTTGACATCTAATGTACTATATTATTCATGCTGTAATTTGTAAAAGGGAAACAAAATGATTGTTAAAACAATGGTAAAAATGTAGGTCAAACATGTTCTAAAGCAATCATATTCCACATGAGTTGGTTTCATTATTACACGAGAGAAGACGGTGCCTATTTTGTCATATTCATTGAAATGAATTACTTTTTATTCAGGACTGCTTTTAATTAATTCCTTTCAGTCATTAAATCATGAATTATCACTGAATGTGTATAATAACATCCGTATCATAAGGCGCCTTTTATTTTCTTGAGTAATTGAATGTTTACTTTGAAGGCCAGACAAGGTATCTACAAATATTTGTTCCACCTCTCCTGTCCTACTTGGCATGAGGATCTTACCATTTAAGGTATTTGCCACCTCTCCATGTAAACAGGTCTGAGAATTGACAAATACATGAGATTTCTTTAAGACTTGAATTACAAAATAATTATGCAGGGAGGGGCAGTGGTGTAGGGGTAGAGTGGCGGACTGCTACCCCGGAGGTTATGGGTTCGAATCCCGTCAGTGGCAAACTTCTTTCGGAGTAAGTACTGGTCAGAACCCAGGAAGAAGCCATCAAGAACTTCTTGGCAAGAGAATCATACCAGATGAGGTATTTGCCACCCTTTCTTGTAAACAGATCTGAAGATTGACAAAAAAGCATGATTCATTAGCTTTCAAACTTGTTAGTTAAATCAGTTAACTATGTTTGACAAACTAAGTTTTGACATGCAAGTCTAGGTATCTATTATCTATATGCATTTGTACCACCTCTCCTGTCCTACTTGGTATGAGGATATATTAAGGTATAAGCCACCTCTCAATGGAAATAGGTCGGATGATTGATAAAAAAAAATTAAAAATCAAGAAACAGCTTTCAGACTTGAATTACATGTTGCTTACTATACATGTATATGTATGTTATTAAAAGTGATGTAATAAGTGTATCTTCATTATATTAGTCAATATGAAGCACCATCACTTACTGTTTACTTGGTATATTTTTCTATTTGATGTTGGTGACTCTGAAGATGTGCTTGACTGATCAGGACACGAAGAGCGACACAGCAGCATGTTGCTTTTTTCTGCCTTTTTTTCCAAAGTGGATAGTTTCCTTCATTGTTTCCGATATGTCCTTTTTTCTTGTCTATAATGAAAAATATCCTAGTTTTATCAGCATAGATCCATTATAAAAAGAATATTTTTACTATTCTCTGGGCTTTTTTTCCTTCTGTAGCAGGGGCCATTAAATTCTTTAAAATCAAAGTGTTCTCTTCCCTTTTGCAAAAATTATGCGTTATTTTCCCCAAATTTAAGGAAAAAGCCCCTTCCCCTACCTGTGAAAAAAAGCCGATTCGATTAAAAAATCTGTCATAGAAATGGCAACTTACAGACTAACTTAAGTCTTTGTGGCAAGGCTTTTTTAACCCGCTAGTCCTACAGTCAGCGCTGTTACAAAGCGCCATTCTCTCACTAACATTTATTTTCATATAAAATACGGTTTTCTTCCAGAACTGACCTTACACAAGGATTTTGTTTCCGTATTGAATCCCTCCTTGCCCTTGGCAAATTTAACATAAGTTAACAGCTGTCTGACTAAAATTTATTACAATTAATGCATTTTTATTAGTCTAATGGGATCGACTTATTGAAAATTAGTGAAAGCATACCACATATGTTGTACTGTAATAATATAGAGAGAATGATTAGCTTATTTAAACTGTTAAACACTCACTTATTATGATTTTATAAAAAAAATATTTATATTGTTTATTTGTCAGACAATGACAGACATTATATAAAACGCATCTTGATTTGATACATTTTTAATTAGATGTTTCATATTTCTATAATACATATGTGGTATGCTTTGCCTATCAAAACTAATGAACTGGTACGCTTAGCCCTGTTACGTTCCGGTAGTGGTACGCTTCGTCCGACATTCTTTAAAACCAAGATTTTGTGGCCAAAACAATAAAAAAATACTTACCTTGTGCGTAATGGCCACGATTTTAATGTAAAACACCAGACACTGGCAGACATGATTCCATTTATCACTCGAAATCCACCAAAAGCTTTAAAACTAAATGTTGTTTCCAATGTTTGACTAATTCGGCGCGCGCGCGTACCCTTTAATTTCCAACGGTTAATTTCAAGAATCAGGATCGGTATATTCGAATTAACGTTTCTTTTAAAGTAAAAAGAAGATACATCGTACCTAAACATACTAAAGTATTAAATTCTAATGATGGTATAGTACGTTTAACAACTTAATTTGAAATCAACGAAATAATTACGGAAAAATATCATTCGAATCTATCGCAATGAAAATAGCTTTTGAGAGATAACGAACGACAACTCTGCTAGGAGATTGACTACAACAACAAATCTTTAGAAATTATCATCCACTTTTCAGTGATCTATACATAAATACATGAAGATATTATTGTTTGTAACCACGGTAAGTTCTCTTTAATAATCATATTTATTGATTGGGTGATATAATCTGTTTGTTGAATGATTTCTGAATGGTCAGATTAAATTTAGATGACCAGTGCAGTGGGTGGGGTAAACCGTAAAATAATATTATTTATTAACAGTTACATTGAGCAGTCTGTGAAATTAAGGTTTGAAATGTGGTTGTCCCAAACAGAAATTTTAGCTGCTTTTGTTTTGATTTATTAATGAAACCAAAATTTTGGTTGTCCGAATAAAAAATTGGTTGTCCTGGACAGGTTAAGATAAGTTTTCTTCATAAAGTATATTGGAGGGCAACCTGTCACAAATTACTAATTCAAAGACCGGTTTCAGTATCTTATAGATGTTTACTTCATTGTCATGCTGAAATTTAAATATTGTATATCTTGTTTCAGTTTTTAACCTGGCGTAGAAGTTGGCACCAGAGGTCAACAACAAGGAAATTATGAAGAAGCAGAAGAAAACCTTCTTTCACCAAATTGTGACCAATGAAGAGCTTCGAATTTTTCAGAGAAACCGAGTCTGTTTCTGGGTTGATACATCCGATTTAGAACAAACTCTGCCCAGTCCAGTGGTTAACTACAACATGAACATACCAATAAAGTTGCTCTTACGGCAATAACTATATCCCAAATTTTGCCATAGACTGATAGAGCTTTCGTCCATTAAGGAAAATACAAACTGATCACTGGGTAAATCTGTGTAATGACACCAAAGGAAAATGATGCTATGATATTATCAAGGATTGAAGGAGTTTGACCGTTTCATGTATCTGCAAAACAATGTAATTTTGAAAGCAGCTTGAAGTGCCAGCAATTAGTAGGACTAGTAAGAATATTCAATGAGTGTTATATATCATAATTAATATTATATAGACAATATCATGATCATCTAAGCATATATGAATTATAATGTGCTGCAGATGACTTGATGCTGCGTTTTTCAATGTGATTGTGAGGATACTTTGAATATAACATGTTATTTGCTGCTAAAGAGTACGATGTGCATTGATAAATAAATTCTATTTAACGTACTTCGACTTTATTTTATTTGATATACATCATAGGATGCATTTATTCATGGGTGTAAATAGAGGCATTTTTTCATGCATAAAGCGCCATCTCGCACACAAAAAAAACTTATTTTAGCCTAAATCTCACTTAAGAATGACGCTTCTGAAGCAAATCTCAACTTTATTGACAGTCTGAAGATATGGCATACATGTATGAATATCATTATATGTATAACATACATATATGAAAAAACGAATACAACATGTACTTTATAGTCCTGATGTGTGTACAGAACACAGGTCTACTTTATCCATTAAATATAGAGCAACAAACAGTTGAATGTGTTGTTTACTGTCTATAATTAGTGAATTACACATGAAAAAATGTCATTGTGATTGAAATTTGGCAGCACTTAAGCAAAAGGGATTGGATCTTGTTTTTGCAGCAATAAAAACGATGCAAAGTAAATTCATAACCATTTTGAATATACATGTACTTTCATTATGTTCTACACTAGTTTGCACTGAAATTGGCAACGTTGTCAAAACGTTGATATAACGTTACTCTAACAACGTTGCGACTAAAACATTAGTACAACGTTGTGATAACGTTGCTTACTAACGTTTTCACAACGTTACAGCACGGTTGTTACACAACGTTGCAGCCCAACGTTTACACAACGTTGTACCAACGTTGTAAAAATTTCCAGTTTTAGATAACAATGCTGTATGCATTTTTACAGTGTCTGTTCAATACATAAATGCATTGCTTTTATGATACTTTCTCCTACACATTCCAAAACACTGTGTTAAATAGTTGTCAACGTTGCAACAACGTTGTGACAACGTTGTAAAAAAATACAACCAATACACAACTAAAACACAACGTTGTAATAACGTTGTGTGTTTGCTGGGTCTTTACTATTTACGTTTTAATAAAACGTTTATCAGATCATAACCGAAATTATTTCTATAAATGTTTTTTTCAAACGATTAAAGCAAGTTCAAACAGACATTACAGTACAGGCCTGATGTCAATTTAATTCACATCTTCGTATGTGAATAAAATCTGTGATAAATATACAGCTTATCGATTTGAAGTTATCACAATATCTGGTACTAATTAATGTGATCCCAGTCACAATTTAAACCAAGCAGTTATACAAGTGATAAAGTAATAAACAGTATCGCCCTTTGTGCGGTATCTAGATATATACGTCAAGCTGTTTTATCAGACCCCTTATCAGTTTTATGGTGTCTGACACAGTTGGATACCAATATACTTCCTGTCAGTATAAACAGCATAAGTATATGTGTTGTCTTTGTTTTATTTTTAAACAAGATCCAAACTGGGTTCATGTAAGCACCATATATAGTGACAGAAATATGTGTGCGTACGTTTATAAACAACATTTTTTTCCATATTGAATATAACAGAACAGAATTATAATTTTACAAACAGGTCATGATTATTTAATAGGCTAGCTTATAATTAGTTTATAAATTAAGTATGCTTTCATTGTGATTAAAGAAGTAAATAACAAAATAATTGTCAGTCAGAAACCATCATAAGTAGAAAAAATAAGCATTCTCGTACAAACAGCTGAACATTCATTTATAATATATATTTATATTTTCAGTTTGACACCACAAATCAATATAGCGTAAAACTAATCCTACGTACTATATGTCGCATTCTACATATACTCTTGAAATAATTATATACTCGTACATGTATTTTGTACGGTAGCATAAAGACACATTTATACAAGATGGTATTCATCTTCAATATCATTTCACAATAGAACAAATTTGACAAATCTTTTCATTACTTATGTTTCAATAAAAAGTTTATTAGTACGCGAGTTCAAACAGACATTACATTACCGGCCGGTAATTAATTTGAAGTGTATATTCGCACCCACGTTTGTGACTATAAAAACTGTGACAAATATACAGTTTATCGACTTCATGTTACCACAATCAGGGACTAATTAATGTGATCCCAGCCACAATTTTAACCAATTATAAAAATAATAAACAGTATCGCTCTTTGTGCACTATCTATAGATATACATCAAGCTGACATAAGACCCCCTATCAGTTTTATGATGTCCGACACAGTGGGAGACCAATATACTTCCTGCCAATAAGCGTTATAAAAGCCTGACATTTTATATTTAAATGAACGCCTTTATATTGCCTTTTTCATATTTTTGTATTACTAAACAGGATCCAAACTGGGGTCATGTAAGCAAAAGATGGTGACGGCAAATACTAATTGAAAGACACCATATAACATTATAAAAGATCCGAGATATATGTGTGCACATAGTAGGACATGCCTAGATCTTTTAATATAATTATAACATTAATTTTAGCACATCATTACAACGAACTTGTATATGTGTTACTGACGATTATCTACCTAAACATATTTTCTGAAATATACCAGACTTAAAAAAAGGATTTTTTTATAATTTTTTTTTTTTTATATCTGAGAAGAATATTGTAATAGATTTACGCACAATGCTATATATGAATTTTTATTCATATTTGTCTGTGTCTCTACATAAAGGGGACATATATAAAGACTATATATGTAACGATATGCATATACATCTAAAGCTTTGTATGTACAGTATACTAACTTAATATAATATTATAAATTTATAGCCTAGCTATTTTTAACAGTTTTCAACTTTAGGTCATCCATTTTACACATTTAACATATGGGTTTAAAAAGGCTTAAACCCGTATCCACGTCGATCTAAACTATAAAAGTATGAACAAATGTTTATACATGTATTTCTATAACAAACTGAAAAATAGTCAAGACAGTAATGACCCGGGGAGTATTTCACCAGTTTTAAAACGTATACATTTGGTCATTTGTTTTACAAAATGTTTTTGAAGTGTGGATAAAAAAGAGTGCACTTTTAACTATAAGTTAATCGTATTGTTTTATATAAACTCGCAGCTGAGGGCATTTCTACAGGATCATTCATTATAGACCCTGATTTCTATAAGCAAATATAATCATGTCTATAGTTTGATGTAGTTTAGTCTATATAAAACTATCTAATGTAATATATTATCTATGTGTAGATGTGCGATTTAAATAATACATGCATATAAGCATGACATTTGTGGCACATATAAGAAATGACGGTTCATTTCGTAGATGTTTTTGTAGAAAATAACTCTCAGTAGATGATAAAATATATCCACTTCCCACTGCTTTCCGCATGACCCCATACGCTGCCATTTTGTTTCACCATATAGCGGTGTACCGCTAGGGGGCGGCGAATTCATACATGAAATCATTTGAGCGTAACGAGCGTCGAAATGAGGACAGGGTCAAAATTAGACATTTTATGGGTATATGTGTGGGGAATACAAACTTTGAGGTCAATGAGCAAAAGTGCTAACTTTTGTGTTAAGTATATCAAGACTGATGTCATCGTGCGTCTACAACAGTCTGATAGCGACTCCCATGCTTTTAATGAGCCATAGAATCTTAAATGAGCACGGGCATTATCGTTCATGAAAATATACCCCGGACCAATATAGCACCTGCATATGGGCGAGCATGAACTCCCGAATTATCCTTATCAAATTTTGAATAGTGTACTATTGAACCAAGATAAAAAAATACATCAACCGCTCTTTGTTTAAAAACACAATGAAAATTTGTAAGATCAACACTAGAAGGATCATTCCACACGAAACTAAATCCAAAATTATCGAGATCAAATGGTGGAAATTGTCAGTACCAAACACGTGCGCCATATTGATGCGTGTACGCTATTATCACATTTGCCGAGATATGATGCCGACAATTATGAACAATAAAAAAAGAGAAAAATACTAAAAAATATGTGAAAATTTATTAACATTAGGCCAGGAAAAATGTCCTTAAAATCTGTTCTAATATTACTATGTAGTGGACAACATGATAAAAAGTGGTATTCCGATCCAACAATATTCATAAGGCACAATCTACATGTTCTATTTTCCCTGTTGATTCCACCCCATCGCCCAGTTTTTATTTCTAATTTATGGGAATTCAGTCTAAAGAACTAAAACATTTTCTTAGTCTGTCATCATTTAGTATGGTTAGATAATCTTCAAACTCAATATTTTTTATAAAGACAATACTATTTTAATTTATGTGTATTTTTGATAGAATCATCCCATTCCTGTATGAATTGATCACGCATTCTTTGTTTAAGTTGGGGCATATAATTAAAATTTATATTAAAGTTAAATCTAGTGTTTAAAAACCCTAAATTGTCAATGATAGAGTTTATACGGGAGGCCCAACTGTTTCTGATATTTTGATTAGTTAGGTTAAGCATCATATTATGCATTGGATTTTTCATAATTTTGTGGCAAAATTTAATTGATCTTTAAATTTCTTTAGCCAATATATTTAGGAGATACCGCTCGAGCCCTCCATAAATTGCATAAGTTGGTGTTTGTCTTTTTACTCCTATTTACAAAATTTTAGATGAAGTTTTTCGGCATATTTAAAATTATAAACTCCCCAATACCATGCTATCAAATAAAGACAATTAGGTTTTAACATCCAATTTTACTCTATCAAAAAGTGCAAGTAGATAATGGCCGGTAGACTCTTAATGATTCATATAGAATCTAGTGCTTTTGAGGCACTTGACAAATTGCCTGTGTAATTAAAATTTATCCCCAAATATGTAAACGATTCAACAAAATCAATTTTATTACCATCAATGAAAAATCCAGTAGTTCTACTTTGCTTCTTCTTTTCGAATACACATACATTGTATCTTAGTTTTATTTACATTTATCTTTGATATCCATTTCTCAGAATACTGAAAGATGCTATCAATTTGAGCTTGCAGACTAGTTGGATCAGTCGTAAATAAAATTATATCATCTGCAAACAATATCATGACCATAGACAAGAGTTCAAAATCATTATCAGTTAATGATTGAAAATTAACGTTTTCAGTTACACCATTTATGAATAGCATAAACAAAAGTAGCGACAAAATGTTCATCTTGTTTTAATCCAACTGTTATATATAGAAAATCGGAAAGTTACATAGTGCTTGATAATTTAACAAATGATTATACATTGTTATGCATACTTTTAATCATATTAATCATTTTACAGCTAAAGCCCGATTGAAAGAGTTAAAGACATAGGGCATCCCTATTTACTGAATCAAATGCTCATTGGTAGTCAACAAATATGCACCAGAGTTTATACTTATTTGCGAACACTTTTTGGATAATTGCATGTAACAGGAAAATTGCATCAGTTGTTGAACGGCCATCTCTGAATCATTAAAAACATTTTCATTTTCGCACCAGGAATTTATACGATTTCGAAGAATGAGAGTTAAAGAGCCTCTTATCAATGTTTGTACATAATGTTCCTAATATTTTCATGTATACATGAAGTGAGAGAATAAAAGGATTTTGACTTGACTTGACTTTTTGCCATAAGGTTGACAATGTTGTTCCCCGGTAATTACTTGGGTCATTTTTATTTCCCTTTTTATAAACACTCCTTTACACCATTGTCACTTTACACCAACACATGATTAAACATATTACACAAACATGGAGAGATAAAATTGTTCGAGTATAAAGAAGTCTGCTACATTATTATTATAATCACAACTTTTATGTCTTTTTAAAGTTTTAATTGTATTTTTACTTCATCAATCGTAATTTTGCAATCCAAATGTTCGATATATTCAGGCATTTTACCATTATCATTGTTTATGTTCACATTATCATATTCAAAATTGGATGAATTAGATATATTTGAAAAGTAAAGCCGTTTAAACTTGCTTTGCTTTCAAAGTTATTTGCTTATTTATACATTGAAACACTTCAAGTGTCATTTATTTTTATACTTAGTAGATATTCCCAAAGACCATTCCTCCAGACTGTATCAAAGGCTTGTTTGAGATCTATGAATGCACAATAAAGCTTTTTATGTTTGTTATTTAGAAGTTGAATGATGTGAAAATGTGTTGAAGAATAAACATATTATCTGAAGTTGAGAAACCTTTTCTAAAACCAGCTTGGCAATAAGTAAGTACATTAGTTGATTCTACATATTGCGTTAATCGGTTGTTAAGGATACAGGTAAAAAGTTTTCCCATGCAACTGAGTAGTGTTACCGGTCTATAGTTTTCTGGTTTTGATGCATCACCCTTGTTTTTGTTAATATGATTATTTATGCCGATTGTCCTTGCTTCAGGGATAATTTCGGTGTTAAATACTAAATTAGATAGTTTAAAATATGCATGTATACTAGTATGTTACTTTTTTGTATAAGTGGATTTTATATGCTCATTTACTATCTTATCATATCCACAAGATTTATTATTCTTTAGATTTTTTACAGCTTTTTCTATTTCAGATTCGTTAATTTCCTTATTCATATTTTCATCAATTTCTTCTAAGTTGTTATCAATGTTTTGTTCTACATCTTTGATGGCCATTCCAGTATGTTAATCCAGGAGGTTCATGGTAGATCGTGCAGTATGGGCATGCAGTGGCATCGTCTTGCATCAGCTTCAAGTAGTTTTGCTGTATTAGCGGAATCACAACCGTTACCATTCACAATGGCAGCAGATGTCTTGGTATGCAGAGACGCATGCATCGGTGTACCTTTCTCCGATACGTCTATAGACACGTGTACGGCCGTCATTATCATACAGTTTGAAACGCGTCTCATCTGAAATTAGCACTACCGTCCATTCAGTCCTTGTAAATCTAAGATGGCGACGGGCCCAATGTAGACGTGCTCTATGGTTAGTGACAGTCCACGAAATGGTCTACGTGCACGTATTCCACCAAGACAAGCTGCACGTAAACGTTTACGGACGGTTTCTGCACTTATTGGATGACCGTGAAGTCCAACAGTGGCTTGTGCTATTTCAACTGCGCTGCGTCTCCGGTTGCACAGATGACTTAAAGTATATATCATCATGCAAATTACATGTATTTTGTATAATATTTCAATTATTCTCGACTGTAAACACAATACTCAAATAATCGGATAATAAATTTGGGATTGAAGCGAAAAAGGGAAATAACTCTTCTGTTGCAAGAACATAATTAACTGTACTTGAACCTTTATGATCAACGAATGTTAATTTTCCTAAATTATTGTCTTGACAACAATGACTATAAAGGAAACGCAGGCTTGTTTGTTTGAAAAATCTAGTAACTACAGTTACCATTCTGATTTAAATTACCTTTGGCGTTCTACATGTAATTGCCGATGTATCTGCGTTATACTGTCCTTGAACAATAATGTCATAATGTTCATTAGTGTCGTATGTTGCAAAGTCTGCTAATTTCGATGTTAGGCTATTGAAGTCACCGGACAACAATATGTAACATTTACCATCAGTTTCGTTGTGTATAATAGCTACTCGGTCTAACAGTCGATCACCGCAAGTTAGATCAATTAGTACATCATTATCAAAATAAAAATGTTTACCATTCAGCCATAGCCATAGAATGTCATGAACACTTTTGAAGGAAGCAGTTATTATTAATGAGTGAATTACGCACAAATATGATAATACCTCCTGAATCAAGTTATTGGACTTCTCTCTCTCTCTGAACGGAAAATGCTGAAAACGGTACCATCATACATATCATGCAATTCATATGACCCCGTTTCTGTAAACATAATAATATCAACTGAATTAAACAAATCTAACACATCATAACTAGTTTGTTGCTGTTTTCGAAGTCAAACACTGAATATTTGATAAAGCGAATTTAAGAGTCACCTACACCTGTGACCATTAACAAGGGTCTTCAGTTGCATCACACTCATTGGTTGCATAATGGTGTGCGCATGGCTGTTTTTCGTTGCATCGATGAATCGCCTTCATCGGCTTTAATTGAGAATTACGAACATCACGGTCTCTTGATTTCTTGAAACCTTTTTTACCCTGACCTATGTGAGACGGGTTCTTGTTCTTCTTCTTGTTGTAAATTTGCGTCGCTCTATAATATATGTACTATCTTTCTGTTCATGAGTTTCTTTTAAGACAAGTCAAGCACTTCTTGTTGTTCGGGAATGTTTGAATGGTCCCTACCGTCGTTATTCCCAGCACTATATTCTGGTATTGGAGGATAGTTTGTGGAAATGTACATATCTGTTTCATTGTTGCACATGTGTGTCTCGTGTGTTGCGGTGTGACAAGATGGTGCTGTCTCTTGCTGAATGGTTACAATATCAACCAAACGTGAGAGTCTGTTCATCCAATATAATTCCACTCAGGGAATTCGTCTTTAACAATCGTATTGCGACAAAGTAACTTAGCCGGATATACAATACGCACAGATACGCCAGGATTGCTTTTTGTCGTGTCCTTGTACTGAGACACCAAGCTTATACACAAACAACATGCGAACAAATAGGTCATTAAGATAAATCTAGTAATTCAAGAAACAGGTACAGTGCTACGTTAGTTCGAGCGACAATTAAAACATATCATATTTAATAAATTAAGCAATATTTACTGTTTTCCAAACATTTTTGCTAGACATTCAAGAGATATATATTTGTTCAAATTTTAGTCTTATAATTATATCCTTATATTGGTTACAACATGGAAGAAAGCGGAATTCATTTTCAATCACATTTTGATTACAGGATTTACAGAGTTCGATTCTCATGATTAAATCTTCCCGATTCAATTTCAAGTCTACGAGATCATAGTCGTGTTTCCTTAAATCGTCTTTACTTATATTTACTTAATATTCATAAAACATATAATCAATTTTCTTTTAAATTTTCAACATTATCTAAAATACCAAGTTTAGACATATGCTACTAATTGAATTGTTCCAATTTTAAATATACTGATCATGTAACTTGTTTAATTAATGGAAATAACTGAAAGTTTGAGAGAAATTTGTTTGTAGATTTCCAAAACCAAGATGATCTACAATCGATGTAATCTGTTATATGTAAAGAAAGTGCAATAAAATTCTGGTTGAAAATTATAAAAAATATGAACTCTTTGTAAAATGTATCATGGCCTTCAGGTTAATGTTCGTAACTCCATTAGGATACGTCAAATCACTGAAACCTTTCACTGAAAGATGGTCGTGGCTTGCTATTTACGCCAAACTTCAAATGCGATTATCTCCAAATGGGAAAAAGACATACGGGTTTTGTAGAAATGTACATATTTTAGAAAATAATAACCTATAAGAAGCCTTTCACGGAAATGCAGATTAAATTCGATGAGCTTTGAACAGCACCCCTGGCCCATCCATTAATTTTCCAGAAGACGCAAATGTGTCTGTGTGCAAACAGTATTTTGTTTACAAGTGCATTTATTAATATAACACGATAACTTAATACATCATGTGGTTCTGACAGACCACCTTTCATAAACTATAAATAATTACACTCTGTTTCACATCATCTATTGTAGTATTTCGAAAATATGTCAGTTATTAGTACAATTATGTTTGATTTAAAGCTGGAATGTTCAGATATGACCTGTCGTCGATACAAAACAGAAATTCTCAGTAATTAATCTCAGTGACCACAATCAGGTGCCGAGAGTCAAACAACTTTGTCTACCTTTATTTCATTATGAATAATAATAATTATAGATAAAGACTATTCTTGAAACCGTCTGATCAATATACGAGGGGTGATCCAAAATAAACAGTACTTTTGTCGCTGCGTGAAAATGGTTCAATAAAACCGACAGAAAATTACATCAATATAATGCTGAAACTTTCTGCTACGTTCTGTATCAATATCAACTGAAATGTACAACTAAAACAAATTATACAGATATTCATTTAACACCACTATTGGCTGTCCGGCGCACGGTAAAAATAACTACATTGACGTTAACGACGTTACGTATTTCACGTCGGTACTAGCATTAGTTAGCATTTCTCAAAATACTCCTCATTAAGCTAAATACGATATACCCGCGTATGGAAGATATCCTTATACCCCTTATAAACATATTCGTTTATAATTTGTGTGGTGGCTGTTCTCAAATCAGTTAAGTAATCAACTCGTTGACTCTTAAGTAATTTTTTGATTGCCCGGAAAATAACAAAAATCAAACGGGGCTAATCTGGTGAGTTTGCTGCATGCGTTAATTTGCAAAACGCTTGAACGGCCATTTCAATATGATTTTTTTCTGTAGGAAGTGTGGGAAAAGGCCTTGTCCAGGTGTAGAATAAAGTTTCTTGGTGGTTTCATGTGTCCTCTTCTGCAATGTGTGCAGTAAGATTCGACAGAGAACAGTTGAACAGTGGAAGTGGGTCCACAGCCGATGTCATTGACGTTGCGACTGCTTTCTCTTTCGGGACCCTATCCGTATCATATTTCATTGGATATCTGTGTCTGACTGACATGGTTTCTCAGACACGTTTCTTGAATCATATTATATGTCTGCAGAGGCCTGTTGTCTAATTATTTGCAAAAAATGATCACCCATCTAATTTCAGTGTGGTGCGACGTCGACATATTGACTTCGTTTACGTTGTCACTTGTTTTGTAAGAAGTTCATTTTTAAATACAACACCCAAATTAAGTCAAATTTCAAACTATGTTGTATACACATAGTATGATGACTTGGTGGACTTTCATGTCCTTAAACCGAATTCTGACTAAAACATTAGTGTCATTACAGGTATATTCATTATTTCAATTTCTAGTGCTCCGGATGCTCGTTACCATGGTAATATATGGCGTCATTGCCGGAATATGGTCGAATATTTTTGTCAAAATTCATAAAAATCAAGCAGATTGGATATCGGTTTAAAAATATGTTTAATTATTAACTATTGAACCATACGTTTTGCCAAGAGCGCGATAGACCTGTTTATTTTGGATCATCCCTCATAGGTAGCTTATTTTATTTACATGCTGTCATACACGATGTATATTTTACTACGAAGCAAACACGCAATACACCATAAATAGACAAAATACAATATCAATGGTAGTACAATACGCGTCATAAGCTGATGATCCCCCGGACCTTCAATCTGTAAACATCATCTCTCGACTCACAGGTAATTTGCCTAATTTTTGTATGAAATCGTTTAAGTAATTTAAAATGATTCAAAGCGCACGAAGGATTGACAGCTATATGATATGGTGGTGAAGAAAATTTGTAGTTAGAATCTTCAATAACGGCCTAAAAACGGGATATTTTTTTTCGCATTTTTTGGGTAAATGTTCGGGTGGGACCATTCAGAAAAAAACTTTATCCCGTCTTCTCGTCAAGATGAGACATTAACATGATGAGCTATTCTCACAACTCTTTTAGTTACAATAGTCATTCCTTGGTGCGCTATATCATTTTCCTTTACTTTTACGAGTTCTTATAATAAAACACATTTCATCTGCGAAGCGGCAGGTGCGCGATGACGTGGAATATAGTCAAATATAGGCATTAGTCAGTATTATGTAAATGGAGATGTGGGATAGCCCCTATTCATATAGATACAAACATTTGAGACTAGATGAACGTCACATTGTCCTTTCTGTAACGCACTTGAGGATGAGTTGCATGTAATTTAGACTGTGCAATGTATGGTGACTTTAAATAACATATTTGTTCTAAACCGTGTTGTTTGATCTTATTTTCATGACTCACATAATTCACCAACAGACACCGAGAAACTTAAAAAAGACAATTGTTTTAATGCACTAATAGTACATGTACATTGTATATGGATTCCTGAAACAGAATCTTTATATTGATGCTGACTTGATAATGATGTTTTGAAATCATCTCATCGTTTAATTATCATAATTTGCGTCATATGTCTGCACCCAGTTTTTCTAATCTAAACGGATTATTCATTATCATTAATTAATCAGATATATTTATCAATTAAAAGTAAAAATAAACCTGAACATTGTAAAGTCTGTTTATCGGGATTAAGTATGTGGTATTGATGGTGCTCCTACAGAAGCTAAAATGAAATAACGGCACTATTTTCACTACATATGGAAAATGTACATTAACCATGATCTTAAATCTGCATATATGGATCCTAAAAACATATACCATAGAAGATTCTTTAGCTTAGAATTCTTCTTTTATTGGTTAATGATAATGTTTTTATTGTGAAGAATATATTTTTTTCACAGAAATACAATACTTCGTTTTAGAAGAAAGCTACTACTGTAAAAAATTATTCTGCTTTAACTAATCTTATTTAGTCAAGAAAGAAATTAAACTGTTCTATTTTTTTCCATTAATCGATTTAAAAAACGTACACATTTATTATAACGTAAGAACTTCATGTCTGCTGTTTTTATATCAACTACTACTGCGGAAACTATTTTATGTTTTTTGTTTCATTTTAATTCAATCAAAGTATATGTAATTGAAATCTTCGAATGCGTTGGAATTATGGGATTGTGTTTACACGTAGCAAAATATGGCACAATCAAAACTTTTTCTACAAATAAAATCCAATACCATGTGTAAAATCCAATGCCAGTGCCACAAACAAATACTAGATAAATAATTATTTAAAATTTTAAATTTATATAAATATTTTATTTACTGGATAAATTATAAAAAAATAGTTTTTGGCAAAACGCATTGACAATAATAGTGTACGTGGAAGAAAATGTAATTTATCTTCAATCACACTCGATGAGGAATAATCTGATATTTGCCAATATTGTAGAGGTTCCCGTTGACTTGTGTGCACTGCAACATGGAACGGGGACCAGTTTAAAGAGGCCCCAGCCGGGGTTCAAGGAGATACGGAACAAAAAGTGAGAAAAATACATTGAAGATAAGATGAAACATGCGAATGAGTATTTGTTTGTTTGTTTCATCGGGTTTTACGCCATTTTCAACATTATTTCAGTCATATCGTGGCGGGAAGTTATCCTAACTGACTTTCTTGGACTTCATTTCGACCTTAGCCAGTATTAACCACATTCTGTCCGTAGGCCTCTGTCAAGCTATCCCACACACTTTAGAGGTGGAGGGCAATTTAACATAGGATGTAATATCTTCAGTCAAAGTCACAACCTCTCGATCATCAGACAAACGCTCTAACCACAGAGCTAGCCGGGCGGGCAGCGAGGGAGTAAGTAAATCGGATGAGCTTCGAGAGGGTAAATATAATGGGTCATAGAATACAAGAAAGGTAATGGCCAAGTTCACGTTCTTTAAAGATCGAGAGTTAGTAGAAAAAATTGGAAAGCGTTGGAGAAAACACCATACTATGTATACGAACAGTTTCCAAAAGAAGTAGTCCAAAAATGTAAGCAACTTATTCCAAGATTGAAGGAGGGAAAAGAAAACAGACAAAAGGACATGGATTTCTTATGATACTCTGTATATAAATGGCAAGGCCCAGCGCGAAAATACCAAATAATGGGGCGATGAGAGTGAACTGAAAGTCTTAGTACAGAATGTGAATGGTCTAACTAAAGCAAAAACATGTTGTAGTGATTTTGTTATGGTGGTTGAAGCAAATGGCATTGTGTTTCTATTTGAATCATGGACAAACTCTGAGAGCAATATTGAAATAAACGGGTATGTTTCCTACAACTTTTATAGGAGATGTCAACATAAGAAAGCTAAACGATGTGAACAACTGGTGGTGGTATTGTTGTATTCATCAGAGAAACTATAAGCAGAGGTGTCACAGTTGATAAACAAAATTTAGACTCTAGTATCTGGCTTAAATTGGATAAGAATTTTGTTCATTTTGACGATCATGTGAATGTTCACCTGTTTACAACATAGTAAACATTGATTTATTTGATAACATATCAAGTGATATATCTGACTTTGGAAATAATGGTAAAGTCATTTTAATGGGTGACAGGAACAGTTGAGTTGGTGTAAGAGATGATTTTATTGCTTTTGATAGAAATATTGAACAAATAGATAGCGACGATGTGTTCCCGATGTACTACTATATAGGGCCTCACACGATAAAATGTGTAACAATTTTGGTGTAAAGCTTCTAGATCTTTGTAAATCGTCGAATATAAGAATAGTTATAACAGTCGATTTAGTCATGATTTTGGTCATGGTTCTTACAATTACGTGAATAAACAAGTGTCGGTTGTAGACTCATCGTCGGATACCCACGGTCGTTGCCTCCGCTCCGCTACGTACATCTCCCGTGGGATTTTTCTTTACCGATTCGCCGTTTCGATAAATAACTAAAACCGTATTCTGATTGGATGCAGTACAATATTGTAATGCGCCTAACAGCCAATCAGATCGCGCGTACTAAAGCTATGTTCGTTTCACGTAAAACTTTACTTTTAATTGTAAACAAACAGAACGAACATTTTCTCGTGGGCGCAGCCATTTTCATCATAGGCACTCGATTCCGTGATTTTTATACGTTTACAGACGTTCTTTTGCAATTTCACCCATCAAACAATGCAAATCTGTCGAAAGAAAAATCTTCAATTGTTCCCTTATTGTGTGTATAAAATACTCCAAGGTAGTGAACTCGCCATCTTTTCGATTGACGGTAGTGACGAAAATAAGCGTGGGTCCCGACTGTCCTTCTAATCTGCACGTGCTTTCCGGGAACCTTGCTTTCGTTGTAGTGTGCCCCAACTTGAAACGTTTTGGCAGCTTTTAGAAGGAAAGCCGGGACCCACGCTTATTTTCGTCACTACCGTCAAACGAACAGATGGCGAGTTTACTACCTTGGTGTATTTTATACACACAATAAGGGAAAAAATGAAGATTTTTCTTTCGACAGATTTGCATTGTTTGATGGGTGAAATTGCAAAAGAACGTATGTAAACGTATAAAAATCACGGAATCGAGTGCCTATGATTTTCATTTGCGTCTCCACGCCGGAGAGTATCGTAAATGTAAGCGTCGTTTCTATTGGTTAAAGTATATTCTGTTCTATTCTATGAAAACGGCGAATCGGTAAAGAAAAATCCCACGGGAGATGTACGTAGCGGAGCGGAGGCAACGACCGTGGGTATCCGACGATGTTGTAGACTATGTATATACATTGTAATTCAATTTTCTTATAGTCAAGGTCGAATATTGGACGATACCATTGTAAAGGTAATCACTGTAATTTGATTGCCGAAATAATTTTAAATCCTTAGTAAAGTGTATTTCACGTGAACCAGAGTCATGGTGTATTGGATAAGTCGGAATGTACATACATGAAATTTTACAAATTGAAGCACGTGTGGGTGGTTCGAACTCAGTCAATGGCACTTTCTTTTTTAATTATTATATACAAATATTTTTTTATAATTCATTTATTGACTGAATATGTTTGTTTTTGTTACATGTACAATTATTACATGTATGTATATTACACGCTGACTAGTACCCTTTTGTATTTCAAAAGAGAAAAGGGGAAGAAGGAATGCATTTGTTCTCTTGTGTATTTCTCTTTTTTTTGTATTTCATTTATACATTTTATTGTATAACATCGCGAATACAAAAGTAATTTCAAATACTTTATATACTAAACACCTAAACCAGTTTCTACTTATTATATCACGAATTACTCCACAATTAAAATAATGATGAATGTTAACTTACCCATGTGAGGTTATTATATTTTTATTAATTCAACGGAACAATTTAAATAAAAAAAAAACATTTTAAAAATATTTTCCTATCGATATATATAAAGTTAACTTTTTATAAAAAATGAAAGAAAAGTTAAAAATAAAAAGCGATGTCCAACAAAGTCGTCAAGATTCACAAACCTTGTGCTTTACCAACTGCGCGACAGGACAGTGATATATAATGTTTCATAGATTGCTCCATAGCATATTACAATAGTATTGGTATTACCTAAACATTTATAAATTGGATCTTTCATGTATACAATAACATTGCAGACCTAAAAAATGAACTATTTCTGGCCAATTTCGTTATCGTTGAAATGTGCTGTTACATCCAAGTTTAATAACACAAACAAACACGTATTTCATAAATGGTCTGACGATTTGAGGGCCAACTACAGAGCTGCTATAATAGGCAAATTATCTTATTTTAACTAATTGACTGAATCCATTTCCACAGAAATTCTATCAATAATGTTGTTGATAAATTCTCACAATGCTTGCGTGATATAACTGAGCCACTACATCAAGTACGAAATCTGAAATTGAATTTTAATACCGACAATCCAGTCACAGCGACAAAGATGCGTGATTGGATTTTGAAATAAAATGGCACAAATGTTCATTACATCAAGATGATGTGTCATGCGCAACAACTGTGTCGCTTGCTCAAAGGCCGATTTCGGTATAATAATGTTTCTAAAGATCAAATGATAGAAACAACGTTGACTTTGGTTAGATACTGAACACATTCATTTTTTTAAAAATACAATTGTACGTGACTTACACGAACTTTTTTACTATATTAGAATAATACACTTAAAGCATGTACACTATTTTAAAAGTTTGTAATTCGTCTGATTTGCAAACAGAAGCAAAGAAGATAAACAACATGGGTAGCAACATTACTTAGATTAAGTTAAGACAAATTAATTTATTAAGGGTTTATAAAAGTTGTACATTAAATTTTATGTTTTGGGATAATGATTCGTGTGAAACCGTCAGCTTTTATCATTAATTTGTTATATGTTATATGTGATAGGTTAATTAGATCATTATTATGTGAGGGGATTATTATACAGGCTCGGAAAATATTTTCAATATTTGCACTAACATTGTGCGTCATATCTGTATGAAAGGCGAATGACGCATAATTATATACTAGCTCGTATATATCTGAAGAGAGAGAGAGAGAGAGAGAGAGAGAGAGAGAGAGAGAAGATGCGCTGCTTCTAATATAAATACGCTCTATCCGTTCGCCTAACAGACACACCCGATATGTTCATGCAGATGTCGATATAAGTTTATGCTTACTGTTGAGAACATGGTCGGAGAACAGAATGTCTCGAATGCATCGGAAACTATTGCTTACAAATCTGGATACATTAATTTTGATGGTGATGGTATTTGGATAAAACTAATATTCGCCACATTGACACTTGTTTGTATTATTTACAGCGTTATAGCTCTTATATCTCTACAAAAGACGAAGAAAACACCGGAAACAGCTCGATTCTTATCAAGTGCATTAATCAGTTATGATATAATGGCAGTAATTTGTTTCAACATCAGAAGATTCGTCGAGAATAATGACTGGAACATCATGATCCAAGTGGTCGGTATTTTGTTTTGTATTTTGGGTTTATTTACAATCGGAATGATGTCGGTGGAGCGCCTTATCATTTTCTATTCTCCATATTTTTACCTGCGCTACGTAACTGCCTCCTTGGTAAAAAAGGTATCAATGGTATTGTGGGTAATTTCCTTCGTATTATACTGGTTTGTAAGAGTTGCACTTTGTGCCATTGTGTACCCACCATTTTCATATCTTAGTATAGTGACTACGTGTAACTCTATTAGTATTTACTACTACTCCTTGGCAATTATCTTTGTGACGACGACATCCATCTTGTGCTTCGTGCAAATTGGTCTGATACTTCGAAAAGAGCATGCTAAGATGAACAAAAACGGAACACGCTGCCAAAATGTCGACAAACTAAGCTACGTCCAGAACTATCGTTCTACCATGCTCGTCTTCTTGTTCTGCGTGACTTCTACCGCAAGTACCATTATGTACGGGATTATCGTCTCCCTGAGACTTGGACCGGTTGATAGAAGACTTTGGATCGATGCTGTCAACACATTTAGTTGCATGATGGACCCTCTGATTTATGTCGTTTGGTATAAAGAGTGTCGCATGGAGATATTGAAACTATTTTCTGTCTGCTGCACTTCTTTGTTACCTCGAATCGAATCTATGAGGCGTGATATTTACTCTATCACTTCGCATCTTAATCAGTCTTCGTAATGACCACAATGACTTTTATACAGGAGATGTCAAAAACATGTACACGTACCGTCATGCTCCATAGAAGCAAGTATTGTAAAATATTCTCATCAAACTTCGACCATCAGAAAAGCATGCGGTCGAATACTGAAACATGCAACGCTTAATGTGTGACTTTACTCAGTTATTATAAGTGCTATTATACATTTATTTGAAATGATAAGCATGAGAACAAAATGTGAACGTCCTACGGATAAAAGTTTTTTTTGGTTTGTATATTTTGTATATAATGTACATTTGTCACTGCAAAATGACTGAAGTGGCTAAAATTATTATTGTTTGTACTAGTATTTCCACCAAAAGTGAACAAAATTACTTGGGATTGATCATTCCTGAAACAGGTGGAATTTTGCTACAATATACTTAATTCATGAATGTATCGATGGGTGTTTGTGTCATCTACATACTGTTCTTAATTGTGCTCACTTTATTTTAAACTAGTAGATGGATTGCGATGTAGCGGAGGTTTCTTAATTTATGTTTCAAATGAAGTTTCATTATCAAAATGTGTACAAGGATGTGACTGAAATTTGACGAATATATGTTTAATTCAAATCATAAAAAACATGTGTTATCTATATATAATAACAATTTACACTGAATAACACTCATAGCCCACACTATATAAAATGTGATTCATCGGCAATTCCACGTGATTCTTCAAATAAAAGTTTACATTATTTGTTATACATGTACATAACTTTAGACTAGTTTCCGTGACTCTCCGTAAGATGGTTCCCGCTCTATATTCAGAGTTAAGTTTGTTCACTCTCGTCTCCGAGATCTTCCCATTTGGCAGCAATTACTATCCTTAACAATGTTTATTTATGAAAACAAAGATTAAACATATCATTTTTGGGGAGATGGCGTGGTCACCCCTATCGGTCCGCCAATGGAAGTCTGTTACAAACGTTTGGGTCCGAATCTGTAATACCTCAATTTTCAGGATAAATAAACGTGTAGTACTTTGGGCATACGACAAATCTTGTTTAAATTGTAAGAATTGTATGTTTGTAGTTAAATTAGAAGCCCAAGGGCAACATGTCGAGCCCCTGTTTAGCCAGCTTGTGATCTTGACCTTTGAACTACAAGTATGGGTAATATTCATGACACATCATTTCATTGAAGTAAACTTTTATACCAATTTATTTAAAAATCCTTGAATGCAAACAGAAGTTACAGCCCAGACAAGGAAAATACATTTGACCAAATGTGTAATCTTGACCTTTGACCTATGAAAATCTGGGTGTTGCCCAAGACACATGGTCTCATAATATTATAGCAAGTCATTTTCAAATAATTCAATGCATAAGGGAGACACAGCCCTGACAAGGTGTATAATGATTATGTTTTATGTTTGACCTCTAAGTGTGACCTTGACCTTTGAGCTAGAGACCTTGATCTTACGCACTGCACACCGCCTCATGTTGTTATACAATTATGCCAAGTTATCTTAAAAAGTTTCTATGCATAAGGGAGATACAGCCCGGACAAGATGTATAATGCTCATTTTTGACGTTTGACCTCTAAGTGTGACCTTGGCCTTTGAGCTAGAGACCTGGATCTTGCGCACTGCACACCGTCTCATGGTGTTTAACAATTATGCCAAGTTATCTTAAAAAGTTTCTATGCATAAGGGAGATACAGCCCGGACAAGGTCTATAATGCTCATTTTTTATGTTTGACCTCTAAGTGTGGACTTGACATTTGAGCTAGAGACCTGGATCTTGCGCAATGCACACCGTCTTATGGTGTTTAACAATAATGCCAAGTTATCTTAAAAAGTTTTTATGCATAAGGGAGATACAGCCCGGACAAGATGTATAATGCTCATTTTTGACGTTTGACCTCTAAGTGTGACCTTGGCCTTTGAGCTAGAGACCTGGATCTTGCGCACTGCACACCGTCTCATGGTGTTTAACAATTATGCCAAGTTATTTTAAAAAGTGTCAATGCATAATGGAGGTACAGCCCGGACAAGGATCCGGACGGACACACTAACTAACTAACTAACTCACTCACTCACTCACTCACTAACTAACTAACGTACAGACACGCAACCGCCATTGTGGCGACTAAAAACAGTTAATGAATTGTAACATTTTAGATTTTATTCATTTAGATGACCATGTGCCTAAAAACCAATTATGTGATAATATTGAAAAAAAGTTAATGAATTCTGTACTTAAAGCTGATAGTAAATCGGGAAAAGGTCGAAATAAATTAAGGAACTATTGTTTGTATAAGAATATATTTGAAGTTGAGTTTTACTGTGATAGTATTTACCTCCAAAACACAGAGCTGAGTTTAGTAAATTTAGATGTGGTGTTCCACCAATTAGAATAGAAACTGGAAGATATGAACATTTAAAGTTAGAAGACCGGAAATGTCCATATTGCGGAGAAGTTGAATCTGATATACATGTTTTGTATTATTGTGATCTTTACTTACCGGAATATTCGAGCTCCTTTAGTTGACATTGTCTTAACTCTGAATTCGAATTTTATGCATTTTACGAATGAAGAAAAAACTTGTCTTAGTTATGTCTAATCCGGCAGTCACTCGAATATGTGCCAAAACCTGCAATGATATTTTAGATAGCAGAAAAAATTATTTATGTAAATAATTGTCATTGTGATAAGTATTATTTATTGATCTTATTTCTTTTATTCTTGGTTCTTAATATTGCTCTTAATTTGTTGTACTGTTTTATGATTATGTGTCTCTTATAACTCAATACTGAGTGGCATTATACATGTCTTTTAATGTTATATTTTGTATTGTGATGTTTGATGTATGTTTATTGTATAATGAAGAGACTTAAATAAAGATATAAAATTATATATATCATACTATGGGTAGAATATTTA
This sequence comes from Lutraria lutraria, assembly GCA_964023205.1. Classification (NCBI taxonomy): domain Eukaryota; kingdom Metazoa; phylum Mollusca; class Bivalvia; order Venerida; family Mactridae; genus Lutraria; species Lutraria lutraria. The sequence goes on along the minus strand of OZ026835.1, from coordinate 6,377,568 downwards.
ATGAACGTTTGAATATGTGTCTTTTATACGTTTTACTTTAATGTAGTATATAGAGGATCTTGAATGAGTGCTCATTCATTCCTTACCATTTTTATCAAACGAGTTGACTAAACTTTTGCCAACGAGTTTAATAAAAATGGTAAGGAATGAGCACGAATGTAAGATTCTATTATCACATAACCGTAAAAACGATCACAGAAAATGAAACAGACTATAGGATGACCTTTATACAAGACGTCTAGTGCAGACTGTTCAATACTGTGCGCTACCGCAAAAAAGTAGTGCATGTTTCTATTAATCGTTTGGCAATAAAATGCAAGATAAAAGACATAAAATCGTTATTATATTTACACAAACATCATTTTATTTATATCATGAATATTGAAATCATAAAAAATCGAAAGTCGGCCATGTTTACAAATATCGTAGTAGCGTAGAAATACAAAATACGCAAATATGGTGATTTGGCTAATTTGAATGTTTATTGCACGGTTTGGCAGTGCCGAACGATATTTCCGGCACGGGTTTACGGCACTCCTGGATCACAGGTTATGTAATAAAATATATGGTTGTACTATTACTTATTTGGGAAGAAATCTATATCTTATTTTATTTTCAGTTATTTATTCCCAGTGGGGATACTAGCTATATTATGGCTTGCATTATTATCTTATATCTACTATTTTGATTATTCAGTCTATTGTGTAAACAAAGCTTTATTGGACATACTTAATATTGAAAGAATTTTTGTTTGTATGTGATAAGAATCATATCCATAACTAATGATATCATACTAACACATTTTATTTTTTATTATTAAGTCACATACGTTTCGGCTGATAAGCATTCATCGGTGATAATAAACTATAGTTTTATTTATATATTTTTTATATTTTTTTATAAGAATCATATTGAGCATTATGTAAATATTGATAGTCAGTATTTTGATTTTGTTAAGAGTTTTATACCATTGTTTGTACATTATGTTCCTCATATTTTCACGTACGCGTGAAGTGAGAAGGATTTTGACTTGACTTTGAGGAAATTGTTTAAGAAACAATTACAACTACATATATATATAAGTTCTGGACTATTTAGATTTTATGTTTAAATATTCTTATTACACACAGCCAGTGTAAATGCTAGTTCTGTGTGTTAATGATTAATGGATCAAAATCCCAATTGTCTTTCTATTTCAAAGTCATACACGACATATTAATTTATCAATGTTAAACTCATTTTATGGCCTTAGACACAATAAGCAACAAATAAATGCATACAACCTTTTTCGAGTACTTGTACTATTACTGAATAAGAAAATTGGTTCTTGTGCTGTATAACACTATTAACAACCAAATTAAATTAATAAAATAATATAATCATGGATTTTCGGATTTTAAAAATTTCAATAAAAAAATTAATATTTTTTCTATAACTGCATTAACATCTTTTACTTGCCAACTACGCTGTCATTTTCTCCGTTTAAACAGTTTAAATTGTTAAACACTTTTGAGAAAACACAGTATACATAAGGTTATGAAAAACAATTTGATTTTACATAAAGCTGTAAACTTAATGTTTTAGGACTTGTATCATTTGTCATATATCTACGAACCTATGAAGCATTCAGATTTTATTCATTATACTTAGAGGATGGTTGTCGCATTTATGAAAAGGGGAAAAGATTAATGGAAGTAAACATTAATCAAACTACGTATATCTTTTAATCAAATAATACGGATCCGATTTCGATATTTCCACTCCATTATTTTTTAATTAGTTTTATAATGGTTTAATTAGTAGCCTATAATTACCTAGAATATCTCTCTGGATTATGGGCAGAATAATCCTTTATTTGCGTTTTCTCTATTCATTATCCAGTCTACGTTTGAGCTTATTATTGTATATAACCATCTAATTTTTCTTTCTTGTAGGTAGACAAGAAAGAATACAATCTATTTAGTTGTTCTAGATCATTATTTGTTAATTATTTTATCTATTTTTTCTATTTCTTTAAGAATATCTAATCCTTTAGCGTTATTATAATTTCTATTATAGAAACTTAATGACATTGTTGTATATACGATCATGTACAATGTAACATGTTATTCATGTTTAGAGCTGCTTGAAAATTTGTCTTGTTTATTTAATTATTATGTCTTTATAGCATTTATCAGTCTACTGGTAATATGTATGTTATATTGAAATACAATATGTCTGTGCCAAGTATGATTATGTACATGCATGTAGTTATATAGATAGATTTATTTCACGCTAAAACGTAAAGACAAACATGGCAAATACATTAAAATACACAAACAATGAAAGGTAGGTATTGGAGCCATGTCAATCAATATTATATAGTAAGAATAACACAAAAAAGGTTAAATCAATACCCTTATTTCCATTGTGGTCCTTAGATATACAGTGCTAACGGATATAGGAAGAGGAAAAATATATTTGCTATATATTTCACATGGAGTTGATGACTATTAGTATAAACATGAAACAAATTGCCATGCAAAATAAAACAAATATTGAATGGGTGTACGAGTAGTTACTCAAATGAAATAGTCTATAAAACTGACAAGGTCATTGATAGACTAGCCTCTACATAACCAATTACTAAATGGATGTTACGTAACTACTGTTTAGATATTTAAATTGATCCAATATTTAACTAATAATATCAAATAGTTTATTAGTGGTATATAGATTATCCTTTTAAAAAAAAAAGAAGTATGTTTATATTAAATGCAAACTATTATGTATAAGACTAAAAGCTAATTTAATATGATTAAAGAAATTGATTACTCAAATAAATGCTCTTCGCTGCAAACACATTTGCAAATTTGTGTCTCACACCAATTAGTTAGGTCTGGATGATTTTGATAAATGAATTGAATAATCCATTTTGTGAAATTAATACGAATGTATTTTAACGCAACAGGTAAAATTAAATATTTCTAACCAATATATTTTCTCAAGCAGTACTGGTATAAACATACTTTTATGGTAGTGACAGTAACTGTTATATTCTAGTATATATTATGTTCTTACATGTACATAGTCTGGTAATACTAAAGGATAACATCCATTAATTATTTAAATTGATTATAACAACAACAGGAAGTTATCCATAAACTAATTACATGTACCACTAAAAATCAATAAAATTTATGACCCTCTTATATGACTAGGTGTCAGGTCTACATACACTTAGCTAACCAATTAATAGAAGAACAGAACATAAATTTATTCTCTCAGGTATTAACATACGTACGTCTATACTTTATAACTCAGTCCATCGTATTTATTCTTGTCCAGCAAACAAACAAATATAATTATCCTTCCTAAATTGCATACTAGGGTAAGTTATGTTAAATGAAATTACTATCGCAATGAGTTACCTGTTCTTTAATGTTGTTATACTTATACACTAGTTTCGTTTATATTTATACTCATTTAATACAGTCATACTTACACATTACATGTAGTTTCGTATATACATTTTTTGTATTTATATTACAACAGTCTAATTATTTTGAAAGTTGGAGTTATTCCCCCTCATCAAACATAATGAATTATATTCATCTAATTTATTTCTTTTCCTCATACTGTACGAGTTATAAAATATAGACGTACGTATATAATACAAAGAAACTGAACAAAATGTGATAACGAGAGTAAATCACAAAATAATGATGCATCGAGATGCTAACGGAATTACATGATTTGATTTCTAAAATCTGAATTTTGACATTATTAGAGCGCCTATGCGGGCGATACTTCTTAGGACAGGGTATGAATTCGAGTGTATATGGTGGCTGATTTATGCCATGTCGTATTTTCGCTTTTTCGCCACAACAAAGCGAAAATGCGAAAAAGCGAAAATACGAAAAAGTCAACTTTGTCGTATCTTTGCATTGTTGCATTTTCGCATTGTCGTGGCGAAAAAGCGAAAATACGACAGATGAAGGCCGACAATACGACACCAAACATGTGTCGTGTTTTCGTCTAACATCTGTCGTATCTTTGCTTTTTCGTGGCGAAAATGCAATAATGCGAAAACACGACAAAGTCGACTTTTTCGCATTGTTACATTTTCGCATTGTTGCGTTCCGGTTACGCATGCGTAGGAAGTTTACATAAACCTTATACAAGTTGGTGCGCATGCGCTTGTACAACCGGAACGCGAAAATGCAACAATGCAACAATGCGAAAATGCGAAAAAGTCGACTTTGTCGTGTTTTTGCATTGTTACATTTTCGCCACGAAAAAGCAAAGATACGACAGATGTAAGGCGAAAGCACGACACATTTTTGGTGTCGTATTGTCGCCCTTCATCTGTCGTATTTTCGCTTTTTCGCCACGACAATGCGAAAATGCAACAATGCAAAGATACGACAAAGTTGACTTTGTCGTATTTTCGCTTTTTCGCATTTTCGCTTTGTTGTGGCGAAAAAGCGAAAATACGACATGGCATAAATCAGCCACCATAAGTGTATGACATTTGCCCCCCAAATAATGTCCGTATCCCATGAAATCGACTGTAGGAGTGATTTAAAGAAAGGAGCATTACTTATAATATTAATGTTTAAAGAACTCAGCAATTCTGTTCCCTCACGCGCGAAGTATGGACAAGCTAACAAATAATATTTTTCTGAGCCCATGTCGTCAGTGTCACATAAATTGAATTTTGCGAGTTCTGTTTATATTGATCAACGAGTGTGTATTTTATGAGACAATTTAGGTTACGCGTTTTGATGAAGCCAAATATCATTGCAACCTACAGAGTCTAAAATGTGTTTAATGCAGGATTTCCATTTAAACTGGTGGTTATTTTGATTAAACATGTACATGTAAATGCGATAAGATAATTTGTTAACATTTCCGGATAATAGTCGTGACCAAAAACGTATCATACGACTTTTCATGGTGACAGATACAGGATATCTTCCTAATTCGCCGTGAAGCTTATAAATAGGAGTATTTTTACGATCATTCGCTAATCTACGAAGGAATTCATTGTGAACAGCTTCGATCATTTCTAAATTTTCAAACCCGAAAGATAAGTATTGATAGTACGGTGTGATCAAAATGTTTAAGGCTAAGGTTTACTTGGAGGTCAGCATTTCTTATTCTAGTGACCAGAATAAATATTGCTTTTTTGCTTGTTCTATGCATTAAGAAAGAACCGGTACTAGAGAACGTTACCACGGTGGTTAACCGACTCGGACTTTTTTTGGATCAAATCAGCGTCCCCAGACTATTTTTGATCGAGCAACGGACTTCTACTGAATATCAAGTTAAAAGTTTAGACATGTGTGTTCAAAATATTTGATATTTTATATGTTTTACTTAATTCATTTTAAATATGTATGTGCGACGGAACAGCACAACTGTATATTAACAAGAAAATAATGTTAAATCAACAGAGATCAGAGTCTATGCACAGGTGTAATCAAATTGCATTTTCCTTCGCGAGATTGGGCGAAAATGTCGAGTGAATGAATAAATGTCAATTTCTACAAAGTTTTAATGTTTTTCAATCGATATCGTTACTGAACTGAATAATAGCAATTTATCTAAGGTTATTTATCGGGTAATTATCCAGTCAAAATTCGGTTCATTGTTGTTAAGGAGACAAAACATCAAATTTGGCAGCGAAGGACTTCTAGTGATCATGGAACTGGACTAATTATGATCAGTTCCTTTGGATCGTTACAAAACTGATAATTTGGTATATGAAAGACCTACGTTTGACTAAAACACCTTGGCAAAGTACTATATATATATTTTAGAGCAATAAGCATGCATGTAGTCTGAAAAATTGTGTATTTTTAGTAATTTCAGGTAAATGTTGTTGCACTTTCACTTGAGAAACTTCAGACTTTTTCTTGATGTAGGGAATAAATTTACAAGAAGTATTTAAATGATCTTGAATGTATGGAAAGAACAGACATGTTAAAGTTCCGTGGTATAGACATTTCAAAATGCTTACGCGTTTTAGCGCCTGAATCCGTCTGGATCAGGATGTTTATCCATTGTTTTTAAGAAATTAATCAGTAAAATTCCTTTGCTCGATCAAAAACAGTCCGGGGAGGCTGATTTGATAAAAAAAGTCCTAGTCGGTTAACCACCGAGGTTACGCCTAGATAATGATATTTGTTTGTAAGCTCGATTGAATGATCGCCGAGTTTAAAATCATGATTATTTGTATTTCTTGCTCCAAAGCATATAATTCTTTTTTTACTCAAATATACATTAAGGTGCCATAGTTCACAGTAGTCGTTAAAGGCATCAATGCAGATCCGGAAATCACGCGGACAGTCTGAAATGATAATTGTATCATCTGCGTAAAGCATGAGTAAAAGTTTAAGCCATATAGTATTATCTAAGATATCTGAAAGCTTAATGCCGTTACTGCCGTGTGATTATATTATGTGACTGCATGTGATTAACTAATAATGAGAATAAAAGCGGTGAGAGGTTCTCGCCTTGGCGGACGCCGTTAGAACATGAGAAATACGATGACAAACTGACATTATGTGAAACACAATACATGTAGTTAATATTACAATACATATTACAGATAACATGGAAAACTTTGTCATTGATATTATTTTGTAAGAGTTTCTTCTATGTACGTTATCGAATGCGGCGGAAAAATCGATAAATGCACAAACTAATTTTTATTTGTGTCGTGGTGATGGAGATTGGAGAAGCTTGTAGGTTTAAAAATATAACAGAAATATGGCTTTTATTATAGCAAGCCGTAACATCACGCTTAAAACGCAGTTAGATATAATTTTAAACTATCTGGCAAAAAACCTGCCCCAAGCCTGGGAAAAATCAAATACACAGGACTACGCGCTCTGAACAAACAAAAACGCAGGGCGAAGCCTGGACAAACCAAATACACCTGACTAAGTCGGAATTTAAATACTAGTAAACAAGAGGGTTAAGATGGCCCTATATCGCTCACATGACAATAACAGTTCACTCATTAAAACATTGTTTTGAACCGGTGACCTAGTTTTTTTAACCCAGATGACCCATGTTACAACTTGTCCTACATATAAATAAGACAAACATTCTGACAAAGTTTGAAGAAGATCCTATCAAAACCATGAAAACTACAGCATAGACAAGGTTTTACTAAGATTTGACCTCGTGACCTAGCGTTTGACCCCAGATGACCCATGTTCGGATTTGTCTTACATATCATTAAGACAAACATTCTGATAAGGTTTGGTGAGGATACAATCAAAATTTGACATCTACAGTATTAATAAGGTTTTCCTAAGATTTTTTACGCTAGGTGACCCATATTTGAAATTGTCCTGAATACGCTTAATCTGACAAGGTTTGGCCAAGATCCAATTAAAACCATGTTATTTTTAGCTTTAACAAGGTTTTTACCTAAGATTTGACCTGTTTACCTGTTGTTTTTATTCCGGCTGACATATGTTCAACCTTGACCCACATATCATTGAGGCAAACATTCTGACAAGGTTTGGTGAAGATCCAATCAAAATTATAATTAACATCTACAGTGTTAACAAACTTTTCCTAAGATTTGACCTGGTGACCTAGGTATTAATCCTAGATGTCCCATATTTGTACTCGACCGTTATATCATTAAAACAAATAACGTTGTGACATGTGAGCTAAAAACTGAAGACTAAGCTCGAAAAAATCAAATATTCAAAAATAAAGAACTCAGGACTAAAGCCGGGAAACATCAAATACTTAAGTTTACGCCAGGAACAATCGAACACTCAGAATGAGACCCCGGATAATCAAATGCTAAACTTGGAAACATCATAATTATACTCAGTACAAAACCGCGAGATAAACAAATCGGAAGACTTAGCTTGGAATTTTAATGGACACAAATGCCAGTGCTGTTTTCTTTCTTCTATAGCAGGGGCCGTTAACAGACGTCTTTCTCTCATGAAACATCATAAATTAAGCTTGGAAACCTACAATCCCCAAGACTGCGTCTGTAAACAGCAAATACAGAGGACAACGCCTGTATCAAATCAGGACTAAACAAGAATCTTTAATGCTCAGGACTAAGCCTGGAAACATACCAATCTCCGGAGTAAGTCCAGAAACATACAAATTTCGGACAATCCCGGAAACATACAAATCTCAGGACTACGCCCGGAAACATGCAAATCCCCGGACAAAGCCTTAAAATACAACAAATCACAGGACAAAGCCTGAAAATACAAAAAATCACAGGACAAAGCCTGAAAATACAACAAATCACAGGACAAAGCCTGGAAATACAAAAAATCACAGGACAAAGCCTGAAAATACAACAAATCACATGACAAAGCCTGGAAATACAAAAAATCACAGGTCAAAGCCTGAAAATACAACAAATCACAGGACAAAGCCTGAAAATACAAAAAATCACAGGACAAAGCCTGAAAATACAAAAAATCACAGGACAAAGCCTGGAAATAAGCAAATCTCAGCCCAAAGCCTGGAAATACAATAAAATACATATAATAAGATAACCTCAGATTTTAAATCTTAAAAATATCTATTGCAAGAGTATCGCTTTCTCTCCTCTTTCTTGGTTCTCTTATCGTCTTCTAAACGTATCTTCAGCATTAACAACATTATTGCAAAAGGGAATATTAGTCAAAGGACATACCAAGCCCTGGAAGTAATTAAAGTCGTGAAAACGGTCAACAGCACGACATTTTACTGAAACAACATGCATGATGATCGTTATCTGTTCAAGCACATATTTATCAGACGACTTTGAGAATAATCGTTATCTTGAAGCTTACTTTCTTGACGTTTTTTGTGGTGCATTGCTACACCGTATAGAGTTTAGACAGTATAGAACTTAGATGTAAGCCCTATTCGTTATCAAGCGACGTATAGAGCTTACGAGCATGTACATATATACTTTCTTAATTTGGCTGACGTATAGAGCTTGCATGCCGAATGAACAAAATTCAATGTCAATTAGTTAGATTTTTTTCATAAAAAAATATAAAAATACGAAATCTTACGCAATTATCAATGAATAAACCTTCATAGAAAGATTTCAACGACATTTTGGTTTCGAAAAAAAGTTTTGCTGAGTTTTGACCTTTACTCAATTTACCATGTTCATGTTTCTGTACACAAATCCTCTGGCGTTTTACATGCGATTTTCATGAAACCTAAATATCACCATTTCATCATTCGGCCATGTTTGTTGTTGCCCTTTATTTGATTTTAAAACATATATACCGGGGTATGTTTGTGTGTGACTACCTTTCTTCATGCAAATTTCCACAAACCTTTACAAAATGATTGCATTCAAGATTCTTACGCTGTTGTGTAAACTTTTGGAATACATTAATATTTGAAGGAGTTACTCCCCTTTTGCTTTTTATACTAGTCTTTAATGTATCATCGCGCTACTTCTAAGGAATATTTCATACCAATTTATTTTGAAAACAAAACTCCAATATCATGCATACATAAAACTAAGTTTTATTTATAAAGTTCCTCATTGTCCATTTAACATTTTCAACAGGTGAGCTCTATACGTCAAAATAGTGTATATTGACGCATAGAGCTTACGGTAAGCTCTTTTCGTCGCAAGCTCTATACGGCGTCATCGTCAACGTATTTAGCTTACATCTAAGCTCTATACGTAGTAAGGTCTATAGGGCGCTACAGGTGCATATGTAAAGTTTTCGAAAGTCTCTGGTGTTGAGGGGTTACTTGTTACTTGCTGATGTGATTGAGAACTTTCTGGTACATGTATGGGAGAAGACTTTGTTTTTTTAGATTTTTGACCCTATAAAAGCGAACGTCTTTTCCTCTGCCGCGAACGATGTCCACTTAAAACACACCGTGTATCCGGATAAAAGGAACGCTCTTGAATACAAATAACGCAGAGGCATGAATTCAAAAATGTTTCTTTTTTTTGTTATTTTTTTCAAATATTTACATGAGATACTAAAATCTGTTTATAAGTAAACATCCAGCATTGTTTGTATTATCTTTATATAAGATGCCATTTAATTATTTGATCTCGTTGATTAGAAATCGTCAAGATTTGCATTTTAAGTTGTCATTTTCTTGTGAAATGTCGGTCTTTTGAACGTCTACAGACCTCATTTTAAATTATTTTGTACTTGCACTAACACAAAATTACTCGTTAATGTCAGCAGAACGATAGTGTATAAATGATTTTGTTTTTATTTGAAAAATGATCTCACAATAAAACACCAAAGAAAACATGTACAGAATGGTTTGGATCAAGTGAACGCCATCCTGAAAAACACATGGATAAAAAGAACTCACAAATGAATAGCTATCAACGTGGTCACAGTGACTTTCATTATTTATATTTTTTATAGCAAATCACACATGTTGCATTTATTCTCTTTATCTTTTATATGACAGAACATCTATAGGATTATTGAGTCTGTTTCTAAGATTTGTGTGTTGTAATTTCTTGACTTTGTAGGACTTTTTCTTAACAGTAGATACATTTGAAGACTTTGGAAAAACCTGACAAAAGGAAAAGAAGTTATGCTATCATATAAAGACATTCAACATGAGCTTTATATAACACATATTTTCTTTCAATATTATGCATATAAGTAAACTCATAAAAATGTTCATAACACATTTATCCCGGAGGACATGCCTTGTCACACTCTATTAGTATATGGATCCTTTTGAATATAGCACCTCTATTTGGTGAATGGCACTGTTTAAATTGGGGAGCTGTATACGGAAAAAGCATGTACAAATATATCCTTGATATTTGAGTTCCGCTCTTGAGAGAATGTTCTACACATGGTGTTATTTAATGTGTACTTACTTACTAGTACTACGTCCTCTTCGATCCATGGGGGAACATTTGTCATCCACCACTCTACGCCATCTGGGCCGGATCTGAGTCCTTGCTTTTGCCTCATTCCAGGACTTGAAGACAGTTTTTATAGTTTCTTCGATGAGGACTTGCTAAAGTTCTTATCCGCATGTCCTTGTTGCAATCTTTTTCTGGCCAGCGGATTTGCAGATATGTATTCACAAAGACCTTCATTTTCTCGTCTTATGTTTTGGTGCGTCTCCGTAGAGTGAGATGAAGATCACATTGACCTTAGGGCGGTGAAGACGTGCCTGGCTTTCCCGATTCTAGACAGAACGTCTTTTCCTGTTCCGCTCGATGTGCAGGTGGTGCTTCCTAGGTAGGTGAAGCTACTGACATCTTCTATTAGGTAGTCTTGGATGGTGAAGGGTGACTGAATCGCTGCATTAATCCTTCATGGACTTGGTCTTGCCTGCATTGATTGCCAGTCTGTAGATTGCGCAACTTGTTGAAGACGGTCAGTTTTCTCCTGCATCAGGTGGACGTTGCGGAACATTAGGCGAATGTCAGCATCGAAGTCCAGATTTACCTTGTGAAGGTCCACTAGTAGGTACATTGATGGTTGTCTTCATTATCCAACTTCACAACTGCACCCCTTTATCGACTTTCCTTATCAGCGTTAAACATCTCTAACGTAATGTGCATTGTATTGGTAGGATATGATACTATTAATTTATTAATGACAAAAAATTGTTATAAAATTTCTTACTATACATCAAACATGGACGTTGTTTCAATTATTCAACCGTAAAAATAAGCGATTTTGATTGGCTATCAAAATCGAAAGGGGTGCGTCAAATTCGTTGATTTCATGAGACGATAATAATCCGACACTTTAATTGTTAATTGCTCAACTTAAAAAACACAGTAGGTGTCATTTTCGAATTAACATTGCCGTCTTATTTGATGACGGATTTCGAAGCGGTTTTCGGTATTTTGTAGCGGACATCTTAGTCTAGGGAATCCTGCCTTAGAATTATGATACTTGTTTTCAATGAAGTATTTCGTAATAAACAGCGGGGTTTTGTGTACGGAATTTCTTTAAAGTCAAGTATCTAACGAACCGAGTACGTTATCAAAAAACCGAGGCACGGTTCCCTGCATGCTACAAATAGAGTGATTTTAAGGCTATTTGTTGTAATATATTCCTATATACAGAGTAGTTATCGTTGTTCAAAAATTTGTAAATTACGTGCGATATTGGTTTATAGAAGACCAATCAAATGTAATATTTGTTTCAAGTCACTTGCACTGCACGTTATACAGTGGGTTTATTTTAGTATATAATTACGGTTTAGTTTTTAAATAAATAAACTGGTGAAACTTGATTTGACCTGATATCCAAGCCCATTACATTAAAGTATAATTTTTGTCGCGACCGGGCGTCGGTTTCTGCATGTTTTGACAGTATACGTTGTGAAATTTGCATGATAAAAACATGCGTTGTGCGCTGGCATTATGCGTAAATCCTTGCCATCGTGGTTATGAGTTATCTCACTTAGACCACAGGTAATACTGAATGTTTTATTACGGCTAACTGTGATTTACGCCACCACTCAATAGTTACGTTTATTATGCATGGGTTTTGTTCGTTTCCAAATACATTCGTTATGATTTTTTTTTCTGTTTGTTAAATGTTGGAAAAGGTTAGAATTTGCTCGTTAAATGTAAGAGGATTAGGTAATTTTAGAAAAAGACAACATATATTTCAATATTTAGAATCAACTATTCAGCCTGTTATTACAAGAGACACATACATTCAACGCTGCTTATATTGGATAAATGGAATACTGAATGGAAAGGTAAATCTTTCTTTAGTGGGAACAAAGGGAACAGTGCAAGGGTCGCAATATTATTCAGTCCAAACTTTGTAGGTGAAATTAGAAAAATTAAAGAAATATTAATAGGTCGTTTAATCAAATTAGAAATAGTTGTAAATGAAAATAAGTTTAATATAATGAATATATATGGACCAATTGATGACACTATAAACGTTTTTAAACTTATGAAAAACGATATTAACCAAAATATTGATAAAACTTAATAATTGGAGGCGATTTCAACACAATTTTAGGCATAAAAAACGAAATGGTAAGACTGACACTCATAATGAATGTAGAAATGAAATAAATGAAATAATAAATATTGCCCAGTTAATAGACATTTGGCGTTCATTCAATCCATCGAATTTGCAATATACATGGCATTCAAATAAAGTACGTACCACGGTTTCAAGCAGATTAGACTATTTTTTATTATCAAAAAGTTTAACCAATAAAGTAAAAAAAACTGTAATACTAAGTCAGGTTATAAGACGGACTATTCACTTATTGACCTTGAATTTGAAAGCATAAATTTATGGAAAAAGGGGCCCAGGCTACTTTAAACTTAACAATAGCAACTTAGTTGAAAATGAATATCAAACTATAATTGTAAATTTTTATAACATCAAAGACTAATTGTAGAGACAAAGAAACAGACCCAAACACGCTTTGGGAAATTATAAAAGGAACCATTAGAAATGTTACTATAAGATACAAAACTAATAAAAAAAAACGAGAGGAAAATAAACTTGAAAAGGAATTAAATGATACTATAAATACTATGTTAGAACATGAACTAAATAGAACTATAATAGAAAAACAAGAAAACAGATAATAGAAAAAAGAATAAATGGAATTTTGATACGAGCTAAAGCAATTAGTATAGAAGGAAACGAAAGAAATAGTAAATATTTCGCAGCCTTAGAAAAAACAAATGCAGAAAAGAAAACAATATATAAATAAACGATAATGAAATTACTTCTCAAAATGAAATATTAAAAGCTCAGGCAACCTTCTACAGGCAATTATATAGCGCAAAAGACAGTAAAACGTATGGCTGTGGATCTTTGGGTAAGTGGCGATCCGATCCAATCCACGATTCAGCACTTACGATCCACAAATCGAATCACGAATCTTTTATTAACAAGAAACCCATCTAAATCTTTAAACAATGCAGTCCTGAAGACAGCTAAATTATTTTTTTAGGAATAATGAAGTAAATCAATGTGAAGTTGACAGCCCAGCAGCGTAACAGCGTAATACATATTTCTACAAATAAACATCACAACAAATCAAGAAAAATACTTCAGAATGCATAAAATAATGTCAGTCTGTTTTTTGAATGTTAATTAAATGAAAATATGACAAACAATTTAAATAGACAACATCTGACTCAAACTCTTGGCATAATATTTACAAATGATAAAGAACAAAATCTTAAACCTAAAATTGAAAGTTTCAATAACTGTTTAAAACAATGGCACCATAGGAAATTAACATTATTAGGAAAAGTTGCTGTCTTGAAAACATTTGCACTTCCCAAACTTATCTACCTATTTACTGTTCTACAAAACCCATCTAAACAAATTATACAAAATATAACCACACAGATGTTTAAATTTTTGTGGAACAACAAACCTGGTAAGATTAAAAGAGATACGCTTGTATTAGATTATACATTAGGAGGAATAAGAATGGTCAACTTGAACTATTTTCTTAAAGCTCTTAAGGGATGCTGGACAAAAAGATTAATAGATTAGAACAATAATGGACATTGGAAAATCTTTTATCAATCAATACTAAATAAAAAAGGAGGAGAGCTAATATTTCAATGTCACATATCTGAAAGTGATGCAAAAGCACTAAGCAATGGAAATATATTTTAGAAGATATATTACGATCTTGGATAAGTATAAATAAAAATGAAAATAATGTAGAAATAAGTAAACAATTAATATGGAACAATACGGAAATCAAACTATGTAACAAAGATTGTCATAAAAAGGGAATAACGAAATTAGAACATATTCAAAAGCCTTCTATAATTTGGAAAACATAAACATTTTATATAACATAGATGACATGCACTATTTAAGATACTTTAATTTAATATCCAGTGTTCCTATAAATCTAAAGAAGGCACTAACTCAAGAGGGTATAATATACACACAACAAAAAAGATTATTTGACAAATTATTAAAATCTAAAGAACCCAACAAAATACTCTACGAGACACAGCTGAAAACTAAAACTAAGGCGGAAATAAAGTCCGAAACAAAATGATCATCAATATTCCCAAATGAGTCATTACAGTGGACAAAAATATACTCTCAAACACAAAAAGCTACTATAGATGTAAAATTAAGAAGTTTTCAATACAAACACTTAATGAGAATTTTACCAACAAATAAATCATTACATCAATGCAAGATCTCAGAATCAAGTTTATGCTATTTTTGTAACATGCAAGTGGAAACATTAGAGCATTTGTTTTGGGAATGTAATCATGTGCAACATTTGTGGAATAAACTTGAACATTTTCTATCCGATAGAAACATGAAATGTTCTTTGAACTTAAAAACAATATGTTTTGGAATAATAGACAAGGAAAATATTAAAAGAAGAAATGTATTTAATTTCATTTTACTTCTCATGAAATCTTATATATTTCAAGCAAAAAATAGAAATCAAACACTAGATTTTGATTACTTTGTTGCGTATCTTAAAATAAGAATAAAGTTAGAAAACGAAATAGCATTGATAAATGACAAGTTAAATCAGCATAACACCAAATGGGCCGGTTTTTGAATTATAATTTATCATCTTTTTCCGAGCAAACACTTTTTAAAACCTTTTACATTTCAACTGTCACAAATATCATATATGTATGAATAGTATTAATTATATCGGATTTGGAAACGAGCTTAAACCCTCTATTTTTTCTTCATTTCTTTTCTTCTAAAAATTTATATTTTCTTCATATGAAAACATCATGTATTTGCAACAATATAAAAATGTTATATGTGCATGATGATTCTTTACAAACATGTATGTTAAAAAATGTGTAACATAACAAGCCATATGATTGTACGAGTATGAAGAATAAAAATAAATTAAAGAAAAACTGTGATCTACGTGTTTTAGAAAACACTTTCCGTCCTGTGATTGGTCATTGGGAGTCAACTGTGGTCTGAAATAGAATCGTTAATTTTTCGAGTATTAATTGTTTGTCGAAATCCAACTGAATTTCAGTATCTACGAGTATATTAAGCAAGAATGGGTCAGAGGGTACAAAATTCCTGAGCATTGCAGTTCTCGAGTTAGACTCACCCGCTAAAAGGACGTATTGGTACAAACTACACTTTTCTGTTATGGTGTTTTTAAGGTGGATCGCGGGTTTCCTCCGGAAAAACGGTAATTTTTTAAAAGGTCGACGTACAATAAAGAAATTTTGCATGAACAACATTTAAGGTATTGGCTAACGCAGAAATGATATTTCCAAATGATATTTCCATAGAAACCGCTCAATAGCGTCTCCTAGCGGAGTGATATGTTTTTCGTTGATTTTCGCGTTATTTCATGTACTGCTCCGATAATATTGTGTATTAAGTTATGCAATTTACATAACTGCAATGCTGGATCATTTACAAATTCGAAAAAGTCAGTAATGTTACATTTTGCTGTCATTAAATATCAAAAGACGTCGAGCGAACTCTGTAGGGGTGGCAATTTACAATGCCAAAAATGAGACATTTTCTTCTTAGTCGCGTCAGGAATGAAAAAAAACCCGGCCCGATGGATTTTTTTTAAAACGCAAAACAGAATCTTTGTACAATTTAGAAAACTTTAAAACAATAAAAAAAATATGGTCACCGACTTCGTTTACGCGCGAATGAAACTTATTTAAACTTAAAAGGCTAAAACGTCAACGTTTTTACACAAGATCGACGTGACGTTGCGACGTTATTAGTTGTTACTAACATATAATTATTATTTTGGCTTAAACGTCACGTCGATCTTGTATTTTATGGCAACGTCTTTCAAATTATTCTAAGAATCTCTGCTGAGTTTTAAAAAAAAATCATCGGGCTGTTTTTTCACTGTTCACGCGACTGAGAAATAATGTCTCATTTTTTGGCATTGTAAATTGCCACCCCTACAGAGTTCGCTCGACGTCTTTTAATATTAAATCAAAGTCGTCAGCAGTAAAAAAGCGTGACTAGTCGGGTGGTATGAAGATATGTTCGATTGGTCAAACGGAAGAGCTGCTGTTCGATTGGTCGTCTTCTTATTTTAGAAGCTCTACTGTCTATTCCGCCCGATGGTTAGAAGAGGTGGAAGAGATATTAGTCACATGGCCGATGCAGACGTTTCGGCTGCGATTGCGTTCGATTGGGTTTCTCTTCTAAGCTATTCTCTTCTATCGAGAGTCCAGTCGAACCGGCTTTAAGTTTGTTCGATTTTCACATACTTTGATAGAGAATATTTAACATATATTCCTATACCACATGACTTGCTTTTGTATGCTTTAGTCCTCGGGTTTGAGAAAAATACATAGCCCGGAATATTAACGCGATCACAAATGTCGAAATATCATATTGGCTTACAATATTAATGAATTCTGGATAATCAAGTTTTTTTTATTTAAGCCACACACATTAACACTTCCTATTTTCAGAGTTACAGTAACACTTGGAATTGAATTCCCGCCATAGTTCTAACGGTTGGTTGAAGTGTTACGTTGTTGATCAGAGTTGTTCTTCGTCCAAGGGCGGCGGATGCCGCGATCGTCCCTGATTAATTGTGCCCGGACCGGTAAGTGGGCTGTTCGGTCTGAAGATGTAGACTTGTTGTTTCCATGGCTACTACTTGTGCGCGTAGCCGGTCTACGATGACGAATCGGTGCGTGAGCATGCGCACGACGGGAACTGGACCGTGACTGTCGTCTGCTTAATGACGTAGGCTTGGTCGACGAGCAACTAGACACGTTCGAATGACAGCTATCACTACACAAATAATAACCCCGTCAGTCTGTTCTCCCTGTGCACGTGCGTTTTGATAATCCACTTTGGTGGTGGGTCAATTATTTTGGTGAGAGTAATACCAGTCGACTGTCTGACAGACACTTAGCTGACGGTGAAAATACGGGATTAATCTGATTAGGGACAATAAAGAATTAAGAGATTAGATGCGGATTATTTTTTTTTTGGGGGGGGGGGTCACTTATATAGTAGCTGTTCAATAAATAGGGGGCTAGCACGTTGCAGTGATAGTGTAAAATGGCAACACGGACCCAAAACACGTTTAGCATCGATATACATATATAAGGGTTACAACTTCCAAAATGAATATATAAATGATTTGAACAAATAATGTTTATACAATGCATAAATTCACAAACATTGAGGATTTTACTGCATTAACAGGAGCGGAGGGTGGCAGTTTAAAGCAATGTGTAGGGATCTCTGTACGTGTCCCTCCTAAATGTTTTTGCCTTGTATTTTTCACTGTCCTGTTAGAAGAGGTTTTAGGCCGCGGCCTTCACGGTCTATAGTAAACTACACATCCGATTAAGCTGTTACGAGCCTCAATCAATAGGACAAAAAAATAACCGTTCATACTATAAATGTTGTATTTGAGATTCAATAAAACAAAGTAGATACATGTACTATTTAAGTCAAACATAATACTTTACAATGCATAAATGCATAGGAAAAATACCAGCGCGTTTCTAGCGGGAATATAGTTGACATTTGACTGTGTTTATTTGTATGTTTTTATGTTTTTATTAATCCTACGACCGTTGAAAAAACGAAATTCCTAACTGAATTTAAACAACGGTTGATAGATCGTTCTTAAATGAATGGTTTAATAAAAAAGCAATAGCGACTCATTGTTTTCTGTTTAATTTTATCAAAGATAAATTTGATTATTCGTGGTATCTAGATATTTTACCCCACGACGTAAGAAACTATCTTGTCCGCATCCGAATATTCGCTCACCAATTAAGAATCCAAACTAGTAGATATGGAATTAATAGGTTACTTAGAAATGAAAGAGTATGTATATACTGTAACTTGAATGAAATAGACGACGAATTCCATTTTATCTTTATGAGTCCTTTTTAAAAAGAGCTGTGAAAATATATATCAAACGATATTTTTTTACTAGACCAAATATGTTAATGCTGAAACAATTGTTAAATAACGATAATGAAATTATTATTGTACATTTATGTAAGTTTATCAAATTGGCCCCAGTACTCAGATGTATATACATTGGTAAAATTAACGTCTGGGTTACCAAACGTTACCAAGAAACACGAGGGCTGCCTTCATTGTACCAAACGCTAGACTACATGAATAATTCAGACCAGTAAAGTTGAGTAAACAGACAAACTGAGGATCTTGGCAATTTCTTAATCAATAGCAATCGTTCGGGTTAACTATAAATAATTTGTGGTCAAACGTTTTCCTTTATACAATCACTTCACCAAAATTACATAGTCTCAAAATTAGTGCAATGGTTAAAACTAACCAATGTTAATATATTTTGGAGCTGGTGTTAAGTCTGTGTTTTTTTCGTTGCATCGTTGAGTATGTTTTAACCTTATACAAAACTATACTAGAAACAACAGCGGTTGACACTACATACTCAGGGTTTAGAACTTTAAATTACCAATGCCCGTGCGCCCATTTTGTTAACTTATTGATTTTTTAAGACTAAAGAAGCATATAAGGAACGTTCACTCGGGTCATTTTTTTCTGTATATTTTCTATACTTTTACATTTAAATGCTGTAACAATTTCACTGACTCTTCACAGTGAGTAAGTTTATGGAAAATACCATCCTAAAATGTACATGTAGTTGCATTTTTCATTTTTGTTCCCTAGAGTTTCACTGACTGATACACATCTCAAGGCTTCGGAATTGAACCTTTTCTTTGTTGTGGGCATATGCACCAGTGAGAATTACGACGAAGATAATTATTGTCTGTGTTATCTTCAATATTCTAGTGGAGCGAGCGTTCCCCCTCAGGTTTGTTGGCGTCGTAGGTGACGAACTGTACTGTTTGTGTGTTTTGTTACTTTTCGCATGAAGTTTGATTTCATTTTTTTTTGTTTTGTCTCACCGAAGTCGAAAATATGGCTAAACAGTGCTTCATGGTAAACTTTGTCAAATGCTCCTGATGTGTCAGGCAGTGCAGCAGTTATTTAAAGGTCGTTTTCGGTATAATAATGTTTCTAAAGATCAAACGATTGAAACAACGTTGACTTTGGTTAGATACTGAACACAATCATTTTTTAAAATACAATTGTACGTGACTTACACAGATCGTTTTACTATATTAAAAGAATACACTTAAAGCATGTACACTATTTTAAAAGTTTGTAATTCGTCTGATTTGCAAACAGAAGCAAATAAGATAAACAACATAGGTAGCAACATTACTTTAATTAAGTAAAGACAAATTAAGTTATTAAGGGTTTATAAAAGTTGATATCTATATGTATGTCCATTTATGTTTTAAATAGGATAATGATTCATGTGAAACCGTCAGCTTTTTGTCAGTATTTTGTTACCCATATGTGATTACGAAAGGATCATTGTACAGGCTCGGAAAATATTTTCAATATTTGCACTAACATTGTGCGTCACGTCTGTATGAAAGGCGAATGACGCATAATTATACATTTAATTACATCAATTCAGTAGGCTTACACACAAACAGCTATATATTTATGATAATATGAAAATTAACAACTTGACAATGTGTCATTACAATTTTTGTATAATCATTACATCAGTCACAAAAGTAAATTCACGTGAAAGTTCTTCATTTTATGTATTTATTGCCTTTTCCACATTATAAATTCTTTCTTCAGCAATCCTTTGAGTTTGTCTCACCTCATTTTCAGTCATTTCATCATAATGATACAGTCCTATGAAAGTAGGAATGTTCAGTCTGACTCCTTTTGGACTTTCTTGTCTCTTTATTTTATTGGGCAAATCTAAGGCAGATCCATCTGATTTGTCAAGAGAACTTGCTATGAAAAAAAATCTTGGTTGTAAGTTATCTGGTTAAGAATACTCAATAGTCGTAATCAATCTCACTATATCTTATACGATCTGTAAAATAAATATGTAAAGAATATATATATACGCAAAGCATTCACTTGATAAGTCTAAACATTGGCAACAGCTAGTACATGAACATTTTAAAGAATTGAAACTAACAAACAAACAAATATTGCACGCATGCTATTCATATTTTAAGCATTGCTTGTTGCCTAATCCATAATTTTACTATATCATATAAACAGACTCGAGTTCGCAGTCCGTGCGAAACAAATACGCTAAAAACTAACATACAATTGAGATCGCGAAAATTTGTGACAAAATCAATCCGAGGCTCGAATATTTAATAATATATCCCGGAACAACCATTTTTCGAACACAACCAAAATTCGAACACTTCCTTTATTCCACGAGCGCTGATGTCATGTTACACTAATTTGCATAAAGTCACGTGCTATTTGACTTCAACTCCCGCTTAATCGTCAAAGTTTACATATTGATGGATATGATCAGAAAACCAATAAGAAACAAATTGTTTTACCTCTCTCAGTGCAAATAGTCCAAATTCCACTAATACAAAATATCTACCACGTAAAAATAGTAAAAAAACAATGTTTCCAGCGAGTAAATAAAACATTTAAAGTATCGGCTGCGCAGCTTTAGCTTTTACCTCAGTCCCAGATATATGGAATTAAATAGGTTAGGTAAAACACCTCTAAATGTTTATCAGATTTGACATAGGGGTCCTTACGAACTGAAAATGATTTTTCATCAAATTTTTTTTTATTAAGTGCATATTTGCAAGACATATCAACCTACAGATCTTGATAAATGTCCGTATCTGGTGATTGTAAAATGGGGAAGATACAATGGTTGTGATGGTGGGGTGCATTTATCATGTTGCACCCCAGTAAGGGTTCTCAGAAGAGGAGACCCTTTCTACTGCCCTATGTGTACGCGTGAGCAGTAGACTTACAAGTGTTGTATTTTAAATATGTTATGACAGTTAATGTTGTTGTTGTTTTTAAAGAAAAACTTATTTAACAGACTTACGAAACTTTTTATGACTTTTGGTACCCCTGATATTCCTTGGGCAACATATTTAGTGGTGTTTAACCTTGTGTTCGAAAAATGGTTAAAATTTTCCGGGAATACGTTAAGTAGGTCATCACTTTATGTTTACATTATTTAAAGTTTGAGCAAGTTTTTTTGTTAAATTTAACTTTACAACGTGTAACGTTTAACATGAGGAACAATATGCAAGAATGATTTTCGAGCATGTTTTCCCTTGAAATTTATTATTGGCCAAAACAAGCTTAAGTGTTCGAAAATAGGTTGTACCGGGATAAAACATATAAACGGAACAATCGTTCATTACAACAACCTTGTCATATATCTAAATATTAATTATCACCATTTTCGTAGTAAAATACCTTTCTTTGTCATAGTTTTTGACGATATTGATTTCCTGTTGATAAATTTATTAAATTCGCCGATTTCCAGTTAAGCGCCCCCTAGCGGTACACCGCTATATGGTGAAACAAGATGGCAGCGTATGGGGTCATGCGGAAAGCAGTGGAAAGTCGATATATTTTATCATCTACTGAGAGTTATTTTCTACAAAAACATCTACGAATTGAACAGTCATTTCTTATATGTGCCACAAATTTCATGCTTATATACATGTATTATTTAAATCGCACATCTACACATAGACAATATATATTACACCAGATAGTTTAATATAGACTAAACTACATCAAACTATAGACATGATTATATTTGCTTATAGAAATCAGGGTCTATTATAATGAGTGATCCTGTAGAAATGCTCTCAGCTGCGAGTTCATATAAAATAATACAATTAACTTATAGTTAAAAGTGCACACTTCTTATCCACACTTCAAAAACATTTTGTAAAACAAATGACCAAATGTATACGTTTTAATACTGGTGAAATACTCCCCGGGTCATTACTGTCTTGACTATTTTTCAGTTTGTTATAGAAATACATGTATAAACATTTGTTCATACTTATATAGTTTAGATCGCCTCTTCAAACCGATATGTTAAATGTGTAGAATGGATAATCTAAGGTTGAAAACTGTAAAAATAGGCTATAAATTTATAATATTATGTTAAGTTAGTATACTGTACATGCATATCGGTAAAAACACATATAGTCTTTATATATGTCCCCTTAATGTAGAGACACAGACAAATATAAATAAAAAATCATATATAGCTTGTGCGTAAATCTATTTCAATATTCTTATCAGATAAAAAACAACACTTAAATTCATAAAAAATCTTTTTTTTCAAAGTCTGATATATTTCAGAAAATATATTAAGGTAGATAATCGCCAGTAACTCATATACAGGTTCGTTATAATGATGTGCTAAAATTAATGTTATAATTATAATTAAAGATCTAGGCATGTCCTACTATGTGCACGCATATATCTCGGATCTTTTATAATGTTATACATGTTGTCTTTCAATTAGTATTTGCTGTCACCATCTTTTGCTTACATGACCCCAGTTTCGATCTTGTTTAGAAATACAAATAGATGAAAAAGGAAATATAAAGGCGTTCATTTAAATATAAAATGTCAGGCTTTTATAACGTTTATTGACAGGAAGTATATTGGTCTCCCACTGTGTCGGACATAATATAACTGATAGGGGGTCTTATGTCAGCTTGATGTATACCTAGATAGTGCACAAAGAGCGATACTGTTTATTTTTATAAATTGGTTAAAATTGTGGCTTGGATCACATTAATTAGTCCCTGATTGTTGTAACATGAAGTCGATAAACTGTATATTTGTCACAGTTTTATAGTCACATACATGGGTGCGAATATACACTTCGAATTAATTTAAACTTAACACCGGCCTGTAATGTAATGTCTGTTTGAACTCGCGTACTAATAAACTTTTCATTGAAACATAAGTAATGAAACGATTTGTCAAATTTGTTCTATTGTGAAATGATATTGAAGATGAATACTATCTTGTATAAATGTGTCTTTATGTTACCTTACAAAATACATGTACGAGTATAAAATTATAACAGTGTAGTGTATAGTTTTACGCTATATTGATTTGTGGTGTCAAACTGAAAATATAATATATGTTAGAAATGAATGTTCAGCTGTTTGTACGAGAATGCGTATTTTTTCTACTTATGACGGTTTCTGACTGTGACAATTATTTTGTTACTTACTTCTTTAATTACAATGAAAGCATACTTAATTTATAAACTAATTATAAGCTAGCCTATTAAATAATCATGGCCTGTTTGTAAAATTATAAATTCTGTTCTGTTATATTCAATATCGGAAAAAAGTTGTTTATAAACGTACGCACACATATTTCTGTCACTATATATGGTGCTTACATGAACCCAGTTTGGATCTTGTTTGAAAATGTAAAAAAGACAACAACCTATTCTAAAATGTCAATGCAGCTTATGCTGTTTATAAGACAGGAAGTATATTGGTATCCAACTGTGTCAGACACCATAAAACTGATAAGGGGTCTGATAGAACAGCTTGATGTATATATCTAGATACCGCACAAAGGGCGATACTGTTTATTACTTTATCACTTGTATAACTGCTTGGTTTAAATTGTGACTGGGATCACATTAATTAGTACCAGATATTGTGATAACTTCAAATCGATAAGCTGTATATTTATCACAGTTTTTATTCACATACGAAGTTGTGAATTAAATTGACCTTAATCATTCGAACAAAACATTTATAGTAATGATTTCGGTATGATCTAAGAAACTTTTCATTAAAACGCAATTAGTAAAGATCGAAGCGACTTGTTAATTATATTTGTTAAATCATAAATAATAATTACGATGAATATTAATTATTTTGTATAAATGTGTCTTTACGACATATAATATGTATTTCAAGGTACGTATATAATATATATTAAGGCTTTGATTTGTGTTACGCTGAAAAAACAAATTATTATTAGAAATTAACGACTGTTTGTACGTGGATGCTTATTTATTCCACTTATAGTTTTTGACAGTTATTTTGTGACTTAATAATAATTTTATCACAATGAAAATATACTTACCTTATGAAGTTAATAATTAACCATATGTACTGTTTTATTGAATCTGCTTCCAGTGGAAACAATAGATATAAGTCTCATAAACAAGTCAAAGTTTTGTCAAAATATTTATTCAATCATCACATTCAAGTTTTTATAATATACATGTAAATTTATTATTTACCGAAAAGCGTGTACTTTCGATGTATATATACAAATACATAAACATGCTGACAGACATTCTAACTTCAAATGCTCGTATATATTACTAATACGTACATAAAATATGGTTAAAACGGACAAAGGGGTCAATATTTAATTGAAAGAAAATGGGAAGCGTAATCTATTTAAATACAACATCATTTCAGAGACTATAACGGTTATTATATCAATGTTTATCAATCGCCGTAAACGACAAACAAGCAAAATCTGTCAAGCGCATATCATATAATGAATAGGATATGACCCCATACGCTGCCATTTTGTTTTCCCATATAGCGGTGTACCGCTAGGGGGCGCTTAACTGGAAAGTCGCGAATTGTCTTATCCGCCGGTATCCTCGTATGACGTCATTCAGGGGCGACAATTCAAATTACCGCTTAATTGAAACGGTGTATATACTAGCTCGTATATATCTGAAAAAAGAGAGAAAACGCGCTGCGTCTAATATAAATACATTCTATCCGTACGCCTAAGAGACACATCCGATATTTTCATGCAGATGTCGGTATAAGTTTATGCTTACTGTTGAGAATGGTCGGAGAACAGAATGTCTCGAATGCATCGGAAACTATTGCTAACAAATCGGGATACATTAATTTTGATGGTGATAGTATTTTGATAAAGCTAGCATTCGCTACCCTGACATTCGTTTGTATTATTTACAGCGTTATAGCTCTTATGTCTCTACAAAAGACGAAGAAAACACCGGAAACAGCTCGATTCTTATCAAGTGCATTAATCAGTTATGATATCATGGCAGTAATTTGTTTCAACATCCGGAGATTCCTCGAGGATAATGACTGGAACATCATGATCCAAGTGGTCGGTATTTTGTTTTGTATTTTGGCTTTATTTACAATCGGAATGATGTCGGTGGAGCGCCTTATCATTTTCTATTCTCCATACTTTTACCTGCGCTACGTAACTGCCTCCTTGGTAAAAAAGGTATCAATGATATTATGGGTAATTTCCTTCCTATTATACTGGTTTGTAAGAGTTGCACTTTGTGCCATTGTGTACCCACCATTTTCATATCTTAGTATAGTGACTACGTGTAACTCTATTAGTATTTACTACTACTTATTGGTAATTATCTTTGTGACGACGACATCCATCTTGTGCTTCGTGCAAATTGGTCTGATACTTCGAAAAGAGCATGCTAAGATGAACAAAAACGGAACACGCTACCAAAATGTCGACAAACTAAGCTACATACAGAACTATCGCTCGACCACGCTTGTCTTTTTGTTCTGCATGACTTCTACCGCTAGTACCATTATGTATGGGATTATCGTCTCCCTGAGACTTGGACCGGTTGACAGAAGACATTGGATCGATGCAGTCAACACATTTAATTGCATGATGGACCCTCTGATTTATGTTATTTGGTATAAAGAGTGTCGCATGGAGATATTGCAACTATTTTCTGTCTGCTTCACTTCTTTGTCGCCGCGAATCGAATCTATGAGGCATGAAATTTACTCTATCACTTCGTATCTTGATCAGTCCTCGTAATGGCCACAATGACTTTTACACAGAAGATGTCTAAAACATGTACACGTACCGTCATGCTCCATAGAAGGAAGTATTGTCAGATATTCTCATCAAACTGCGGCCATCAGAAAAGCATGCGGTCGAATACTGAAACATGCAACGCTTAATGTGTGACTTTACTCAGTTATCATAAGTGCTTTAATTATACATTTATTTGAAATGATAAGCATGAGAACAAAATGTGAACATCCTGCGGATAAATATTTTTTTTAGGTTTGTATATTTTGTATATAATGTACATTTGTCACTGCAAAATGATTGAAATGGCTGAAATCATTAACTGAATTTTTGTACTAGTATTTCCACCAAAGTGAACAAAATTACTTCGGATTCATAATTCCTGAAACAGGTGGAATTTTGCTACAAGATACTTAATTCCTGAATGTATGGATGGGTGTTTGTGTCATCTACATAATGTTCTTAATTGTGCTCACCTTATTTAAACAGACACAACATAAACTAGTAGATGGATTGCGATGTAACGGAGGTTTCTTAATTTATGTTTCAAATGAAGTTTCATTATTAAGATGTGTACAAGGATGTGACTGAAATTTGATGAATATATGTATAATTCAATACATAAATTACATGTGTTATCTATAAATAATAACAATTTACACTGAATAACACTCATAACCCACACAATATAAAATGTGATTCATCGGCACTTTCTCAAAAGACCATTATCAATTAAACCAAATCATTCCGTAATTTGGTAAATTACATGTCGATTGTTCCAGGATACGCAATGAAAATTGGCTCGAAATCACGGACATATCAAAGTGGGTGTTTATAAGTTTTGTGCTGTATATAATTTTATGTACGTATAATATACATAATAATAGTATATTATAATAATGGTAATTTTGAGAATTGTGTTAATTTTCGAGATCGACAGGGCAATTATATTAAACAATTGTAATAAAACACAATCGTTTAAGAATCTGGCTAACGCTATCATTGTGCGATTCCATGTGATTCTTTAAATAAAAGATTATTTGTTATACATATACATACCTTTAGACTAGTTTCCGTGACTCTCCGTAATGATGGTTCCCACTCTATATTCAGTCTTAAGTTTGTTCACTCTCGTCTCCGAGATCTTCCCATTTGGCAGCAATTACTATCCTTAACAATGTTTATTTATCAAAACAAAGATTAAACATATCATACTAAGGGTAGAATATTATAATGAATGTTTAAATATGTGTCTCATATACGTTTTACTTTAATGTAATGTAATTGTAATGATTGTACTATTACTTATTTGGTTTGTTTTATTTATTTGACACCAGTGGGGATACAAGCTATATTATGGCTTTCATTATTATCTTATATCTACATGTACTATTTTGATTCTTCAGTTTATTGTGTAAACAAAGCTATATTGGACATTCCTAATTGAGAGATTTATTGTTTGTATGTGATAAGAATCATATTCGAGTACCTAAATTAATTTGAAATAATGAATATTGGCAGTTTTCAACATTTTTGTAACAAATGGTATATGACAAAAATTGTATAGGTCCGTTTGAACGATAGTTTTGTCATACAATATTTCAGATTTTCATATTCTTCATGGATATATTTTGATATCATGTTAATATGTATATCATATTTCATTGTTAAGTTCTTAACATGTTTTACCACATGATCAATTCTTTCATTTTTGTCCTTTGTCTTTTTCACAGCTATTCATGCTTGAATTAGCTTTTTTGTTGCTTTTTTACATCGCTATGTAATACTTTCTAAGTAATGTAATATCAACGAATATGTATTTTCACATTGCATGTATGTACCTTTGAAAATGTTATGTTATGTGACTAAAAATTGTGTATGTCCGTTTGACCGATAGTTTTGCCATAAAACTTTTCAGATTTTCATATTCTTCATGGATATATTTTGATATCATGTTAATATGTATATTATATGTCATTGTTAAGTTCTTAACATGTATTACCACATAATCCATTCTTTCCTTCTTGTCCTAACTCCAGGCCATTAGTGCTTGAATCAGCGTTGTTTCTCTTAAAAAAACTTGAAAATTTGATTACACGCCTATTTCTACATATAAATACATATTCAATGGCGTTGTACAATGAAAGACAAAAACAAAACAAAAAAACAGATGAAAATACACAAATATACACATCAGAGTGCACATGTAGTAGACAGGTTTATCAATTACACACAGTTAAAATAGTGCAAAATAATTCTTAAAGTAGTATGATTTCAATAAACGTTTGAAACTGTCCACAGAATCACATTGTCTCAGACTAACAGGTAATTCGTTCCACAATTTTGGACCTATCATGCTGAAACTTTTGTCTGAAAAAGTTTTGTTCTTATTATAAGGAACCTCATAACAACCAATTCTCTTACATCTCTATGCTTGAATCAGCGTTGTTTCTTTTACATCTCTATGCTTGAATCAGTCAATATTTAGCTATTTTTGTTTAGTTAAACTTCTAAAATGGTACTGAGTTAACAATAATATTATTCAAACTTTATGCCTATACATATTCTGCCTGCTCAATAACTGTATACTACATACATGTAGGTATAATTCAAATTCTATACTGGAAATACTAAATTTAATAATGTTTATTTTTGTTGTATCATATCATTGTATCATATATATGATTATGGTTAAATAAAGTAAAGTTGAAGTTGTAACAGTTTAAATTGTTAAACACTTTTGAGAAAACACAGTATATAAAATATAAGTTATGAAAATAATTTGATTTTACATAAAGCTGTAAACTTGATGTTCTAGGACTTGTATCATTTGTCATATAACTACAAACCTATCAGAAGCTTTCAGATTATATTCTTTATACTTAGAGGATGTTTGCGCATTTATGAAAAGGGGAAAAGATTAATGGAAGTAATCATTAACCATACCAAGGACTTATATACATACATGTATGTATATAAGTCCTTGACCATACTACCTATACATTTTTTTATCAAATAATACGGATCCGATTTCGATATTTCCACTCCGTTATTTTTAATTAGTTTTATAATGGTTTAATTAGTAGCCTATAATTACCTAGAATATCTCTCTGGATTATGGGCAGAATAATCTTTTATTTGCGTTTTCTCTATTCATTATCCAGTCTACGTTAGAGCTTATTATTGTATATAACCATCTAATTTTTTTTATTTTAATCTATTTAGTTGTTCTAGATCATTATTTGTTAATTATTTTTTCTATTTTTTATGAATATCTAATCCTTTATAATTAGCGTTATTATAATTTCTATTATAGAGACTTAATGACATTGTTATATAATTATACAATTATGTACAATGTAAATTTGAAAATTTGTCTTGTTTATTTGATAATCATGTCTTTATAGCCTTTATCAGTCTACTGGTAATGTACAGTAAAACCTTGCTTAGCGACCACCTCATTATTAAGGTCGGTGTTTCTGGTCCTAAAGGTAGTCGTTAAAAGAAGTTTTATTGTATTTAACGACATGTATGTAATCTGCTTGAAGTTTTGTATTACGAATCATGAGCCTAATGTGATTGCTGAATAAGATACAGACTGACTGACATCACTGGATTGAATAAGCTAGCTATAGCTCGTTTCGTTTATCTTTGTGTATATCATGCTTGCACAAATCCGGGAAAATAATCTATATGTACTTGCAGTCAGAGAAGCCAAACTGAAATACGTTTGACTGAACATAATAACATTAACTTGCAAATGACATATATTTTTTGATTAGGACGTTGGCAATATGGAAGCCGTTTGTAAGACTAGTCGCTGCCAAGTATGATTATGTACATGCATGTAGTTATATAGATAGATTTATTTCACGCTAAAACGTAAAGACAAACATGGCAAATACATTAAAATACACAAACAATGAAAGGTAGGTATTGGAGCCATGTCAATCAATATTATATAGTAAGGATAACACAAAAAGGGTTAAATCAATACCCTTATTTCCATTATGGTCCTTAGATATACAGTGCTAACGGATATAGGAAGAGGAACAATATATTTGCTATACATTTCACATGGAGTTGATGACTATTAGTATAAACATGAAACAAATTGCCATGAAAAATAAAACAAATATTGACTAGGTGTAGTTACTCAAATGAAATGAGGTTAAGTTTAAATATCAATAGCATTTAACAGATTGTCTTTAACATTGTATTAAGAAGAGGAAATGGAATGGACATCATGAGGTAGCATAATTTTATTATTCAAGATAACTTGGTTACACATCCTTCCAGGCTTCAAATGCAGTACGTACTTACAACTACGCATTCTCTGCTTTTAATCAGTTCTCATTTTCGTGTTAAGTATAAATACATGTTGACATGAGTGTGGGATTTTAAAATGATCACTCAGTGATGGGCCTGTTGGGTTTATATCTAACTACCTACTATAATGTGTTGTATTCTACTTTTGGTTATGTGAACCTGAAACAATGATTAAAATAGACTTTCCTGCACCAACTAGTGCAGTGAATATTAATTGTTATAATGGTTATGACCCCACAGCAACTGGTGCAGGGTGTATCAGTAGGAGTGACTTTCTCCGACTGAAAATCAATCCGTCCAGAAATGTGACCCGAACTGTCATTATATGGCAGAATTTTAATTATTTTGAAAACGGTTTCTATTTCCTGAACTATCGCCTCCCTCAGTACCTTCAGTGTTTAGATTTATTTGTTGTTCAACGGCCCATTTAACAGCTACGGTCATTTCTGACACATCCCAGGGGGAGGGGAGATAAGATACAAGAGAACCAAGCATTTACAGCCTTACTTTTATTTTCGCACATGTTTACAAAGATCGATCCTCGGTTGATATCATGGATGCCGTTTCATGCGTTAAGAAATCTCGTGGTTTATTCGGAATTATTGTAATGTATTCAACATTTACACACTTTAAAAAGCATTAAACATTTGTACTATGTTACAGTATGTAAAACGTTTACTTGTAACCTGTTTTAATCCATAGTACCACTACTACTGTACACTTTAACATGTCACTTGTCATTCAATAATAATAAAGAAGAGGATTTCTCATTTATTTCCCGTTCACTGACCCTATACACAGACAGTCATATGAATGAGTTGTAAATAAATAAGTACCTACAAAGTATTACAAAATATACAAATGAATGGTTTAATGTAATCCAATTAGGAGCAAAAGATAAGCGAACACTTCAGCCAAATAAACACGCTTATTTAGACTTTAAAATAGATTATGATTAATATACGAGTTTCTTGCTAGTATACTGCGTTTAATGTAATCATATTTCAGTTGTATGTTTGCCAGATTTGTTACAATAGAGGAACACACTACAAGATTAGATAACGTAATCATGATAGTAAAATACAATGAATCAATGGTTAAAATTTGTACATATCGTGTAGGTGTTTATTGTCAGTTATGTTTTTTAATTGGTTATTTGGCTATATATAAGGGTACAGTAATAATGTCCTCTTTCTGTTTGAACATAAAACGTCAGGAATCAGTTCTTTTACATGTGAAGGATTTACAATAGGACTTGATATAATATCAATCTTAATACACGTTAAAAGGTAATTCATCTTGTATTTATTCTGTAATATATAATGTGTGTAATATTGTGTATGTCTTGAAATAATTTGTAAAAAGACTGGAACGATTTTTTCAGTCAGAGTTTAAGGTCCACCACCGTTAACTCGACTAGTAGGGAGTTCGGTCTCTGAGTATTAGGTTCGTGAGTCATTCTCTGAGACTCCTATAGAACTAGCCACTCGCATTTATTTAAAAACCAAATTGCGCCCCTGGTGAGTTAGAAAATAGGACACAGCACGTGTTCCCTTGATGATTTGGATGAAAGCATTACAATTGTGTCTCGGGGCATTCAGTGAACTTTTATGAGGAGAAATTGGTGGTCACTTGTGGAGAACAAGGTTCACGGTACTGGACCCGGCTCCTTGGTCGAGTGGTTAAGGTCGCTGACTGTAAATCACTGTAATACCACACTGATAGAGGGTCGTGGGATCGAGCCCAGCTACCGACCATGTCTCTTTTGAGAGAAAATTGGTAGACTGTTGCCTGCAGAGGATGGGATCTAGTACTGTTTTTTTCAGGAACGATGTTTAGGTGAACTGCCCCCCTCATAGGACTCCGACTGTTGAAAAGGGGCGTAAAACTCAATCAATCAATCATTGTACTGGTAGATATTCCAGGATGACAGATCAAGTTAAGTGTCCCTCGCCCACTTCCACAGTATTTAACTAAAATAGTGTTGATTTTCTTGTATATGGCAGCAAAATAAGAACATGCGAATATGTGACTTCCATTAATGTTTTGACTTTCAATATTAAGCATATTTATTAAAAGGGAGAGACAATATAATGTCAGGGGATTATAGATTTGATAACAATCTCCAGGATTACAACTCAATTTCATTCTGAAGTACATTTTATTTTGATTACATAACATACATATTGTAATACGTTAATTCCAGTTTATACACGAATAAAGAACAATTTTGGTGACAATATACATGTATCATGTATGTCAAAATAGCATTACTAACCTAAAAACATGAAAAGTAAGCATAAGAGATTTGATCGTGGGGACCCATCACCAGGATTTCTAACCCTGGACCTTGGTCTTCGTGCAGCAATTAAAAGCATTCTTTCTCTACTTTAGCTCACCTGTACGTGAGCTTTTATGATTGATGAATTACCGTCGTTCGTCCACAGTTGGAGTGTTTACACTCTAGAATCCACAGTCTTAAAACAATCTTAGTTATTACAATGTACATGGCCACGATATCTCGGATGAGTTCGAGCATGGGCAAAATCGGATGAGTACTTCCAGAGTTATGGACCCTTGACTTAGACAGTTTGCTATATTTGATCTTGTTTACACACTGGCTCCTTCATTTCTTCACCAATCTTAATCATATTTACAGTGAATACCTAATAGAGGTCTTGATCTGGGCGAAATCGGACTAGGTCTTTTAGAGTGATGGGAAATTTGCTATATCTCAACATGTTTGTACATAGGATTCTAAAAATAAATCTGAAGGCATAGAGCTTAGATATTTGACATGTAATATTGCCTAGTAGACCTCTACCAATTTACCCAAATCATTATCCACTGGATCAAATTGATATTGGCCCTTGTGGTCGCTTGATTGCATGTACATAGGAAAACCTTTAATAACTTTATTTCTTAAAATTTAAATAGAAGATCCAGAGCTGAGATATTTGACATGCAGCATTGTATCGAGGGCAAATTTGTTAAAAATCATGACCCACAGAGTCAAAATGACCATGCCCCTGGTGGTCACTTGATTGTGCAAGACTGCCTGCAGAAGTAGTCAGGTGAGCAACATATAGGGACATCCATCATGACCTTCATGTTTAATTTAATGCATATTGCTTTGTCTACATTCAACGCTGTGAAAAAGATACAATTTTAGACCTTGGCTTTACTCTTTGACATGAATATATAAATTTGGGCTTCATAATATCTAGAAACGGGAAATTGAACTCCTATTCAAAAGGTCTCGAGTTTGAATTTATGTTCACCTCCCAAACATAATCATATTACCAATGGTCGTTAGCTCAGGCCCTGCGAAAGGTATCATTGCTCAGATCTCAGTTTCTTTCTTAAAGTATTTTTGTTGTTCCAAAATGTTTAATGTTTAAATACGAAATTCATCAAAAACGTTGGCGAAACAAAATCAGGATGACATTAAAATTGTTTTATCATAATTAATTCAGAAACTTTTTACATTCGAGCACACTCTGAGACCAATCTTCTGTTTCGCAGGGCTTTTTACTATGTACATGCACTTAGCTACCTTTCAGTGTTTAATTGACTCAAGCTGACATTGATATGAACTTTAACACATTCAATTTCAACAAAACAAATCTATGAGTCATATAGCCAGACAAAACATTAAATAATACCAATAATGATTGATTGATTTTTGACCTGGCACTAAGTCAAGTCTAGTTTCAATAAATCCCCCGATTTAACTGAAGTTCATTTATGAATTAAAGATTATTACATACAAATGTAACCATTGCCAATAAATATTTATCAAAATTCTTTCAACACTAAAACACAGCCATTAAAGTACAACCAATTTAATATTTTAACTATAGATGACGGTATTAATAAGATTTCTAATGTTTGTACGAAAATGCTTTTAAAATTTTCGGTCGAACTAAACGTGTAAATCGTTTTAATTCTAATTTTGTGAAAAAAATTGTTCTAATCCTTGGTTTACTGACGATTGTAAACAATTCGTGCTGCAAATAAAGTATACAGAAAATATCCTAGCGTCGGTAATCGTGAGGTATTAATTTTAATACAAACGTAAACGATATCATATTATAAAGCGGAAAGCTCGCGCGCGTTTTAGGGTCAAGCAAATTAAAAGAATTATTTGTATGATTTAGCTACATCCAATCCTCGGCAGTTTTAGAAAGAGATAAAGAAGTAAAAGTTAAACAATATTCAGCGATATAACAATATACCAACGGAAACTTATTATAATCATTTTAAATCTATATACATGTAATTATTATACCCCAAGATATGAAATATATGGGGGCTATATTGGATTCACGCTTGTCGGTCGGTCGGTCCGTGCGTCTGTAGACACAATTTGTCCGGAGAATTTCTCAGCAACTATACTAACAGAATTTCAATGAAACTCCACAGAAGTGATCTGTAGTAAGCCTTGTTGTGCATGCTTAAACATTTTTCGTTTGGATTAATTTTCACTGAGTTATAGCCCTTTGTTGTTTTTATACAGTATATACAATAGGCAAATTTTGTCCGGACAATTTCTCAGCAACTACTCACAGGATCACAGAAGTGATCAGTAGTAGGCTTAAATAATTTTTCATTTGGATTGATTTTCACTGAGTTATAACCCTTTGTTGTTTTTATACAGTATATACAATAGGCAAATTTTGTTCGGACTATTTCTCATTAACTACTGACAGGAATTCAATAAAACTTCACAGAAGTGATAAGTAGTGAGCCTAGTTGTGCATGCATTAAGCTTGTCTTGGTTGGTTAAATTTTCACTGAGTTATGGCCCTTTGCTGTTTTTTATTCAGTGTATATACAATATCTCAGTAACTACTCATAGGAATTCAATGAAACTTCACAGAAGTTATAAAAAGTAAGCCAAGTTGTGCATGCAATAACCAGGTTTTGTTTGGATTAATTTTCACTGAGTTATGACCCTTTATTTTACATAATAGATAAATTTTGTCCAAACCATTTCTCAGCAACTACATGCAGGAATTCAGTGAAACTTCTTAGAAGTGATAAGTAGTTTTCCAAGTTTTTCAGACTGATTTACTGCTGTAGGTCGCCAAATGGCAACTATGTCAGCCATGTCATATATCTTGTAAAGCAGTCCAGCAGGAAGTTGATGTGTCAAGAATTGCCAAAATTATATTACTGCGCTTTTTGAACCCGAACCGCGCATTCTTCTATAACAATGCACTTAAAATTGAAATCAAAGTATAGAAGACATGTTTTAAAACACACAGAAACTAACTATTTCTTGACTGCTCCGTTGCGTACCGATTTTGGACTAAAATTGTAGATCCGTTGCGTACTGTGCAATGTTTACACTTAGCACCGTTGCGTACAGGGTGTAAAATCTAAAAGCTTTAAAACATCTACTAAAAAGGATTTTGATGAGGAAATAATGGGTATACGTGAGGAGCTTTACGGAATAATCGTCGGTTTTGTTCAGTTTCCTCGCTTCGTTTTTCAAAAACTCAACACGTGATGTTCAGACACTGATTTTGGGAAAACGGCGTGGTTTGATCAGATATCCATATAATTTATCCTTTTATTATATTGAGAAAAATACGAATCATGGTTTCGAATTATAAACAATAGTATTCTTTAATGTTTAAACTTTATAATGTGCGTAATGTACAAGGTAATCGCACAATTGATGGTCATTATCTGTAAATGAATTATTTAATAATCTTGGCTTCTCGTATCTAATTGATGCTGTGACTGTAACAAACTCACAAATCAATAGTATAGTGAGATGTATACATGGCCAGAATTTACAACAATGGTTTTCTAATGTTACAGAATAACCAAGGTTTGAGAGTTATAGAGTTTTAAAATCAGAGTTCACTTTTGAAAAATATTTAAGTTGTATTAAAATGCATAAGTATCGAATTACTTCAGGTCTTTGTTTTGGTGTTCTGCTCATTGATTAAATATCGAGGAAGGTTGCTACAGAAATATCCCTAGAGATCAGAGAATTTGTAATAAATGTGCTATGAATGTCATAGAAACTGAGAATCATTTTTTGCTTTCATGGCCATTCTATAGAAACTTACGAAAACAATATCTTCCGATTTACTATTCGCATTGGCCGACTGTTACCAAATATAAACTATTAATGTTTTCAACAAATACCAATGTTTTAAATAAACTTGCTTCATACATACACAATGTATATCACGCAGCACAACTCCGCGGGTGATTGACGAACGTTGTTAACAATCATTTTTTTGTATTAGCCTATATTTTAAATTTGTACTTATCTGTTAAAAATACTAAAGTCTGTTTCTGGTTTTGAACATGATTCATGCCATCTTTTTTATGTCAACTTGTAAACCTATTTACACACTTTTCTCATAATTATATGTGTGTTTTTTGTTGTTGTTTTTTTCTTTTGATTGTACCACATATGCGTCCATCATTCACAATTTATATGTATTGTTACTTACAATGAACTGTAGAAGTTTATGTAAATAAAATATTGAACTTGAACTAGAATTTATTCCATGTTAATTGAATTTTCACCATTAAAACATAAGTTTATTCAATAAAAATCAGATTACTGGTATTCACTAACGCAGTTAATATCGAACAATTTATAGCAAAACTTATTTCACCCAAATATCAGTTCATTTGTGATTGGGCGTAATAAAAAATTGTCCGTTTCGGGTTGCCCTTGTCATAAGGCCAGAGGAATAGTAAACACACTGTCTCCAATTTTTCACCTTTTCTAATGCTTTCCAGATTTACTTAGAAATTTTCCCTGCCTACATAGTCAGCATGTTCTACTAAAGAAAATGAACAGAAAATTGCTGTATGAAAATTCAGAGAGTAACAAAAACACTAAGACATTGTAAGTGTAAATAGTTATTGTATTTATTGCTTAAATCAAGTAAACATGTACACGTGCAGTCACATCATGTAAATCATATACATTCATTCATATAATTATACTGAATTGAGGCCTGTTTTAAAATATTATTCAAAATTAAATGTCATGATGTATAAAGTAATGTGCTTAATTTTTCTAATTTTTTAGCATATTTCCATATTTAGACTGCATCCCATCGTTATGGTCGAAAACATCAAACAGAAAATACAAACTTTCATTATTCAGTACATCAGTTTCACACTGAATCATTGCTTACACATGACATGTAGGTAACCTGTATGATAATTATAACCACTAACATATGCTGTAAATATAGAACATGGACATGCTTAGAAGTAAACTAGTAAGAGAATTATATACACGGTCAGTCATGGGACGAGTTTATCTGTCTAGGCTTGGAAAGCACATTTCAGTTTTCATGCCGAACTATATAAACATTCAACCATACATTTGATTTATCCTGTTTCTACCACACAATAATAATATAAGTCTGAAAAATTCATTTACTTGGACTGGAAAACACACTTTGTGTCTCATTTTGACAGCCTTGTTACTGTACTGTAACAGGACTCTATGAAATATACATATGAACTCTATGAAATATAGTGAGAATTTGAATAACAACTTTATTTATAACATAATCTCATTTAATGATATAAAAAAGTACATGAATTTGTAATAGGCGGACAATGGCTCCTAAGAATGCAAGTGATAAAAATAAAGAAAACCCAGAGACCCACTCATATAGCCATGATTATCTGGTCATTGTTTTATTATAGGTCTAAACTGAAGGTAGAAACAGGATAAAACAAAATACAATGTACAGGTAATTAGTGTAAAGTTTCTGATATTCTAAATAACTAACACATAAAATTGGCAGCAACATGAGGTAGGTAAGATAAATTGGCTATAAGTCACAGACATTGTTTAGTATACATGAAAAAGACATGTAAAATTAAAGCTAACAGAATGCGGTTTGCCCAAATTATGTAAAGAGGCCAAAAACGGCGTAAAGTGCATAAAGTGGTGTAAAACAACAAATACATGGATGTATTTTATATTTTCTGGTTTTAAAAGCTTAACAACATAAAATTAGTAAACTATGCAAAAAATATGCAATTTTATCTATTATTTAAAAAAAATACTGCATAATTATAATATGTGAAGTGGCAAAAATCAGCATAAAGTGGCGTAAAACAAATACATGGATGTATTTTATATTTTAGAGTTCTAAATGCGTAACAACATAGTAACATATGCAAACAAGAGGACCATCATGGCCCTATATCACTCACCAGAAAAAAAAGACCATGGGAGAAAATTATCATGAGCCTATGTAAAATCAAGTGACTTGGGGACGGGGCCAATTTTGACCCTAGGGCAATAATTTGTACAAACATGGTGGAGGTCTACCAGACAATGCTACATATTAAATATGTACAAAAAATGTAAGTTCAAAGCACTGTGGTTTCAGACAAGAAGATTTTTTAAATTTCCTTTGTAAGCCATGTAAATCAAGTGACCCTGGGCGGGGCCTATTTTAACCCTTGTGCCATAATTTGTACAAACTTGGTAGAGGTCCACTGGACAATACTACACACAAAATATCTAAGCTCTAGGCCTTGTGGTTTTGAACAAGAAGATTTTTTTATTTTCCTATATAAGCCTATATAAATCATGTAAACCATAATTTTCAACCTGGGCCATACTTTTAACAGACTTGGTAGAGGATGCTACATACTAAATATCTTAGCTATAGGTCTTGTGGTTTCAGACAAGAAGACTTTTTAAATTTTCCTAAATAAATTGGAGTAAATCCCGGGGCCGGGCCATTTTTACCCCAGGGACATAATTTGGTCAAACTTATTAGTGGTCTACTAGATAATGCTACATACCAAACATCTAAGCTCTAGGCATTGTGATTTCGGAAAAGAAGATTTTTAAAATTCCCTATATAAGTCTATGTAAAATCTAGTTATTCCCGGGGCAGCCAAATTTGACCCCAGGGCCATAATTTAAACAAATTTGGTAGTGGTCAAATAGACAATGCTACACACCAAATATCTAAGCTCTAGGCCCAGTGGTTTTGGACAAGAAGATTTTTGAAGTTTTTCCAATTGGTTGCCGTGGCAACCAGTTTTAATGAATTTTTTTTTTTTTAACAACTTTGATAGAGCTTCATGCAAGGAACACCCCTGTAAAGCTTCGTTGACATTGGCCAACTGCTTAAGAAGTAAATGTTGTTTAAAGCAATCGTTGACACACTGACACACCCACCCCTACACGCACGCATGGACGACGGACATCATGCGATCACAAATCAGGGCTAATAACGGACTTGTTATTAAAGCCCCACTAGCTTTTTGGAGGCTAAAATTAAAGTATGTACATTATATATTGTAGGTCTTATTTTACCTAGAAAGATGTCTTATCCATG
Organism: Lutraria lutraria; assembly: GCA_964023205.1. Lineage (NCBI taxonomy): Eukaryota > Metazoa > Mollusca > Bivalvia > Venerida > Mactridae > Lutraria > Lutraria lutraria. Next base: position 6,337,259 of record OZ026835.1, on the reverse strand, counting down.
AAACTGACTTTTACTTACAATCAAAATCATTCAAAATTTTCTTTTTTTTATCATGAAGTACAAATAGAAAGTAGCACAGTATTTTTTCAATGATATTGCAAAAAATAAGAAAAAACATCTGACAACATTTTAACAAGATGTGGCCAAAGAAAGGCATTATATAAATATTGTTTAAGAGCAAAATTAATTACATATATTTTTATATTTTACTATAATTTATCTATTATTGTTCTGTATTACTGGACCTTTAATGTATGAATGAACGAAGGTGAGGCTGTACACGTATTTGGCTAATCATAGTTGTAAAGCATACAATATTTTAAAGTTAATTAATCAAATTCTCATTAATCAAGTGATTTCATATTGACTTTGTTATTGGGCCTTGGACAATATATAATCACCAGAGAACTGGCTCTGAGAACCAAGCATCTGTCTGTTTGTAAAATTAGTACTGCATTGAGTTGATTTGTTTTAACGCTATGACTAGGTTTAATAACATCTACATTAATGTCTCTTTTCCCTCTATAATTATAGGGGCTCGGTACAGAATAGGCCTAAAAAATGTTTGTTTGTGGTTACATACTCATTTAAAATAGGGTAGGTAGGTTTGTTTGCTCCTGAAAGCATGTTGAAAGATTAAAAAAGTGAGAAAGTGGACTTTCCATAATAAGAAGTCTAGGGTCGCTGGGAAAAAATAGGGTATGTCGAGTAACCAGAAACTAACTTTTTTTTTGCGCCTTAGTTTGATCCGATCAGTCATTGGCAAAAGTGATATCTTAACACTGAAGATTTCAAAATAATTTGATAGAATGAATTCAACTGTAATACTTATAGATGCAGCTTCAGTACTAACAATGTGTTGGTTAACTGGGGTCCAAATTTCCATTGCTGTACCGTTCCTTTAACAAATCTTCCATAATGTTTAAACTCTGAAATAAAAAGTAGATTTGTATAACTTGCATGTAAAATTTTATCTACATAAACAGGCAAAATAAACATAAATATTCACAACAAATTAAAGTGAGAACATAAAAAGTTACCCAATATTGAAATATTATATTGACATCTATAAAAACTGAATTAAGAACAAAGAGCTGTTCAAAGATGTCCATAAAATTCCTTTCAGACTTGGCAAAATAAATAACAAAGAAATTAATACAAACTGCCATACTTACCCTTTTTACCCCTGAATGAAGAAATTTTTCAGCAAACATTTCTATCACCTGGCCGAATGGACCAATACCATGCACATCTATTGAGCCATGTTGCTCAAATACAGTCCTGAAAAATACATGTAAATCTATTCATTTCTCACCAATCAATCTATCGACAAATATTTCAATTTACCTATTCATTGATTTGTTGTTTAACAGCCCATTTGACAGAAGCAGGCATTTATATCCCAACTCTTTTCAAATATTTTTTCCTGTTCTTTTATTGTGCCCGGTGTAAAGCAACGATACAAGCCTCGTCCTTTTTCCTGTGATTTCCTAGACACAGTGCTTGGCTCGGTAGTTGGGATGGGGACACTGAAAAGCTTCCCAGAGAAATTTGAAAGGTGGAGAGGAGAATCGAACCAACAAGCTTTCATTTGGTAGTCCAGCGAGTTACCACTTGACCATCGGTCACCCTAATACATGTACACAGTTCAAATGAAAACAAAAAAATACAAAAATATAATAAATACAATCATTCTTTTCTATCCAGTCTGAGGTTTTCTCCAGAAAAATTCTGAATACATTCTAGTTTCTTAGGATAAAATTTAATACACATGTGAATTTGAAAGTAACTGCATGTCTAGGAAAATGAACCACTCACCATGATGGATTTGTTTTGTCAGAACTGAATACAGATTTTTCCCAAAGATGAGCATATTTGCACCAAGTTACATTTCTACTCTTTACCACTACCCTATTATTGTGCTGATCAAACCATGATTCTTCCTCTAAAAGGATGGCTTTCTCATTCAATAAACCAATCTACAAGCAAAAATCATCATTCATAAAACAAGCCACGCAAGCAACTTTATGTTGGTTTATTCTTGTGAATCAATAAAAACAAGAACATGTTCTCATGAAGTATGGTCAATCATTTCAATATTTCATAGCTGCCATATCCAAGATAAACATTTGTTAAGAAATTATGAAATAGAATTTTGTAGAGATTAAATCCATATGGTAACTCAAAACTCATAATTTACCTAACATGATTTGAAACTTACACTAAATAAAAAAAATATCTTAATATAATTATCAGAACAGAACTTTATGACGATAATGAATAAAACAAGCCAACTTTTACTAGAATCTATATTTATCTTTCAGTATTATTTTTAAAAAATCTAAGTCAAAAGTTGCATAAGCATGATGCATGCACTTACAGTTCTTAAAAAACCTGGAATTACATTTTCACAAAAGGCAATGCTTCTTCTGTACTTAACACCATGTGTTACATCTGAAATGAAACCTTTTTTATAAAACAAGACATTATATTAATTTGAATTTGTTTAGTTGAAGACACCAAAAGAAAAAAAAATCTAAAGCTATATACATATAGTACTGGTGCAACCAAATAATGGCAAATATCTGTATAATCATATTTCACTTGCATCATCATTCTGTGTACATGATTGATTCAATGATGATTTAATGAAAAGCTCATATCATATAAAAGACTACTTACAGTTATCTAATTGACTCATTATCAAGGACTTATATACATACATATATAAATCCTTGTCATTATTAAGGGAAGGGGGGGGGGTCATTTTGGTAAAACATGTACGTCGAATAATGGATGCAATGTGAATTTATTCAAATAAATGCAAAAAAGTAATGTTTTTCGTACTTCCATGCCTATATTTTGTTATATAGACTAGTGACAAGAAAATTTAGACAAACCTGTTTTCTGCTCAATAACATCAACTCTCTTCACAAATTTCTCTCTCTTGCATGGATACTGAAATAAAAAGAGGACAAAAGAAACTCAAAATTTAGTTAGAGAAATTTTTGAAACTTAGTACTTTTAACAGAACATCATGCAGTCAATGAAATGATGTCTAATATATGCAAAATTCTTACAAAATTTGAAAGATGTATTTTACCTGAAAAAAATGTTTGTCTTAGTAAATTGCCGTTTGGTTCAGACTTAAATGAAAATGCCTATGTCACAGACTAGCTGTGTCTGAGAATATCAGATAACAAGAGCTGTTTATAAATTGAAACAGTATAGCAGCAATTTAAAAGGAAATGTAAATTTGTAAAGTTTGTAATAGGAGGCGGAAGTTGATGTACCATTAGGGTTCAACATTAACTTTTTCAACTACTGGACCAGTGGGTCCAGTAACCCAGAGGATTAACTAGACCTGACTCAATATGAACTAGATCAAACATTCTGAAGACAAACTACATAGTGCATGTATGTGCAATACATCTCTATATTGTAATGCTGTTAGTGAAATGAGGATACACACACAGCAGTCTTCGAATTTAGCACCAGACCTAGGACCGAGTCCACCAAAATGGCCATGGGTCCAGTAAATTTGATAAGGTCACTGGTCCGACAGTCCAGTAAATATTTCAGTGATAAATTTACCATGTTTCAGAACAAAAAGTGAAATATGTTAATCAATCTCGAAAAATAAGTTTTTTAGCCAAATTATATGAAATTTTTATATGTACTCTCTTTGGTCCATTAAAAGTTCTTTCGGTCCAGTAAGGTTTGATTTTTTTTGGACCGAATGTCCAGTGCTTGAAAAAGTTTTTTGTGAAGACTGACACAGATGTAAAAATACTGACTTAATATCATAATTCATATGAAAATCCAAATATAGAATTTGAATTTCCAAGCTCCAAAGAAAAGCAAATTAAATACATGTGTAAGTTGATTCCATTCATTAAACCTATGTCCATGTTGATAGGAGAAAATAGCAAGAGATTGTTGTATTTTGTAACTAGACCAGTTGGACCAGTTACATAAGGACTTAACTAGTAACTATAGACCAGACCAACAGTCTACTAGAAAATGTCTTTCGATCCTATGTTAATGTGCAACCCTGGTACCCTACCACATCGCTACACTCCTCCTTCCAATTTTTATTCTAAGTAATTTCTTGCTACAACCACATGTGATGCAGGCTCTTAAGACTAAACCAGCCTTAGCTTCACCCTAGCTCTAGGATTCCAAAGCTATAGTCACACACTAATGAAAATAATATACTCGATGCGGATTTGAACCCGCAACCTCCTGCCTGCAAGTCAGATGCTCAACCAACTGAGCTAATCGATTGGGCTGGTGAATATCCTAGTCAATACATTTATCACACCGCTACAAGTTCAGATTGTTATCAACTAGTATGTTGAATGCATACAACTCTTGGCCATTTGGAACAGATATACAAACTCAAGTGCATATAACATGTATTAATGGTTTCTTTTTTCAACATGTGTCTACCACGTTGCTCCCCCCCCCCCACCCACCCATACCCACATGTCTCACTTTCAAGAACACATACCAGTAAGTGGTTATATATCTGTTTATACAACTGTATAATGGTCACATTTGTTATGTATAATCAAGGATGTATCTACAAACATAAGTCCTTGGTATAATACATACATATCAGAATATGTTACAACTTTATAACCAGTGAGGTGAATATGAAAGTGTGACATGCAACAGAATATGAAGTATCCATGTGTAAATTTTTATTGGTTGTATAAAAACCACAGGAGCCTGTTATTCAGTCAAAAAAAATAATTATACTCAATAAAAAATTACCTTCGTACAGAAAAAACTATACGTAGGTAATTTTTTTATTGAGTATAATTTTTTTTTTTGGATTGAATAACAGGCTCCTGTGATAAAAACATAAATAAACGAAGAAAACCAACTTTTGTGAAATGGGTTTGTATGACATGATTAAGTGGATACTTGTACACATGATTAACATCGATTGTCACCACCATCCCGAACAGTAATCATCCGAAAACTACTCTCTACACCTACAACTAGCTTACATAATTCTGACATTGTTTACATCTAGGATCATATAGACGCTTACGTCGGCGTGTGAACAAGCGCTTTGTTTGTCTCTGATCAACAATTTCGGGTTTTCAAAAAAGAAGAGTATGCATAGACTGGTTTTACTTCTTATGTCCAAACCGTAATAATTTTAACAAAATAAAGGGGACAAAGTCTGATCTAAAACAAAATGGACGTAAACGGCTGATTAAGATTTGCGGTATCTTTATCTTTTACAAGACTTTTTCTCTAGAGGTATGAATATCAAGCAAAATTAAAACCTTTAAACTTGAGTTAAAAGGACAGCTTTTAATAGTTTTACAGACAGATCTTAACTCTCGGCCAAATTTACGGCACCATAAAATAGGTTAATATCACCAATGAGTGATTATTGTCAAGTGTCATTTCATCACTTGAAGTAATCAAAGCGCTGATAGCGCTGGAAGAACAGGGTTTGATCCTGCACTATCAAACTTACTTGCTCCTGCGTTTTTGAATAAATTATGCAAATGAGGCCGCGAACCTAATCAAGTGTGCCTGACCAGTATGTTCGGCGAAAACGAAAGTAGCTTGGGCCTAAATTAAAAATATGTTTGTTTGCCCTTTACCGACCCTGAATTTTAGAAGAGGGTCGGTAGGTAGGAAAAATATTTTATTTTATTTCTGAATTTGACCTTTACCTAGCATGAAATTCCACTTCTATCTAGAAGCATTATATAGTCATCTTATGTATTCTGCTACCATATAACCACAGGGATAATATGCTGCCCAAACATATGAAAGAAAAATCCCCATTGCCCTAAACCTATGAAATGTTATATGAGATTTCACATGTGAAAACAAGTGTGATAATATCTATAATCAAACAATCAGTTTTTATGATGAATGTAATAATAAAGTTTTTCAGACTGAATTTTCTTTATTATGTCAGATACCATTCCTTTGTCTGCATAATATATAGTCTAATCGAAATTTATTTAAGTGAGAACTAAACAAAATATGATTTTTACAAGGGTATAGAATAATGTTTGTCATATTTTTCTACCAGTTAATGACTCACATGATTTAGTATCGAACTGTTTTTGATCTACCTAGGCCGCCAGAGTTTTAATCACAGTTTATATACATCTATACACTCTTATCAACTTATCAATTATTTTTGAGTAGTGTTGTATGGTAGGAAAGGAGACAAATCTCTATCACATAATTAATAGACAGTAACTACAGTTTCTTCTGTGTCCTGGCAAATGGGGATTTCATCCTGAATGCATGTCACATGATCAAATATCAAAGATAGGATACACAATTATAACAGATTATCACAGAATACCCATTATGATTCTAATGACAATGTATGGTTTGTTATCCGAAAAGTTCGTCATCCGAAATTCGTATACTTCATGAAAATATAAGTGTACTGTATAACGATAGTTCTTGAAAAATAACGAGTCTTTGATACTTTGTTGGTCATAATGCTTAATGAAACATTATATTAGATAACATAAGACTCAGTAAGTACTATCAAAACATGTGACTGTCCAGCAAGTGAATAACAATTTTTTCGGAAAATACGACATGGACCGTACGGTATGGTACGAACTTTATTCAATTCCACGGACGATGTAGAAATGGAGAATGATTACGTCTGCGTTTTTTTCGCCATACTGGTGAAAAGTTACACGATTTCTTGGAAAATTATGCGAGAATAATTAGGGTAAAAACTTATCGCTGTAACCATTTATTATATACTTTACCAATGATCGGGAAGAGGAAACAGCGGAATGCAACTCAAAAGTGCAAATAAAAAAATAGTTCTCAAAGATTTTGCAATAAAAATATTTGGGTCGGCGGGATTTTTTTCGGGTCGGTCGGTAAAGGGCAAACAAACTTAATTTTAATTTAGGCCTTGTACATGTATGTTTTATGTGCAAAGCAATCGTTACAGTCTTGTCCCACGTGTTACAGATTAACACAGTTTGTTTATGCAATGAATGAATTTTATGTTGAACAAATATGATCAAAATCGAGCGTCAAATAACTGATTTATGAGCGTTATAAATCCAGACACGCTGCAGAATGGCCACAGTTTTGTCACTGAGTCGTTGTAGAAAATACCGTTTTTAATAAACTTAGAAATTTATTTGAACATGAAGACAATTTTTTTCAAACACATAAATGAATATACTTTACGTTTCTGTCATGATTGAGTAGTGTCTGTTCCTTGTTTTTAGTGTCTGTGAGGTTAAAGTGGTTTGTTTACATTAAAAATACCGCGTAATTTCTGCGTAACAGCATAGTACTGATTCAACCTTGATATGTGTATACATGCATGTGTACAGTATTGTGTATGTTGGGCATTATTGGATAAGAAATTGATAAATGTATGGATGTATTATTTTTGTGGGAGTTTCATTTCGTTTATTGTCTGTACTTAAAGGTTATTATATGTGCTGTCGGCCTGACATACATGTATTTGTGCAGGCAGCTCAATGAACTCAAAGAATGGACAGACTAAAAAGGACCAAATTATGCATGAGGGTAATTTCCTCGACTTTTAAGGAAACCACTTGTATATTTCAAGGACATCATTGGACATCACATGAACACACCCTCGCCTCGCTGGATATGTGCATAGGCCTATATAGATATATATACGTACAAGAAATTTGATTCAGTAGAGTTGTGTAGAATTAAGATCCTTTTTTATAACGACGGCAAATTATTTAATATTGCTGTTAATTGTATTTTGCCTCCGTGGTCGATGTATATAAGGTATATAAAGTCTCGTGGATTCGAACCCTGTCGGTTTGTGTTAGAATTTTGGCAGTATTAGATAACTCAGTGACCGCAAAATACAGCAGAAATCTGACCATTGACAGAGCTTAGAACCTGCTGTACACATAATAAGTTCTTATTACACGTTTCGATTGCTAGTAGCTGTCATGAATAAGTATCTGTATGATATGACAAGTCTCGCTAGCATGCTGACCTTTGCATATAGAGCAGTTTGGTAGTGTGTAAGTTTCAGTTCCGTAGACAACCAAAGAAACATAGATGATACATTTGGAACCAGACATAGCATTATAACATTGAACAGGGATGCTAATTATAACATTCCTGCATTGAATAACAATAAAACAGAACAAATTAAGTTTATACAAATAACTTGAAATCGAAAGTAGCTGTTGCGCAAAAGGTTAATCGAGTAAATCAAGGCATGGTTTTAAGCTGCGCATGCTCAGTGCGGACGTTTTGTTTACGTCCGGCTGTCGCATACGGCTAGAGAAGAAGTTTGTGAAGTGTCCTGAGGTTAGACAGTTGTATTATCTGCAACAGAGTGCCTCACATACACACAGCCATGACCGTGGTCCAGTGGTTAGTGCCTGGATTTGTAACCCGGCAATCCGGGTTCGACCTCTTACTCCGTAATCGAGCATCCTTACCGCTGAACCACCAATCTCCATGCCATAATGCAGTTCTTTTTTCATATACTAATAAACCGATGCAATTGTTCAGCTGCGCAGTAATCTCATCATGTTTGACTTTTGTTTTAACGTATTTCATTTGATTCCATTCATCAAGCAACATATATTACATATAGTCAGTACCGGTGTTATCTAAATAACGGTGCATCTTAAAATATCTGTTACATACACTCTTCATGCATAACTTACCATAGTCAACAGAGTTAAAACGTCATTTTGAGGATAAGTATACATTAAACTAAGTTTGTATTAAAAATACGTGCAATATTAATGATTCAATAAAAATATGTAGCTTTTCTCTGGAAAACTAGATTTCTTTCACTGCCGTCTTCAGTTTTGAATGCAGGTGCTTGTTTTTATGCCAATATTCGTTATAAAATAGTTCTGTGTTGAAATTATTGTTTGGAGTTTAACCTAGCATAATAATATCACTGAGCATTATGACGCCATGTAACCTTCAGAGGTTTCTTCTTGTACATTGTTATTTAGATCATTCGAGGAAAGAAAAATGGCGGCCGACTGCAAATGTATTTGTTGATTGTGGGCACTAGATTAGTACAGATTTTGAACATTTGACTGTTGGCATTTGTAAAAGAGATGTGTACAAATAAAATACAATATTTGGTTCACATCAGTGATTTTTTTTCTTTGTTCTATTCCTTTCTAAATTTAGCTTCACCGTTATCTGGTACCACCTGTATATAATCTTTACACCAAAGTCATTTTATATGGACAGTGTGAACCAGATATGACCGAATACCGTCTTCTCCTTGGAACTATTTTTTTGGTTGTGATAGGGGAAACCATTTAAGCTATTTTTAGATTCTGCTACAGATTTTGATTCTGTGAGCATCGAAAACTGGTAGTAACCAAGAACAAGGTTACAAGCAACCCTGTTAAATAATAATGACTTTATTTAAATAGGCAACATAATTGGGCAAGCCCAGTCTTCCCTGTGAGCCTCTGTACGAGTCTAGACTGACAACAAAACGCACATAATATCCCGGGATACAATTTCATGTCTCTGAATGTTTAAATTGTAACAGGAGGAGGATAATAATGTACCCAATGCGGGCTTGAACCCCGACCTCCTGCTTGCATGTCAGATGCTCCACCAACTGAGCTGATCGGGCTGGTGAACATACCAGCCGATTTATAAATATAAACCACATCGCTATACATTCCTCCTTTCTTTTTTATTCAAAGTAAATTATCGCAAGTCGAGCTCTGAGATTCCTGGGCTAGTCACACACTCACTGCACTAAATGTGATACAGTTAGTTGCCCAGTTCTGATGCATATTTGGATCAATGAAAGCGTTGGAACTGAGCAACTAACTGTAGGAGAAGGAAAATAATGTCAAAATTAATTCGCGTCAACCTTTTTTACTTAATTACCAGGTATTGACTGATATTATTGTTAGCCTATAGCTATAATCCAAATAGTTGTACTCTACAGATGAATATAGCTCTCAACACTTTTATTTTAAACAAGTTTTAGACTTGGCGATATCGAAATAGCAAAATCAAGAGCAGATTGCCTGTACGTCTCATGAAGAGTTTAGACTATAATTAGCCTTGTGTCAAACACAAAAATGAAAATGGTCATTAGTTAACACTATTTTCTTATCAGAATAAGTTTATATTGGCATTAATTTAAACTTTATAAAATACATTTCTTATTGGTCTCATTTTTTTTCAGGTTTCATGTGAAATCAATATGGCCTCAAATACAACAGATAATACTTCCAATTGTGAGATGCAGGACGAAAGTGAGTCCAGTAACAATGCTGATGTTGCAAAAGTACTTGAAGGTCATTTAAAGGAAAAACATTTACCTAGTGAAAATAGAGACAGGATCGTTGAAGAATCGGAAGAAAAAGTCCTTAAACTCAGAAACTCTGCTGATGCTGATGCTTTAAGTAAGAGCCAGAAAGAAAGAAAATTGGAAAATTTTCTACGACAGAAGAAACACAGTCGAAGGAGACGGCGTCGAACACACATGACTAGATCTGATGTTCGGGCACAAGCTGAAAAAATATTGGAAGAGTTTCTACAGGAACAATTGCGACTACAAGCAGTTCAAACTAGTTCACCAGAATATCAGCGATATGTTGAAATTAGTGTTACTGAAAACACCACCCCAAGTGGATACAGTTCTGGCTTTCAGTCCAGTAGTAATATATTGAGGGAGGACTCTATTCCATATGCTGATGAAAGTGATAATGAAAATGCAATAAGAAGGACTGAGAGTCTTCCTCATGAAGAATTCAGTGACATTATTTCTGGTGATAATCAGAATAAACCAAGTCTACCTATTCATCATGAAAAATCCAAATCAGCTCCTTATTCACAGGATGAATACATTCATATTGGAGCTCGTGGCACAAAAAGGCCAAACTTTATACAGCCACCACCACCTCCCCCACCAGGAACACCCCATAGTCCATCTGAAAACAGTAGCGAAAATCTTTCATCTTTTCCGGTTCCTTACACAGGGAGAAATGATGTGAATAAATCAATTGAACTTCTAGGAAATATTAGCAGTTTAGAAAGAAGGCATTCACCTGCTAAAAAGCCTATGCCAGCAAGTGCACCAGACTCTCTTACTTTATCCTCTAACAAGCCTTCAAGTGGTAGTAGTAGATCATTTACCCCGTCATCAGATGTTAGCCATAGTGGTGCTCGATCTAAGTTCAGTGACTCCAGATCTAATTCTCCTACAAAATCTCCACGTTTGGTTCCTCAATCTTTACCTAAATCTGGCTACTTGACTTCAAGTGAGTCTGACTCAGATAAACATTATACAAAAGGGAGGAAAAAGAAGTCAATGTTTAAAAAAGCCCAAGAAAGAGTTCAAGCATTACTAAAACTGCATAATAAACCTAAATCTGCTTATGAAGATGAAATAGATACTGATGACCATAGTGAACATAAGCCAAAGCACAAGAAAAAAAGTAAAAAGCATGGTGAAAAACACATTGAAAGTTCTGTTGGGAATGTTGATGAATCTGACATATTTGAACCTGGGGATGGGGTAAAAGTTTTGGAAGATACCCACATGCAGACTAATAAACACATTCACCAAAGTCATGCAAATGGGGATAGACATACGGTTATTCGTAGTACTGATTCAGTTGAAATCATCGACAGTAGAAACGATAAAGAGAAAAAACATGTTGAAAAGCATTTGAAAATGAAAGAAAGTACTGGACATAGTGGAGGTTTTATGGGAAAGTTGATGAGATTAACAACAAGGGATAAAGGCAAAAAGTCTGGGGAGAACATGAAAGGTAATGATTTTTTTATATAGTTATAAATGTGGCTATCGCATTTACTAAATTTTTAATGATAATGCAGCAATCAGTACATTTATTAGTATTTATTTAACAATCTTACTGCTGTTTTTCAGATTCATGATTTTGACTTTTGAAAGTACTATTTGGGTTTGATATGTAAAATTGTGTTTTAAATGTCTTAAGTTCAGTGAAAATAACTTTTTTAACTTCAATATCTTTCTCTTGTGTTTTGAATATTTTTCTTCTTTGCTTCATCAGCATCTAAATCATCTCATTGGGAAGCTGGCGCCACCAGTGGTGACGGGGGAAATTACTCTCGTGCAGTCTCTGTTCCTGGTCATGGTCACTATGGAACAGATGAGCCTGCTAGTTCAACAAGAAACCATTTACAGATGTACAGAGGTGGTACAGGGTTTGCATTCTCTAGTAATGAGCGTCAAGGGCATGATCTCAACTCACAAGAATTTACTTCTCATCAGGTAATACAATGTACTTGTAATTCCTTTACAAAATGCAATACAAGAATCACAATGAATAAACCTCATCTTTCAGTCCGCTATTTCATCCCCATATTAAGGACTAGGGTGCCTTCCCCAAAGAATAAAGAAAAGGTTTTCCCCTAACTGCTGATAGAATTAAATATTCACTAGTAAAATGAACATCTGTTCTTATTTACTTGCATCTAAAAACACATACTTTTTTATTATTGTTATTATTTTACTGCTTGTATTGAAGCTGGCTCTTTTAATTATAGACTGGAACTAAATCATACATCATTATTACATTTTGTATCTTTATGCAACAATCCTGTATTTAAATCAGATATTTTGCTGATGGTTAGAATGATAAGAGTTACCATATGATTACAGGTTGTATCGAGGCAAGAGGAAGATGATAAAATGAAGCGGAATTCAAGTTATCTGGATGTTGTAGACTACAGTGGTAACATGATTGATCGATTGTACTTTGATGCCAAAGGAAAGGAACTTCCGAGAAACAAATCATTTGACTTTGAACAAAAAACACATGTGCACGAGAAGCGTGTTGACGACCATGGTCGTGTACGTGTGATACGAGATGTAGGACATTGGGATCATATAGAAATGGACGGAGACAATGATGCTGAATCTAGAGGTTCATTAAGTTTTTATATAGTTACTCCTTAGTTCTGATACACAATCTAATCTATGGTAAAGACCACCTGTCTATAAGGACCATATTCATATTGCTTTAAAAGCTTTGCAGCAATATTATTTTATTAGCTCGGCTGTTTTTTTTTAAGAAAAAGTCAAGGTATTGTGACCACTGCATTATCTGCTTCTACATTGTAGCTCATAACTCAGGAACTATAAGAGGTAGCAACATGAAACTTCATAGGTGCATAGATCTAATTTAGGCGGTGAACAGAAGAATGTTGGCACCGCTTGCAATGCGCTTGTTAGTTTCAGTTCATGTTTATCTATATGTGTATTTCAGAATTAGACAACAATGATGAGAAGGATTTGTCAAATTTGACTGAGACAGAGAAAGATGACCTGTATGGAAAGATAGCGAATCGTCTGGCTTGTATTGGAGATAACTTTATGTCAGAGAAAGAAATCGATCGTTCAAGATCTGTTAGTCCTAGGTCTAAACTGGATGATGATCCAAAAGCTGTTGAAGAAGGTAAGGGATAATGTGGTAGCTTTCATTTAATGGTTTTGTAGCAGAAAACAAGATATTAACTTTTCCGTTTAATAAGTGTATGAAGGCTATGCATTTATTTTCCCCCCATGCTAGTTAAATCTTCAGATATTTTCTTCATTGACATAATAATTATTATGCATCCATAAGACCTAAAATGAAATTGTTTGTTTCTGGTTGCACGGACATTAAAGATAGGCTAATTAGGTTTTGCTCTTGAAAACATGTGGAAAGGTTAAAAAAGTGACAAAAGTTGTTAATTCACAGGACGTGTTCTTTTGCACCCAAAATTCTGCCCTGGACCCCTTAGATATACTCGACATATTAAAGTAAGGGAGATCACTGTGTAAGATTTGACAAGCCTGCTATCTTAGTTTTATACATACTCAGTGGGTCTACAGATTGTCGCATTATTGTTATGATAAAGCACATAAATTCACGCAGGAATTAGATACATTTAGTAAACAATAACACCAAATGACATTAGTATCCCTGAATTTTATGACATGACCTCTCTAAAACAACAACCTGAGTCCTAAGGACCCTGAAACTTTAAAGTCAGTGTAAAACCCTGAGTCAATTTTCCAGACCTCTGCCTAAATAATAGTTAATTGCAGGAAAGATTAAGATAGGCCAGCTAACAGGGAGAAACATTTTTTTTAAGCCTCAGTGCTAATGGATGATGTGAATGTTCCTGCGATTGATTTTCCTACTACTTAACATTAGGATGAAATATCACGATTTAAAAATATTTTTTAAGGATGACTACCTGACTGACCAAGTACTTGTTTTGTTGAATGGAGAATGTTAAATTTGTACTCTTACCACATGTTCTGAAATACTATGGCAATTTATTACTAAATGTCATGTCTCATATTTACTGATTTACAGAAATAGTGAAGACTGAATTAACTCCTTTGGAACTAGAGATAAGAGATGAACTACAAAGATTTGCTGATCAAATGGATACCAAGGTAAAATAAATTGTGTGAACGTTTGTTCTAGACTGGGCAATGTTAGTCATTTAAATCTTTTTGTCTATTATTCATATCATATATATCTGTGGCTTTTGATGCCTCTGTTATATACAACCAGAGCTTCTGTAAGTAATTTTCAATAAATCTGACCTAATGTATAATTGAAGATATCCCAAAATATTTTTTTAAATTCCATTCTGGAAATATACATACTTTACCTGAGATAAGATCTTGTAAACAATTCTTAGATCTTGTAAACAATTCTATTCCTCAGTTGGCTGCTGACGCCCGTACGGCAGCTCTTCGTCTCTCAGGGTTGGTCACTTACAATCATTTCAAAGATGTAGTGCAGGACTCTGTAGGGAACGGAGATGGCTGGGCTCAAGTCGCCGCTGTGTTCCATATCACTAAGCGTGCTGTGCAGATGGCTGGGGCGAGCGGGGCATTGGCAGTGCAGATCAAAGAAATTAGTTTGAAGTACATTGAAGATCGATTTGCTGGTTGGATTATAGGACAAGGCGGATGGGTATGTATTTTTAAAGGTTTTATTTCGAAGACTGAGTCACATGCTTAAAGTTTTTGTTCTTGGACAGATGCTAGACTTGAAAATTTTTTTGGCTTGTTTCATTTTCTCTTTCTAATGAACTTTTATGGGTTTCTATTTCTTTTAATTGTATGTTACTTATCATATGCTTAATTTAGCTAGTACATGTAGAAAGTGAAACTTTGAACATAGACCAAACTTAAAATTTGATCTCTATCAACTGTTATTTGAATGTTGTAATAGTGTTTGTTGTCTTTATGTATTTACAGGATAGTATGCTATCAGAAGAGGAGTCAGAGTCAGGGTCAGATTCTGAATTAGACTGAAGCTGTTGTTCAGTTTTATTTCAGATGTTACCTGATTGTGAAGGGAACCAACGCTGTATCAGGTAGCTATCAGCTTGGACTGTGTTGAGAACCAGCCTTAACTCACTATGTTAATAATGAGAACCAACACTTAATCAGGTATGATTCAGCTCAGGTTATGCCGGGAACCAATGATGTAGCATCTATAGGAAATGGGAACCAGTTATTTATCATAGAAGGATGAACTCCCCTTCTAATAAATAAACTCGCCTAGACTTATTCTGAGACGAGCAGATCTACATACAAGAAATCTAAAGTGGAAGCCATCTTAAATCACTGCCGTGGAACTGATATATAAATAGGGTCTGTTGATAAGGTCTCTAGACCTAAATGATTTGAGTTGATTGAGTCAGTAATGTGAGACAATGTGTATTCATAATTCCTAGAGAATTAAGATCAATTAAACAATTTTTAAGTGTGATTTCTGACTGATCCACAGTTTTATGTGAAATTTGTGTCAGTTGAAACAGATCTGAGATAGAAATACTCAGGAGCAGTCAGCTCATTCTTATCAGTCGTGTGGTGAATAAGACTTATTATATACTGGCACTCATATCTGTTTAATTGTTCTATGTTTAGAAAGCTTTTTAGTGTATTCCAGCTTTGAACTTTTTATTCCGCATAAAAAAACATTGCCCCTCCTTTTAGCAACAAATTACACCCCTGACATTTGCAGACAAAGTTAAGATTCAAAGTTAAATGGAATTATAAATTCTTAGTAATTTTGTCTGAAGTATTTTGTATGTATTGTCTTTGTACATTTGCTGTAAGCAATCAAGTCCCTCTAGTTGTTGAAACATTCTCAATATAAAACACTGTGAAGTTACATTATTGTATGTGAAGACCAATCTTGATTGTTACAGTATTACTGTCTAACAATTATTTTCTGATTGCTTCCCAAAATAATTATTTGCTATGGTTATAAGGGAGACAAAAGTGTCCAGACCTTACATGGAAGAATCTTGTGTAGTGTTTTTCACAGTATTCTTCACATTTTCGAGTGCACCAGTTTTCAGATCATTAGAAGAGATAGTATATCAAAAGTTCTGTTGTTGTCAAAACTGTTCAGTTCAACGGAAGGCATCCAACCATTATTAATCGCTTGTACATTCATGTTAGTCTGATTCAATTTCTATTGATTCTTGATAGCTTGTGTGTTGCATCTTATATTCTGTATGTATTGATTACTATTTACGTATGTGTTTTTATATATGATTTAATCAATATTGCATTTGATATTGTGGCTTGATTTTGAACTTGCGTGTGACACCTTATAGTCTACTGATGTTGATTACTTATTATTTATGTGTGTGTGTTATAAGTGTACTCAATACTGCATTTGAGATAGTGGCTTGATAATTAGTTATAATTGATACTGAATCAAGGACTTCTTAGCTTTTAGAGTATTTTGTAACTTTGTAAAAATGATGTGTAATATATAAACATATAGTAAATCTCATTATTACGACCACCTGTGAGACCCCAAAATTATTCTAAAATTGTGATGGTTTCAATTTTTTATCAAGTTGAAGGAAAGTGAAAAAATGGAAACCTGTCCAAAATATTGGTTGGTTTAATGAGATAGTATTTATATGGAAGTGGTCTCAGTATGTAGTATAAAGAATAAAGAAAATATCACTAAGTGATGTTTTGCTGTATATTGTTTGAAGTGCTTGCTATTAGTTAGGTCTTCCCATATCTGGGTGCCCAGAACTTTGTTAAGTTTACATTGTGTCTTATCTTGTTAATGTAGATAGAGAGCCTGTTACAACGACCTATACAGTCCAAGTATATGAGCTCAATGCTTGTCTTGCTTACTTTTTTATGTTTTATAAAAACACTAATTTTATAACTTTGCTCATTGTTATACCCAGTTATCATTCCAAGTATTTCCTCATATAATAATCATTGATTGTTGTAGTTATGTTAAATACCATAAAAAATTTAAGTGCAATTATTATTATTTTTATCTTTGTATAATAATCTTCATATTTTAAAATAATTTTACATTTTATGTGTGAATAGTATCTACAGTTCAGATTTTTGTTTGTAAAACTTCATTTCTTTTAATTCTTGGTTTTGTTTCCTGTGTAATTTCCTACACAGAATATTTTTGAATATTTTTTCATTATTATTCATAAATGCATCAGGATAAGGCCAACACAATTTGCGCTTTTTGTTTATTTTAATTTTGACACTTTAAAGATTTATTTTAAACATAAAGATCTGTCTTCAATTTAAAGAATCTTTGTGCCATTGTCGATTTAAAATGATGAAAATTTGTTAAAATCACAATTACATCTAAGATTTGTTTGTTGATCTATTTTGGGCATGATCATTTTGGAGTAATTCAATTAAATTTGTATACTTCTATTTTTGTTCTAATTTGTCTGTCAATCTGCACTCTGTATATAAACCCGTACTGTCCGTACATACATATATCAAATGTCCACTTTGTGATATGCCTCGTTTTTCCTTTGCTTTGTAGAGATATGCATTATACACTATTACTGCTGATTCTTGTAAATGTAAATCTAAGTATAATGTTATAGTATGCAGTTAGTGTAGTGATGTTACATTATAGTGTATTGTGATTCATATTTTATTTATTTCATTCACACACAAGTTGGTGCAATTTGCCTTGTTTTGCATTTCTGTTGAATTTTCGTAATAATTAGAATAAATTCAAGGAAGTTATTTATGGAGATATCTTGTTGTTCTATTTTATGTACAATACTCTGCATGTAGCAATCTTATTGTTTTTTATGTACAATTTATTAAATGATAGTTTCTTAAAGCTATTTTGCTCCAATTTGTATTGTTTTATTCACAGGTGTTTGGCACAGACCTAGTATAGTAAAAATGTTATATTTGACTAGAAACCACTTGCATGTCTAATATGCTTTTTGACATGTATTATTTATACATTATACATATCTAACAGCTGGGGCGTAATAAAAACATGCTAAACACCTGTGGTTTTATTCATGTAGTTAGTGCTGTATGATATAACTAAAGCACATAGGACTTACAAAACAAGAAATAATTGTTTGTATTCTTATAACCAACAAGCAGAATGGGTTAAACATGTTTTTGTTTACCGGTAGTAGATGTCCATGGATGTCAGAAATGACAGAATTTTGATGTTTTGCAACTAAGGTTATGTAAATAGTGGACATTTTAATATCTATGCTGTCTGTGTCAAAGTTAATTGTCCTGAACATCAGGCATGGTGCTTTTGTCACCAACTAAAACAGCAAGAGCAATGGAATTTTGTTGGAATTTCAGCATTGATATCTCTCATACAATACATAATATTATACCTTACTTTTTTAAACCTTTGTTAAAATAGCCTTTTTTCCCTACTATCATTCAATGGCATGTAGTTGGGTATCATATTGTATTTCAACCATTCCAAATGGATGTATTTTGCATGAAATTATCGAATCTTGCCTTCAACCTATGGATAAATGATATGTATTTTAGACCGTATGAAACTTAACCAATGATTGCCTTACATTTTTTGCAGTTAAAGTCCCTTTTGTTAATAATGAATAAAGTCACTAAAAACAGTAAACATTCTTTTATTCTGCATACAATACAGATATAAGTTTATTGTTGCTGGAAATGGTCAATGAATTTGATATAGATTAAAATACCACCAAGAATTGTGATTTTTCTATGAATTAGATGATGATGGGTGTTATTTTGTTAAGTGTGTAAATCTTTTAGAAGATCTGAAGGTAGCACTGGGCTGGGTGAGTCTGGTTCTTCTCACATGTTAATCCATCATAATGTCACTAGGAAGACTGGTTCTTGTTCGATTTTTCTAATGGTTTCTAGTTGTCCTCCCACTGATCCGTGACCAATCATACACAACCATGTATAACATTAATTAACCAAAAATGTTATCAAATTTACAGTAACTTACAGTACACATTTAATCATTCATTCATGTGTAAAATCTTAGGCTAATGATTAATTTGATCTCAGAGTTACATTGGAAAGTCTAGCATAAAACTCATGTCCTGTCAACCACAGGGTTCTTAATAATATTTTTGTGCCATTCTTTCTAAATTGTATCATAAACTCTTCTTAGATAGTAGAATGCAGAACACCAGTTGGTGTTTTAGTAACAGCTTATTAGCAGTCAATATATATACTGAACAAAACCTATAACCCCCCACTGCATAGTTGGACATGATTTTCGAGCCAATTTTCTTGAAGTACATCACCAGGTTGGCACAAACCACTTGTAATTTACAAGATCATAAATTTCAAAATCTGTATTTTATTAACATTTTTTCAAATTGATCGAATGTCTTTTTAGCTAGTGCGAATAAATTGCATTTTATATAATGGAGGGTTATAAGTTGAGTTAAGTGTATATGACTGATTTTTCTCTCATTGTTATGCCCCCTTTAGATTCGTCCGTAAACAAACGTCCGGGCCATAACTAGAGAAATATTTGGCCTAAGCTCCTCCATCAGGTTTGGTTGGGAGGTTGGTCATCAAATGTTGATGACCCTTATTAATTTTGAGGTCAATAGGTCAAGGTCAAACTAACCAATTGGCCTTTAGGGGGCGTCTGTGTTATACAAACACTTGTTGTTTTGTTTCATTTTATTTTGATATGTTTTTAATAAGAGTTTTTAAAAAAGAGTTTTCTCCACAATATATTTTAAGTCATTTTGAAATCTCATGTAACCATCCAATATTAAGTTATATATTTTTTATGTTGGACTTAAGCACATGTAGATCTACTTGTTTGCATTTTTTTTCATACTTTTTTATTATTAAAAATGAAATTTCATTGTTTTACACTGTCTTGGTAAACATTGATAAACCGAAGTGTCAAATCATCAAAACATCAATGATCATAACATTACAGATATTTTGTCCCCTACATGACAATTTAGTAGTTTTCTTCCAAACATTACTTCTATGTATCTGAGCATATATAGTATGAAGAACCTATCTTGATGTTTACCAAGACAAAAACTATAATGTTCATGTTATTGAACAATCTCAGTTGTCTTCATTGGAAGAACAAGTTTTGAAGATCTGTTAATTCTCAATGAATAATTATACAGTTTTTCGTTTTTGGCTAAAGTTTTATTTATGTCATACATGAATTTAGTTATTATGATTATGTTTGTTCATGTTAATTTGTTGGTATTTGTTAGTTTAGCAATTTCTGCATAGGTACAGTAAAACCTGTGTTAGCGACCACCTCCGAATAATTATATAGAACAAAATGTACTCCAAATAAAGGTCACCTGTCAATAATGTTCACCTTTTGACTTTCCCGAGGATGGCCTCTGTTCACAGGTTTGACAGTAATTTGTTTGGCTTATATCCAAAATCACAGTGTTGGCTTCAATGAAAAAATAGAATGTTTTGTAAGTTTTGTTTTGTTCTAACTATAACTGAAGAATTGTTACCAATGTTGAATGTATAATGTACTTGTACTCCTTTAAATATTCACTTTCTTTTGTCGTGAAATTTCTTCTTCGTTTGGTGAAACTTTGCAGTTTGATTTATTTTTCTAAAATGAACAAAGAGACATGTAATATGTTAATGACATAAGTACATACATGTCATCACATGAAGTTAATAGTCGCTACAAAAATGTTTCATTAGAGCATATTAGAAAATGATCCTTAACTTCTAGTTCTTTTTTATGTAGATATCATATGCAAGAACTTTATATTCAACAGCAAACATACTTAAAAAGTTAAACATTTTCCAGTTTAGACTTTGAAGGTTATTTTTATAATCCCTTCGAATGGAATGCATGAAAACAAGGTTTTTTCATGAACTAATCTTGCATACTTCATGAATAGTTCATGAAGTATAAGTAACTTTTTGACAGAGGTAAGCCTTATACTGGTATAGAATCCTGTTACAGCAATATTTGGTGGAAATAATTATTATGACATATGGCTACATATGTACCTTTCATAAATTACCGTAGTTTACATATTTTAACGACACTGGTTAATGTTCTTGTCAGATTTTTATTTTTATTAAAATAGTTTTAAGATTTTACGCAGTCAGTGAAATCATTGTTGCTAATTTGTTTACGTCATTTTGAAGAATATTTACGAGTTTTTGGACAACATTATGTGATATAATAATTTGATATTCTGGCCATCAAAAGAGTAAAACTGACACTCTTGCAAGCCTCACACGCTAAAGTGATACACCTGACTTATTCAATTATGAAGAACAGCTAAATGTTTATAATGTTTCAGTAATTATTGTCAAAGTAGACAAATATTCCATGTAGGTCACCTCTTACTTCGAGACCCTCTGTCACTCCTTGCAAGTATAATTGTTTTAATAGAAGAAAGAAATGTTCTACCCATAAAAATAACATTAAAGTCATTTAAAACTTGCAACTTAAATATATTATATATGTTAAACATTTTTACAGCTTCTTGAATTATTAAGTACTTACACAGTACAAAATGTAAAATACAGTTATTGTAAACTTGGATATTAAGATATTTTGAGTTTTTTAAGTACATATCATGATATTTAGTAAAACACAGTTATTATTAACTTGGATTTAGTGATACTGTGATTTGTTTTTCTGAATGTGTCATTCTTTTCCACTGTTATGGATACAGTGAAGTAATGTTTCACTTGTGTGCCTAGGACTTCACTATAACCATGTTATACTGTAATTACATTGAATTTACCATTGTAATCCCTGTATCTTATTATTTCACCAATAAACATGTTGTTAACAAGAAATGTTGTTGATCAATAAACTTCCAAACAAAACGTACGTGTTTATATATTTTTTCTCTGGAACTTAACATTGCACCAGTAATTATATCATTGTGTAATATGTAGGAAAATCAACATGGCTGTACCCATGATTGTAATATTGAAGAAAGTCCACCTGTTTCCATTTAGTGTTGAAACATAGAGCATGCCACATTTAAATATAAGTTTAGTCTCATTAGGAAGTTAGGTAGAAGCGCACGTGATTTGTAATTCGACCCTCATAAAATATTCATGAACAAATGTCAAACTGACGTAAGCTTCAGTCATGTACATGTTAAATGCAGGATGACAGTTGTAATCTCGACAAACTTTTTGAACTGATAAACAATTTAAATGAGGACAATGACCATAATCTTAAATTCACTACTAGAACACGATGTATGTGTTTTTTAACTGGTTAGTAACCACTTTTACCACAGGTACTTGCCACAAAATATAATGAGATATCTAAGTAGCCTATGCAGCGAATGTTTTCTCTTTGTCTCAAGTTCCTGTGACATTTATCCAATGGTACAAGGTTCATCGTATTTTTAATGCTTCAATTGGGATTTATGTCATTATGTTAAGATCATGATATTCAGCTTCTAAGTGAGCACAAAAACCTCATAGTCAATCAAACCATCTGCAAAGTTCATCACATTAAAATCATTTCATTCCTTAAATATATGTTGTAGAAACCCTGTCTTCAAATAAAATGTCAATTATGTAACTATGCAATTATTAATGACACAATTTGTTTTCTATGCTATTAATTAAATCAAACAAGCCTGCTTGTAGATCACCATGAATATGTCATGAAGCATTAAAGAATGATACAAAAGGTACAGTGTAATTAATGACTAAGCTTCCACTCTGTCAAGTAGTTATATTCAACACACAGACACAAAGTTCATGGTTCAATTGCCTGTTATAAATATCTTCTGTATGCTATTTATTACGTAATAATTCAAATAACATGTGCTTCATAAATTATGCCAATTCATTAAAATCCTTTTCAGCCATATAAAAAGATGATACTGTGTCAAATGAATATGTAATTATTAATTTATTACTACGTATGTGACCTTATTTTATACAGCGAATGTCTAGTCTGTTTAACAATAAAACACTAATAATTTATTTTATAAAAAGTTTTAAAAGAAATTCTTACTGAGAGTACTTCTAACATAACTTATTATTGTATATAAGTATGTACCTTTGAAAATGATATGTAATGTGATTAAAGATTGTATATGTCCGTCTGACAGATCGTTTTGTCATAACATATTTCACATTTTAATATTCTTCATGGATATATTTTGAAATCATGTTAATATATATACATGTATTATTTTTCATTGTTAAGTTCTTAACATGTATTACCACATAATCAATTCTTTCCTTCTTGTCCTTTTTCTTTTTTCTAATTCCAGGATATTAATGCTTGAATTAGCGTTGTTTCTTTTACGCTGCTATGCTATCCTATCTAACTAACGCAATATCTTGTAACTTGTAACTTGTTTATTAGCTGTTTTTTTGTCACCGGCCCATACAGAATATACATGATATAATAAATTTTACATTTAATGACAGTATATACTGATGTTCTGTTGCAGAGGACGAACACCTCATGTGCTAGATTGTCCACCATTAATAGAATTCTATGTTATTACTCTATGTTTTATTGAGTCTTTTCTAATTTTAAAAGCGTAATATAAATACATTGCCACATTTCTAATTGTCTCGGTTTTCGTGCTTGACATTAAACTGATGAATTTATCATGAGTAGGAAATCTCCAAAAATATTATTTTATGTATTGCGATCGAATATCATTATAAAGTGGACATAGTAAAGTGAAATGAAATTCGTCCTCTGCAAGAGACTTACAATATAAAAAGGTTCTATATTCTTTGTCAATATCACAGTAACGACCTTGTTCTATCATTAAGTTATGAGCACATGAGCGGAAACTGGCTAAACATGTTCTAAATGTTGCTACATCAATAATTGAAACATGCAATTCTTTCCCAAAAGACGGTTTAAATGTTTTATAATAATACAATTTACTACTATTTGAACAAGAAGACGACCACAACTGTATATATTGATCTTTCAAACGATTTATGTATTTTTGTAAAAACAACTTTGGGTTCTCAACAGTTTGCATGTTCTACACATAACCAAATCCATTTTTTGCAGTTCTGTTCGTACATCGGATGCCCAATTTTCATAACCTACACTATCATAATACTTTAACATGTTGTAACACAATTTAACATATCTATTATCCGGTAAAGAGAGAATTCGTAACCAATATTTAATACATCTTTTGGAAGCAATTATATACAAAGGGTATCGACTAAGGTCACCGAGTACAGCATTGTTGCAACTTTTAACATTTACATCCATGAACCTTTTACAAGCATAAGTTTGTACATGTTCAATTGCAGAGACTGTCTTCAAACCCCATAACCCCGAACCATATAATATGATTGATGCAATCTTTGAGTCAAAAATTTTTAAAAATGTGGAATAAGGAATACAGTCTAATTTGGCTAAAGATGCAAAGACATAAAGAAAAACTCTTTTCCCCTTTTCCGCCATAGCTTCAGCCATTTTATGTAAGGATAATCTGCTTGTAAATAAGACCCCGACATAGGTGAATTTTTTAACAACAGATACTTGTTCACCTTTATAAAACCATTTTTTTCTTGCAGATAATTTACCGCCATTTTTGAATACAAGTACCTTAGACTTTTCTATATTTACATTTAATTTATAGTCATTACAAAATTTACTAAGGATGTCATGTTCTTTTTGTAGACCAATAATTGTGTCAGCTACTAGTCCGACGTCGTCGGCAAACATTAGTAGAAAAATTTCAATGATATCCGGGTAAAGCTAATATCAACGGATGCGTATTTTCACATTGTGTGATGAAACTATTGTGTCATGCGCAACGAATGTGTCGCTTGCTCAGAGGTCAAGGTCACAATCGACACTTACAGCATTGTGTGTATATGTTGGTGTCCGGCTTATAACTATGTCATGCATGATTGGATTTTGAAATAAACTGGCACAAATGTTCTTTATATCATGACGACGTGCATGCGCATCAACTGCGTCACTTGTTCAAAGGTCAAAGTCACAGTGGACGTTCAAAGTTTGTGCATATTATTATGGATATAGTGAAAGTGTATGTTCGTGTCCGGCTCATAACTTTGTCATGCATTATTGGATTTTAAAATAAATTGGCACAAATGTTCATCATATTAAGATGATGTGTCATGCGCAAAAACTGTGTCGCTTACTCAAAGATCAAGGTCACAGTGGACACTTATATATTTACGTTTATTCCTTATATTGAAAAAGTGAAAGTACATGTAGTTGTGTGTTTACCACCCTTAGGTAATCTTTACCTCCCACTATGGGCAGCATTCCCAAGCAACCTGCTCTATGTTGTATTCACATAGTTGCCACAAAACACTCATTTCTGTGTCCAGTGTGAAATGGCGGGGGCATCCGTTTACTACGGACACATTTCTAGTTTTATAAATGACTTTCATTGATAATACATGTTATGCATATTGTGTAGTGTTTGTTTATATATTATCTTATAATACAGATTTCATTATGTTGCCTTTGACCGTTTTAAAATACTTTATCCATATAAATATTTTATAAGTTTCATGTCTGCGTATATGTTATCATCTACCTGCTCTGTTTTTATTAGATTAGCAATACTTTGACATTGCTTATAGTTGTGTTGATATATAATCATTGTGTTGAAGTCATTATGTTAAGTCTTTATTGAACTTTGTAACACTTTCCTTTTTTCTGATGTTTAAGAAATTAACTCACCATTGAAGATATTATATCATTGATTATTACTTCAAATTATTATGTTGTATGATACATGAATTTTGGTATCCCGCCATCCACATTGCAGAATATTTTAATGTCTTGAATATCCTTTAAATTCATTTAACTTGTAATGTGTATAAAATAGGTATAATTGTACACTGAATACATTTTTGTTGATGTATACAATGAATATACAGAATAAACCAGACTGATTTGTCCACAGTAGTTCTGGGTCCCATAACTAAATTGGTCTTTTTTATTTCGTCTTGTTGACCATTTTAGTTATGGAATTGTCCTCTTACAAAGTCAACAGCTTAAGACGCTTGTTCATGCTTCTATTGAATCAGATCAATTTACATGCTTTCCGGAATGCTACGGACTTAATCCAAAGCATTTACGAGAAAAATTTTGAAATTAAGGGTAGTATGAAACATCGGCAAAATATTTGATAACTTTCGTCTGCTGAAGGTATATTTTTGGTCATATTGATAGATTATACTATATTTCATCGAATTGTACTCAAGTTTTACGGAAATTTGTGCGTTAAATAGGAAAACGAACGCGACTCAGATTGAGTCGTTTACCTGTTAGCTTTTAAAGAACAAGTGGCTTTGACGATGAACTGCAATGCAAACGTATCATCGTCAAAGCCCCTTCGACTATGTCCACAGGTAAGTAAATATCGACATTCTCTTGATTGCAAGATCTTCAATAATTGAATACGTATTGTTTAAAGTAATAATTCAACAAATAATTCTAATATGCAACAAAAACAGTTGTAACTTTAACAGACAAATTGTGCAACATTTAGACACATAATTATTATCTTAGAGTCCAGAGTTTATTCACATAAAATAAAGTTTCTGTTTAAGTTCAAAAGCGTTTTTGTTATGTTAGTTATGGTGTGAAGGTGTGAAACAGTTTTAACTTATAAGGTTTTGTATAGTTTGCGTTAATCCCCGGGGCACAAATTTTACAATATGGGCGTAAATTAAAGCGTGTTTTTAATTTTTGGTATATATCTATTAAATTTTTCAGTATTTTCTTACTCAAATAAAAATACACTAAGTATAATTTACCATCAACCAGCCCATGAAAATACATTACTGTAAATACTAAAATAGATTTATTAGACATAGCTTTAGTATAAAATATACATAGTCAAATGTTGTTTACAAGCACATACGCCTTTGTTTTTTAGTTTGTGTCGTGCTATTCTCATGACACCGTTTGTAAATCAAACGACGTGCTATTCTCACGAAGCCGCTTGTGGATAAAACCACGTGTTATGCTAACGACACTGCTTTTAAATAAAACGAAATGCTATTCTTACGACACCGTTTGCAAATAAAACGACGTGTTATTCTCACGACACCGCTTGTAAATAAAACGAAATGCTATTCTCACGACACCGCTTGTAAATAAAATGACGTGCTTTTCTTACGACACTGTTTGCAAATAAAACAACGTGTTATTCTAATGACATCGCTTGTACATAAAATGACGTGCTTTTCTTATAACACTGTTTGCAAATAAAACAACGTGTTATTCTAATGACATCGCTTGTTCATAAAATGACGTGTTATTCTTACGTCACATTTTGCAAATAAAACAACGTGTTATTCTCACGACACCGTTTGTACATAAAACGACGTGCTATTCTTACCACACCGTTTGCAAATAAAACAACGTGTTATTCTCACGACACCGCTTGTAAATAAAACGAAATGCTATTCTCACGACACCGCTTGTAAATAAAATGACGTGCTATTCTCACGATAACGCTTGTAAATACGACTACGTGTTATTCTCACGACACATATAACTTACTGACACCAACTATTCCCGCATACTGAGAGCGAGTTCGATAAACAACTATAGTACAACCTTAGTAGCTCTCCGGAAGTTCATCTGCGCATGTCCTTAATCGAACTGAGTCTAGTCGTACTGTGGTAAAACAAAACAGAAGCGAGTCTTTTCGACCCAGAGACTTCTCGACCCCAAGCCAAATATCAAGATTTTTTGATACCAGGATGTAAAACACTATATATTCGTGTTCATTCAAATGAATGATGTTTGAATATTATTCCAGTGACTATAGTGGCAATGTTTACGTAATGTTCACCCTTGACAAAGTTATGTCAACCTCGGCTAACGCCTCGGTCGACATTACTTGTCTCGGGTGAACATTACGTTCTATCACCCTATGTGGGATGTGATATTTATATAATGTTGGTCAAAACATGCTTACATAACCCTAAATCTAACGATCTTTTGCACTTTTACAGCATCGTGATATTAATTAAAGA
The DNA here is from genome assembly GCA_964023205.1 of Lutraria lutraria. Lineage (NCBI taxonomy): Eukaryota > Metazoa > Mollusca > Bivalvia > Venerida > Mactridae > Lutraria > Lutraria lutraria. The sequence goes on along the minus strand of OZ026835.1, from coordinate 6,308,935 downwards.
AATACGATGTATTCAAATGAAATACGTCATTAATAACTTATAAATTTCCTATAGCCGCCATCTCGGAACGAAATAGACTAGCGTATTATCGTTGGTTGAACGAGAGTAGCTAGCCTAACCAGACCAGAGCACGACTAGGGTTGGTTTGATCTATGTTTAGTTGAACTATTGTAACTATAGTTATTAATCGAACTCGCTCAAAATTATTGCTAAATATGTTAATCTTTTTATTCAACATATTTCAAAGGTATACATATTTACTGGTCAGTCATGGACAGTACATACCAAATGATTATACAGTACAACATGATCTTAAAACATTTGATTTAAGGTCAAACACCCAAATAGTAAATGACCAGTGTTTATTCATGAACAGGGACAATTTCAAAGGCTAACACGCATTGTTTTGCGCGGTGCTTCCCAATTGCTGTCTCCGCAGCAACATTTGTACTTGTAAGATATTAGACTATATTCTAACTACATGTAAAGTGTTATAATTGACACTCAGTGAGTATTTAGCTATTTTTGTTTACATAAATGTAAAAGTTATACTTCTAATTTAAATGGTATTGAGTTTACAATAATATTATTAAAATTGAATGTCTCTACATATTCTGTCTGCTCAATAATTGTATACTACATATATAGGTATACTTCAAATACTGCCCACATTGTAAACGTCATGAATGTCGAGAGACTGACGAACCATCTCCACGTTGTCTACATTAAAGGCCCTCCATCTTAAATGTCTATCAGCTGTATGTATCTTGGTAAATATAAAATGTGTTTGCCATTTCCAAATATGGAATTTGTTGGCCACTTCCAGAACTAATAATCAAAATTTACAGTTAGATTGCCGTAGTCCAAAACCATTATACGTAATCACAGTCAAACATGTGCTAGCGACCACCTCCGAATAAAGGCTACCTCCGAATAAAGATCACTCTGTGAATAAAGGTCATTTTTAAAAAACCGGCATTGGTTATTTAAGATAGAATAACCTCCGAATAAAGACCACATTTTGTTTTTCCTAATGGTGACTTTTGTGCACAGACTTGACTGTTTAAGTATGTAAATAGTTTGTCTGTAAATTTAACCTGCCTAATACAAAATGTACTGATTGATCCAGAGGCTCCTTACCAGTTGAATATTGTGTGTATACCGGGGTAACAACTGATTATACATGTTTATGATGCATTGGGGTGGTCGACTTTGTAATTATTGCAGCATCGATAAGATGAATTTAATGTTAAGAACTGTTTGGAAGTTGTTGTTCAAAGTCCTATATAAGGGCAGGTTTTTATCTAGACAATATTGAAAATGATTATAACGACTTTATTTTCTGTGCATAGCATGGTTGGTTTAATTAAAACCAATTATCAGTACGGTCCACAATTAGACTGAAAGTATCCATTATAACACTAACCACCATTATATCTTCCCTATTAATTCACACATCTGTCTGCGGTAGCCAACTGGAACGATACATTGGTACTGGTAACTATGTTACTCTGGGACTCATTCAAAGGACTCAAGCAGTGCATGCATATCTGAAGGACTGATGATTTATATATAAGCGGCGTGAAATGAAATATAAAAACCCAAAGCCAAACGTTTGTTAGACTAGAAAAATAGCCATGTTTAGGATTGCCTGACAAAGAATAAGATGTCTTACCGATTTATTTTTAACATGCCTTTTGTCAGATTACGAAGAACGATTCATCCCCAATTATGTCATGCTTTTAATTCTGCCGTTAGTAACTTCGGGGTTGGGGCTAAAAATCGGGTCGGTTGGGTAACCGTAAACGGTACTAAACAGAACTATATTTTCTGACGTTAGCCATGCATGGGATATATATATAGAATAATAATTATGTAGAGAGACTATCTTCTGTTTTATTTTCGTCTGACTGTTAAACATTAAACAACAACAACAACAAACATGCTGAAAAAATTGTCACAGGACGTTAACACGAGACAACACTGGCACGATAAGTGACGTCATAACATTCTTTCCTGTTTCTCTCTCTTCATCAAGCGTCTGAAACTCTCCCCCAAGCGTCCACTTAACATGGGCAGGAAGATGAGCACGTGATCGTCTTACCCCTGAAACGAAAAGAAACGAACATATTGTAGATAAGATATTAAGACAAAAATATGCCAAATGTAATGCCTTTGTTTACCCTATATTTTGCAATACGGTGTAAAAGCTAAGAATGAATGAATATGCTTCAGTCAAACTACACTACCACATAACATCATAATACCCGCCCGGAATTATGGTAGATTTATATCTTCATTTGTGTATTCTGTTCCTGCACGCGTGTGAATTATAGGCATGAACGTCTTATGTATTATGTTTGCATTATGTGGTCATTTCAGGGAATCCATTTCTAAAAATTATTTTCTTCGCGTGAATTGGACCACACCAAACAAAACTTAGAACGTTTCAGCGTTCACCTTCATACTTTGACGTGGTCTTGCATTTCCTAGTGAGAGAAAAGTTTTACTTTTCATAAATTCTTGCGTAGATCTATATTCAAGGTTGCATTTACTTGGTTCAGAGATATATTTATGCACAGTCAAACCTGTTAACAAAGGCCACCCTTGCGAAAGACAAAGACATATATGTGTCCTTTATGACAGGTGACCTTTATTCGGAAGTCATTTTTTGTTCTAAATAATCAAATACGGTTCTTGAAATAATGACCTTTATTCACAGGGTGGTCTGTATTCGCAGATGACCGCTAACACAGATTTGATTGTACAATGTATATAAAATATACTTACTCGCAAAGAGCGTAGCATTCATTTTGATAATTTGTTTCGTCATCAACACAGACAGGGTCATTTCCTTCAGCGGCACAGTGACTGCAAGAGTTAACTGCCCATGGGTTTCCAAATATGGGGTCTGGTGTGGGAGGTGCGGGGTTGTTGTTGCAAGGACAAGCGTTCTCACAGTCACGTGGTTCATTTCTGAAAGAAAAGATTTTCGTCAAGTTGTGAGAATTAGTTTAACTAGAATATTGGAAGCACCGAGTTTTATTTCTTAATTTTGCTTTATAGTAACAATCGAGGACATGCATGTATTCCCCAATCAACAAATCGTATTGTTGCAGACCTTGGAAAAAGAATAAGCATTAACAATTTACTTCACTAAATAACACGGTGAAAATTACAATACATTACCATTATTATATCTTGATATTAACAAACTCGATAAAACTTGAAAACTTAACTTGAAACAGTTCCAATGTTGATTGTACATGCGCTTATTATTTAGATAAAATAATGTAATACTGATATTGTATTAAATCTCTAAATTACTAAAGCAAACTGGTATAAAACACTATAATATTAACCTGCACTGTCTGTAGCAATCATTATCATACTCATTGCCGTATATGGTACAGACTGGTTTGTAACCCTCAAAGTTACAGAAATAGTCGCAGTCGAAAGTGGGTGCAGCGGGTGCTGGGGCTGCTGGTACTGCGGGAGCTGGGGCGGCTGGCACTGCAGGTACAAAAGGCATGAATGGAGCAGGGACAGCAGCCGGAGCAGGAGCTCGTCTAAATCCAGCATCTGGGTAGTCTCGGCCGGATGGAAGTCCGAAGTCTGGGTTGTCATTGCGACGTGCTGGCGGAGGTCCTGATTTGGTCATAGTTGCCATTGGGCGACCGGCGGGTCTGGCTGCTGGACGTCTGGCGGCCATTGGAGCTGGTCTTGCGGCTGGTCTTGTAGCAGGTCTGGCAGCAGGTCTTGCGGCTGCTCTTACAGCTGGTCTGACAGCTGGTCTTGCGGCTGGTCTCGCTGCTGGTCCGGCAGCTCGTCTGCCGACTGGGAAACGACGGCCATCAGGAACATCAGCACCAGAAGGAAGTCCAATGTCTGGGTTATCGTTTTGGCGTGCTAGGCGTACCCCTTTCTTTGTCTTTGTTGGAGGACCTTGTGATCTAACAGCAGTAACTGTAACAAAACAATGATATCATATTAACATACAATACAGTAAATACACACTGAACAACTGTCAGTTTCAATCCTTGATAAAACACATTTTGATTAAGTTTAAAACTAACTATCCACACGTATTGGTATACAGAAACATGTTTTGCTGGAAATTATATAATTGTATTATCTACCATACTCTGTTACAGGATAAATGTCACGATGAGGTTATGTTGAATATTAGGGTCAAGCAAGTTAATGACCGGGAAAGTGACCATTAAGTATGCGTGTGTCAAAAGTGGTGTCTAAAGACATTAAAGTACTGTTTAACAATAATTTCGTCAATAAATATCATTCCCTGACAGATGTAATCGATTTTTATCAAACCGCAGTAGTTCCATGTCATATTTATGAAAACCCACGCGATGCATGCGCGTTTATTTGTCAAACCTGTCGCGTGTATTAATAATTCAACCGGACTGGCGATAGCTGTCAAAGACATCATAGTTATTGTCACGTGACGACTACATCAAAAGATCAAGGCAGTTGACTTGTTTTTTCTTTTAAGTTGAATTTCAGGACAACCCTTTTTATGGAAACTGTAGTTTATTTTTGTTTCTGCATAAAACTGTCAGACATATTATGTTTTACAAAAACAAACGTTATTTATTGACTGAACTAAAGTGTTTCTTATGAATTGTCAAACTGAAGGAATGCATAAATATTACAACCATTTCAATCAAATTTTATTGATACGCTCATCTGTTAAATGTGCACAAAACTGTGTTTTATTAACTGTCCAATTTTCATCTGTAAGCATGCATTTATCTACGTAAGAGATAGGTTTACCGCTTTCGATTGGCCAAGGAACTATACTTTTACGAACAATATTTGCATTTGGTTAGAGCTTTTCTATTAAAAATATAGGCGAATTTAGAATCAAAATGTGAAAAAATGTATTGACTATGCCATGTTTTACTGTTAACGCGTAAATATCAAGATTTTTGTTAGTTTGTTATATCGCAAAATTGTTAAATTATTACAAAATCAGTACAATAACGTTGTTGAATTGTGCATGTGACTGTAGAATAAATGACACATTGCGCTTCTGCATCAAAGTGTTGTTGTTTTGCATATCATTGAACAGTACTTTGATATTGTTTTATATTTTCATTCACAATTTACCACTTGTGATATTGCTTTTAATGATCACTTTATAATGTTGATACTGCTCAAGATTAAAGATTTGATTAAAGTTTGGTCATTGAACCATCATATGACTGCAAAAAATTAAACACATGATGTCCATTGAAGTCCATCTGTATATCATATGCAGTTTTGTAAGTACTTATAATATTTGCCATTGAGTACACATTGTTCTAAACAATACAATACATAATTATACAGTTATTTATTTAATTAATATCAACAACATAATATAACTTCATAATGCGTACAATGTAAGTAAATAAATATCGTCTACTCAGTGTCAGATACAAACATGACACTAGTTATAAAATTTATCATTTACAAACAAGCGTAAGGAAAACAACAGCGACACAAATTAATTTCACATTATTCAAAGTTACAATAGTAGTGCTTTTTTATTTGTCAAAGATTTATGGACGTACATAGGCAAATTTCTTTTTTCGGTTGAATTTTTCTGAAGGTAATAGTTCTATGAATGTATATATATTTGTATGTACGGACGATTCAAACATTGCGTAAGTGATCCTTGTCAAGACTTGTGGTTAATACATACAATGTTTTTATTTGAATAAGCCTATTTCAGTAAATAACAATTAAAGGCCATTGGCTATTGAATATTTTCTTTTATATTCATAAATAATACATCATAGTCACTTATATGATCCGCTAATGGCACGAACACTACTGTTTAAGTATATATAAAATGTATGACCACGAATAGTAATCGTATACTCGAGTTGCCTTTTATTATTATTTTATGCTCATTCGACATCAATGGTGATTTGAGAGCCGACCCTGAGAGAGAGAGAGAAAGAGAGAGGAGACAAGATACAGAGGAACCGGACATTTATATCCCTATTCCTTTCTAATATTTTTACATGATTCTTAATCGTACCCGATGTAAAGCACCGATACACGCCTCACCTTTTCCTGTGACTTTCTAGACACAATACTTGGCTCGGTAGTTGGAGAGGGGCATTGAAAAGCGTCCCTGACAAATTCGAATAGCGGAGCCAAGAATAGAACCCACGACCTTTCGTTTAATAGTCCAGCGCGTTATCACTGGACTACTGATTACCCCCATACACCTGTTGTAAAACATGCTTATAAATAATCTTTTTAAACATAGGTCATTTCTCGGATCGTTTCAATTCAAAATTTCTGCCGCATTGTTAATATTTTGTTTTATTGTCAAAACCAGGCTTGTAACATAAACTCGACTGTCACAGATAGTTTGCTTCAGATTTACATTTGTTATACCAAACGCTGTGCAATATCGAGTGGTATAAGGATGAAATGTGGATTCATTATTGAAAGCTTATTAGCGTAATTTTATTATAATTTCATGACACCAAATAAAAGAGAAAAAACAGCGGTACCAGTGAAATAAGAGCCGAAAAGTTGAATATTTCCGTACTTTCTACGTTTTCCATTTAGAAATTAAAATTAAGACTGTTACATAATTATCATTGTTTGACTTATCGATGCAAATACAATTTGCTAAGATATTATAAAATAAGTATTTGACATCCGTTCTACATACACCCGTACCAAAATTAAAGGTATAAAGTATACTGAATCAGTTAATGAACGCTAGATTGTTTAAGACTAAAAAAATATAAGAAGCTAAATTGTATACGGTAAGATTTAGAGACTTTTTTAAAAAGAAATAATAAAATTATTTAAAATGATAGTTATATTTTTTTATATTTTTGACTTAAGATTACGCAATTAAATACTGGATAGAAAATAAGCGTATTTTACCTGTTACTATCACTAGAAAACAGATGAGTATTCCCTTCATGTTTGTTCCTCTGTTCAACGCCGAGAATGCATACGGTGCGAGCTTCGCCCCGCCTTAAATAGCCGAACATTCCACGCCCTACTGATTACAGGACCAACAATATTTTGCTTAGTAACGAAAATCAGCATAATTAATGTCTCCACTGGTCAAAATTTCCATACCTGTTTGCTTGACACAAGCAAGCAACTCTTCACATAATTAACATCGACTCAGTCCTTTTTGTTAATTGTAGGATATAATGTTTTTGACTTTTGTTGAGAGTAAAAACTGTCATAAAATTTTATTCGTTCAGTTCAGTTATATATTTATCAAATGATTTCATACATTACGATAGTTTAAATCTACTTGTTTATTTAACTGAGATAAAAACGTTTAGCGGACATACTGGTTTGTGTCGTGTTCTGACACAAATAAAGGGCGTCCATTGTGGTTAGGGACACTGCGTCACTCTTGTAACTCGATGACCGTAGGTTTGAGCCGTACAACAGCTTTATGACATCATTTATGACGTCACTTTCTTGCATTTATTACGTATTTTCAAAGACATAATTATTCAAACACACGAGTCTTTTCGTGTTAATCCTAAAAATACCTTTTATATTCAGTAACATTCTTCAATGTTATATAATGAGTTTGAACCTGTATGAGGGATTGAAATCAAATCTTTATTTCTTTCTCGATGTGTCACATAAAATGACATAATATCATTATCACTTTATTATAACTAAAAATAAAATATGAAATTTGAAGGGGAGACCATTTTTAGTTTTATATACAGTGCGACCTCTCTAAAGCAACACCAGTTTGGAGTACCTAAATTATGTTGGTGTTGTCGAGAGGTTGTTGGGCTAGAAAGGTTGAACAAAATGTTAATTTGTGCTGTGGAAAAAAATCATGCTGTTTTTTAAAAAAGCAGGTTGGTGCTCAAGAGAGGGCCGCACTGGCGAGGTACTGCATTCGGACCCAGACGTCTTCAGAAGTATGTTGGAAATACCATTTATAGAAAGCAATTTAATCTACCAAAATGGCCAATCAAATAATATGTTTCAGAATTTGATTGGCTGGTAAGCTATGCTTACCTATTTTCATAGTTTGATAAAACTGTCACGTTCGTTTATGATTTTTTTCTCAGTCTATATAAACATAGAGTTAATCTTACCCACAATAGTATTCACAAGTTTCTCAGTCTGAAAACAAGCGTTCCTATATGACTGTAAAAATCTTATAATTAGAGACATTATATTCAGATTATTACGCTCGACTGTCTACTAAAAATATATAGATTAATTACAGAACATCATGCGTTGCTAATGACTACAGCTTAAAAAGCAACAATGATTTGTTTGCGTCATTTTCTGCACATTTCTGATTTATATGTCTACTATTCCTATCGCGGGTGAATACAAAGTTGCGAGCATCTGCATACAATTACGGACATATTATCATTATACGAAAGTTTGCACAGTAAACAGTTTGGGACTATCAGTCTAGACTAGCGTCTTCAATATTATCATACAACCGGAACTAGGCATACATGAGCTATTCCGGAAGCATTTTAAAACATATGTGATCTGAGGACCTCGGTCGTAGAGTGGTTATCTAGTAATCACTAATTCCACGCTGCTGTGAGTTCGAATATCACCCGGACTAGTCGAAGATCTTTGACGATGTAGTATGCATCACGTAAAATGGTCAACAAGACGAACTAAGACCAATTTAGTTTTGGTTCACAGAACTAATCCGTGACCAAACTTTCCATGCGTGGAAGCTTACAGACGGTCGATGTTCCAGGCATGCATTCGGGATTATCTCCAACGTCTAAACTCAAAAGGACGTTAAATATTACACTAGCTGTAGGTCCGACGTTAAAAATAAAACCGCTGTTATCAGTATAAGACATACCGGTGTAAGCACGATTTTAAATAATTTGGCGTTTAACATTTGTTTCACCTTACAAGCAATAAAGTTTATTTTTGTCAATTCAGTGGTTGGTCTATAAGGGGCAAACATGTTTACTTTTGCAGCTTAATTGTTTATATGACAGGTGGAATCTATAATTAGATGTTTTCTATGTATATTTCTGCTTTTACAATCTAGCCCGGTCAGTCCCCTAGGTCGTAAAAATCTGATATGACAATAATGATACATACAGGCCATCTAACAAAAAGGATATCAGTTTCTCGAACAAATTGCGCGGCCATTTTATTATTGTAATTAATTATGGTACGATTGTTCACCTTTCAATTACAGAACGAATGATTAAGACTTAATTATCAGTCATTTACGACCTCATCCAATGAGTCGACTTATCTGTACGAATGCATCCAATATCCTAACAATGCCAATGTAATTGTATTATTTATAATACACGTATATACAGTTACTGTATTTCTATTAGACCATATCAAAATCCACAATGATCTAGAAAGTAGATAACACGTTAAACTTTTGGTGATAGCTCTGGTTTTGTAAATGTACAGTACCTGATATTAACGCCACTTCAACAGTGTCCTTCACATTGAAGTGATGTTTAACTGCACAAACTGTCTTCTTTCTTTGCGATTTGTATGTGTACGTTGCATAGATCTACATGTATGTGTATATTCATCGAGGTGCCGGTCAATACGACGCGCAGTACAAATTACATTTGTACTTTATTTAGTCATGGTTACAATACATTTGTACCACAGGATACGAACATTGACAGCGATATTCTTAATTGATCATTAAAACAGCGGTCATGTCATTGTAGACCATAACATATTGACCATTATTTTAAGACACGGTCTATTTTTGTACATGCATGAGACGAAACATGGATTCAAATAGCGCGAAAGAAATGTGGACCAATACAATGTCAGGTCATTATTGTTATCTGAGCGCATAACAAATTCCAACCATGTTAAAAGGTCTTTGTTCTTTTTCAAAAACATACACAACAACCTATGTATGTCCAAGTTATTGTCAACAAGTAACCAATACACACGAACATGTGTCGATAAAAGAACATCGCGAGGGATGGGGTTTCTCTTGCTAAAAAACAAAACATCACAATATTAGACAAGATCAATCATACTAATCATGAATAAAACTTGCTAAGTCTGTTATTTGCTTGACGAAAATCGTCAAGATAGGTTTTTGTATAAATAAGAATATATATGTACAAGCATTTTGACCAAAAAAAAAGATCTGAGGTATTTGTACAAAGAGAATAGCAGCTTGCTCAATGTTACAATAAAACAGCATAATTAATGATTGTAGAATCTATTCGAATATTATTCTGTCATCTGGGGCTTCTGACCCCTAATATCACATATGTCGGAGTACTTGAGGTATGGACCTAGCCACGCACGTGTCCACCGCGACATCACATCTGTGAAAGAAGACTTTCATTAAATCCGCCGTGTTAATGGCCCGTGTCTATCAGTTTTGTAACAATGCAAATTATTTAATTGTTAAGTTATGCGTATGCAACATCATCAACATTGACATCTAATGAATACCATTTTGATTCACCTGCTACTAAGTTTCTTATAATAGTAATTGTCAAGTTTTCTTCAGGCGTAACTCATTTAGTAAGAAATTCATGACATAATTAACTAACTCATTAATTTAATTGAGGAAGTACCAAATAGAAAATATATTTAAAAAAGACAAAACACCCCGCCAAGTTCTTAAAATATTGCAATGAAATCAAATGTCATGCGAGACGACTATACTAATTATATGAGCACATGTCATTGATGTACTATGCACACCAAGCATTTAAAAGGCTAGCGATAAATCAATCCAAGCTGTACATTTTATTGCGGAGTAAGCGCTCTTGATTCACAATAAAACAAGAAGTGTTTTTTAAACACAATGTCCCATTAGACTGACCTTGACCTTTGACCTGCTGTCGTGAAAATACACAGGTAGTGTACATAGAGGTTGTCGTGAGGACCCAACATACAAAGTTTGCTGATTGTATGTGGAAGCGTTTTGAATTTATAAGCAAGGTTAATGTTACAAACAAAGAGACGATCACACAGACCGGCTAAATAACAACAGGTCCCCGTTCTATCGATACGGGGACATAAAAGAAGACTTCTTTCACTATTCATGGCTCGCCGAGTATAAACCCAGAGATGCTTTGCCAGAGGAATGGAATGAATCAGTTTCATCGCTGAATGAATTTGTGCAACTTAAAAACATCTTCATTAAGTTGAAGTATCACTTGACTTTCGCTAGTTGCCCTATGCAAAATCATACAATATGACAAAAAAGACCAGACCGGATGTTTACGTCGTAAATAAGATATTATGTGTACAAATATAGAAATATTTTGTTTAGATGGATGTTTTACGTACTTGTTCTTGTTTTCTTATTTCACCTCTGTTTTTCGCTGTTTTATATGCACGATGGTGCATTAACAATGCACGTAGAATATACAAAGGCATCAGTGCATTAACGTTAAAAACTGATTAATCAGTCAAATTTTCAAATTCATGGTTGACATGAAAAGGTTATCAGGGAAACGTAGAGTGATGTTAAATTATTTCTTGAAAGATGAAATGCTTTTATTATTAAAACTGCTTGTCTGATTAACAAGTATTTCAAACAACATTTCACATTACGTAACCAAATGAGAATATGAAATGCGTATGTTTTGTTTGAATAAAACGTCTGACTCATGAATCAAGTCGTTACTGCATTTGATATGTATATCTATCATTCCTACTCTGCTGTATTAAAAAAACAGCAGCAACAACAACACAAATAAGCACAGCGTCAGCATCAGCAATACAAAATAAACAACAACAACAGCCGCAGCAGCAGCAGCAGAAACAGAAGCAACACTAACAGACAGAAAGAAGCCCACGCCAACACATGGTTATAGTCACGTAATTTATACAATCAAGTAACTAAAAAGCTAAAATACTGATATTTTATAGCAGGCGAGCGTCTACAGCATGTACGGTATTTGAACATTTTGTTTATCACTATATAATGTTGATAGAGTTGTAAACATTTTACGAGCAATAATGTTACAAAGATTAATAATTTTCTAGCGATCTTTATATATAAGGATATACATTTGCATATCACAAGGATATTTGCGCATAAATACGTATCGGGGCTAATCACAAAAGTGCATTTAGTAATAGATTCGAAAATAAAATACAATACAATACGAGTATATTTAAATGAACGTGACCAATTCTGCATGTCAGCAATAATACTAGTATGTCAACGCCACCGCAGTCTATTTCTGCGACAATAACAATGTATTTAATTGTGTTTACATGCTAATGGCGTAGTTATTGTGTTTTTTCTATGAGGTCAACGGTGGTTCGAAACTATGAAATAGTGTTACGACATTTATGATGTATCAATGACAGTTAGATCACAATTCAATGTGTCTTTCTTCAATAACCTTGGTATAAAATGAGGACAAAAACACATATAAGAAGAAAAACAGCAATATAGTTCAACAAACCCTCCCACGTACTGACCTGATCAATATTTCTTTATACAATGAACCTATTGATTATCGATTGTTTGGTCAGTCTGGCTTCCTTGTACAGCATGCAGTTTGCAATACCATCGATACTTGACAATTGTTATATGTTGTTTAATGGTCCAGTCGGAAGCCTTGGTCACTTCAGGGCCACCCCAGACAGAGAGAGAGAGGGAGGGAGAGAGAGAGAGAGATGAGGGGAGGGAGAGGGGGGAGAGAGTGAAGGAAAGAGAGAGAGAGAGAGAGAGGGAGGGAGGGAGATCCGATTCCTGTGATTTCTAAACACTGTGCTTATCTCGGTATTTAGGATATATAGGGACACTGAAAAAGCGTATCTAATATATCGAAGGCGGAAACTTGTTGGGCAAATTCATTTTTGAAAGGGGCTATTTGATATTTTAGTTTCTTGTCCAACAGCACAAGCATATTTTAAAGTTAATGTAGAGCCCTGTGTTTACAAAATTTATTAAGATATTGTGATACTGTTGTGTTATGTTCTATTCTATAAAATGTAGTTATTTATAAAATTAAAGGTAATACAATTTCGTATTTTATCACGATATGCAACCATTTCAGATTGTTTTTGAATTTACTTACCTCCGAATAGTGTTCATTGTCGGTGAATATTTTGGTACTGCATAATTAATACATCTTGTCAGGCACAAAAACATATTCAAAGTAAACAAATACTGACACGAATTCACGTTCATACCACTCAAACACATACTAGATTAGTTTGATATCATCAATTATGAATATTGTTTTTGGGGTTAGTGATTTTACAAAAAGTGGTTAGTGAGACCCGGGTTTGAATCCCGGTCGTGACAGGTCACACCCTTCATTGAAAGTTTGACAAAAAGTTGAATTTCCTCCATGTGTGATGTTGTCGGCTCCTTCAGGAAGGGTACGTTAGTACTGGTTAGAAAACTGGCAAGTATATTATTGACATATCGTTGTAAAACGGTGTTAAATCTACTGAAACTGACACATATTTATTTATGAATGTTGTGGACAGCCAATACTAGTAACAACTATATGAACATATATGTCTATTATGATTATGGTCATTGGTCTTGCCAGTTGATTGTTTTGCTATTAATGATAAATTAACACCTTGGTGTACATAAATTAGCAATTGCTATTAATTATACATGTATATACCCTCATAATATGTGATAGTTATGTGTCAGGCAACACATATATTGGTAGTTCATGTCTACATGTTTGTACAGGTGCATAAATAATTATATGCATGTACATCAACAAACAATATATACGTGTTTGTATTTTGAGTGCTTGTAAGAAAGAAAATGAATTACTTTGCAAAAACAAAAACTGTCGCGACCATGAGCTATCTAGTTGTCATTAATAAATGTCAAATTGACAAAATGAAACTTTGATAAAATACTTTTTGAACAAATTTAATTTGACTCTTTGTTTTTGGAATGATACGTCAAACATCGCTGTAGTGAGCATTGCCCTGTTTACGGTGTTAACAATACAATTGTCCATATTTATATTTTATTGTCTACAATAGACTTATGTTTGACAAGCGAGGACACAAAAACAATCCCTCGAGTCATCGGTTAATTGTCTTAATGTGATTTACACAGCACGGTACGTTACATGGCAGACATTTATTGGTAGATTGATGGAATCTAGATATGAACGTTATTTTGGACGATCTGTGCGACTTTATGAACACCTTATGAACATAAATAAAAGAAGCATGTACGCCACACATGTCATACATATGTGAGGTGCTAAGCTTACATGTGAAAGACTTCTCAATTTAGACATATGTATAGACAAACATGAGTCAGATACTTTCAATGAAAAGATACCATCTCATTGTAAGAATCAGCCAAGTTCAATCAGCCAATGATTTCACGTTATTTTACCACCTCTAAAAACAATCAAAACTATTATCAGAACAGAACAGAACATGATTTTATTCTACATGAAATCTCAACAAATGAGAAATAATTTAGTCTTTGGCGGTATCACAGAAATTGCAAACGAAACAATGGATGACACTGAATAGATAATACGTAAGCATCTTGTTGAGAACTTAAGAATTGCGCAAGATATTGTTGATAGTCTAAAGAGTGAGCGTGCGCATCGTATCGAAGTAAGACGTGGTTCCAACGGAAACATGGCTAAACGTAAGATAGTATGTATGTTCTCCTTTTTCAAAGACATAGTTAATAATCCTACTTATGAAGAAGTAAATACAGGCATCTCGTGATGAAGTTACTGCGGCAATTAAACATCTTAAGATAAATAAATCAGCATGTCCTAGTGATAATTTATTAAACGAATATCTTATTTCATCAGTCGATATACTTGTTGGACATATAACGGACTTATTTAATCAAGTTTATCCGGATACGGAGGGTGGAAATTTAAAATATTATAGTCTGAAGGACATGGACATAATAAATATCCTATTTTACACCCAAAAACGTTTACACAATTTTGAATTTTCAATGTTTACGGAAATGAAAACAAACATGGCTTTTTTGTATTTTACTAAGACAATATTGTAAATTTATGAATTTTAATGGCTTGTATGAAATAAATAATGAAACTAATTTATGTCAGTGTAAAAGTTGAGATCAACGACAATGCATAAATTATAAATAGGACTGAAAAAAATGGAACATCATGACAACGGAATACACAATTTATATCAACAAAGTTATCTAGTTTGGCACGAAGCCATTTTGAGATAATTAATTTTGACAGAAGAATTCATAAATTCCCTTTGTAATATTTTCTTGTCTACAACCCTATGCTGTAAAATAAACTACCGTCATACAATATTTATTTCAATTAATAACTTAGACTTTTTAAATAACATATTTATTAATATTATCTTAAGTTATGCTATAATAACTAATGCACTTTTTGAACTTGCAAAATTCCATTGACTATTTTCAATTTAGATGCCATCTATTTTTCCATTATGTTTTGCTTGCTTTTGATAGTAACTAATACTCAAACATTCATATTAAAATATCTTTAAATGTAAATGATATATTTTCAATGTTTAAGGTGTTGCAAATGACGCTTATGTTGCCTACGCGCCCAATTTTCCGTTTGACAACCAACCTTTATCGCAAAATTGATATTTCTATTTCTACATTTCATATATTACACCCGTTGACTGCTACATGCCTCAAGAAATTTAGTATTTAGTATTAGAAAAAAACACGGCTCAGAAAAGTTTATTTTAAGATTTGATTTAAATTTGACTGTGCTTGGCATACTATAGTTTGGACAGCCTGTTATGAAAACCATATAAACCAACTGACTAAAACATGTTAACTTTCATATGCTTATTTATTCCAAAAGCAAGAGGTATGTCATAGTTTAGCCGCAACAAGATCTGTTTGAGTTTGTTCCTAATCAGTTTTAGCCGCTGGAAGCTAGAGATAGATTTGTTTGAAATTACAACATTGTAAATGCACATGTTATTCGGAGGCTAGTTGTAACCACAACAGCAATCATGATTTTATGAATCACTATAGCGTCAAAGACACGATTCTTGGAAGTCATGTGGCATTGCAAGAAATCTGTATTTAGAAATTCTTGAAATGCTATAAATAGTATCAATTATTCATCAATTTAGTGGCCTGGACGAATAAACAGATTGTAAGCACTAAATGAACTTCAAATATATAGGGTTATACATTGTTTGAATCTGTTTTAATATTTACATTGAACATTTGGTTTTTGACAATAAATAAACCAAGTCGGTTAATTTCAAAACTACCACTACTACGCGTTATTTAGGAACAAAATAGTTTTGTATGTTATAAGCAATTACTGTAAATTTATATGACATTATCGCATCAGTAGCCATGCACTGTATATCACACACAAGACGCAAAAAATGATAAGATTATAAATGATTCAATCATTAAAATTACATTTGGTGTTATACACTGACGACACATGACGCGTTACTGACTGGTTACGTTACGTATGTATGAGCTAATAGGTGTCAGAATAATAATTAAAATAACTATTATTATGATAGCATAATTTTTCAATCACCCAAATGTGATTTTCTTGGCAGATATGGACTCTCATTACTTTCTCTTCTTATACCTAACACTTACAAATTTACAATTAGACGACTAAATCATAACATAACAGAATATAATTTTATTTTACGTGTACAAATGTACATAGTCATATGATACAGCAAAAACAACACACACATATATAAACATCAAATCAAAATATATACATACAGTACTGTATTTATATTAAGATAATTAACATGATCTTAAATCGTACATATAAATCATCAAAGGCTAGTACGGTACATTTTTTCAAATTTTATAAACATGTTAGTAAAAATAAAATATAGGGTCGTGGCGAAAAATTAGGGTAGGTCGAGTAACCAGACACTAATAATACGAGTCTTTTTTAATCTGTATTGTCCCATGTTATAAAATTTGCCTTTCTACATTCGAACAAAAACACAACAGTGTCTTTTAAATAACTTACTACAACATTATCAGGAAATCATTGTAGTTGGTGAATGGCTATTTTAGGCTGTTTAGAATAAAAAATATTGCAGGCCAGCATTTTTGTCATCAGAAATGCTGTTTTGCGTTATATGACTATTCATATATCCATCATTTAATTACATTAATATTTATTAGGATCCTCACTGGCCCCGAGGCTATAAAACTTGAGATCGCACTCCGAACTCAAATGACATATCTTGTGTTTCAGATTTTCTAAGTTAATTATGTGCAGACAATAATGATATTATTATTACATTAGTCTGTCAACATAATCAATCTGAATATGTGTTTAAACATTTTTCGTCTCCATTGTTTTAACCATAATATTATTAAGAAAGCAATAGAGATTTGAGCTCGAAGACTGCTCTCCGGTTCTAGCCTCACCCAAGTCACGTCTCTTTGCAATGTAGTTAATGTTTGCCGACTCAGATATATTTTATGACCGCATTAACTGTTCAGTGTACTTATAAAAAGGCTTCTGGGTTGTTCTTATTTTTTGTTCATTCATTACCTCAGCTCACTCATTGTACTGAAAAAAGTACTGACACTTATTATGTTTTACCAATGACTGACACAACTATCTATAAACAGCGGTCTAATCGTGAATACAAGATTAATGTCTAGAACGCCTCATTAACCAATTTTGGAATTTTATAGTTAATTGTAAACATCTTTTATTGCTTTTAGTTTTATCATAATTACATAACATTACATAGAATAAATATTTACAATATAAAGCAAAAGTGTCAAGCAACTTAGTTACGGCTTTATCGAAACATTCTCTCATTATTTACCTTAAAAGTCATGTTTATATTCAATGAAATTTTAATAAAAACTATTTGGGCGAGCCAGCTGCTGATTCCACGTGCAATCCGTAGTGTAACAAACTAGTCCTGAGCACAAGGTGACCATGTAACATTTTATACGTTCCGTTTTTTATGGGGAAAGATTTTGTTTTGAGAAAAATAGACAGCGTAAACATTAAAATGTCAGGTTTGGTGACATTTAGTCCAAAGATGCAAATCAAACGGCTGCGGTTGGTATATTGTTACTATATTTAATTTGTTGATGAACACATTGTCAGTTTTATTTACGCGAGGTGATGGGAGGGGTAAAACTCGTAAACAGACATTAATTATTTTCGGAAACGACACATTTACGTTACATATACGGTACCAGTGAATTATTTGTATCTTCAAATAGCATTTGATTAATTTTGATTGCCAGTTTAGAAAAAAGCTCACACGTGCTATCATGTATTAGTTTCTGTTTTAATATTTTTTTTTTTTGTAGAATTATGCAAAATATGAAAATGTTGTTTTTTATCGCTGCACATATGAATTATACAATTATGACCTTGTAGAATATTTTAACAAGACATACTCGTGTTTCTTTTGGACTGTCGTCATTGCATGAGTTTTTTTTAATATGTGTACTTTGTATTTGGGCGTTCTGTATAGGATATCGATCGAGTACGAGGGCTATCTGCGTAGGAAAGACTTGGTCACGGGATTCACGTGAACACCGAGAGCGCTACGCGCTCGAGGTGTTTCGAAAATCCCGTGATCAGGTCTTTTCTACACAGGTAGGCCGATGTACGAGGTTGGTATCTGACTTACACAACGTTCGGCAGTCGTTAGATGGCTTCACATTTACCGAAATGTCCACTACTGGATAGAAATGCAGACGATATATTCTCTCTGGCGCTGGTCATGTGTATGCCAATGACATGGCAAAACCCGATACGATGATCAGGTATATTTTAAAGCTTGTCGTCTTACTTAGAATTGTTGAATTAGCATCTAGTTACACCACACTATGACGATATGGTCATAAATGTGTGTTGATAGTTTGCCTATTTATACTTGGTCCAGCGTTACTGTCGGTTTGAAAGAAAAGGAAAAAGTTTTCAGACACTTTAAATTTTCGATTTTCTAGTATCTTAGATAATATCAAATGATAATCTGTTGCCATGAGTTTTTGTCATGCCCCACCAGTCGAAATGGCGGAAGGGCATAAAGTGATATTTATGTCCGTTCTTCTGTCCGATCAAAATTTGATATCCGAGCGATAACTCAAGAAATAGTTCATGGATTGGTTTCATATTAACCCGCCCGGTTATCTCAGCGGTTAGAGCGTTTGGTCTGTTGATCAAAAAGTTGTGAGGTCGAACCCTGTGCGAAACTCCCAACAAGCCATGAAAAATTTGACTTAAGATATTACATCCCATGCTAAACTGTCTACCACCTATGAATTATGTGGGGTAGCTAGGGTAGAATGGTAATAAGTCCGAATTAATCCAGGGTAAAGCTGGCTACCCGCTACAATATATTAACTGAAATTATGTTGAAAATAGCGTTTAATCCGATGAAATAAATAAGAGTGGTTTCATATTAATAAGATACAGGTCAACTTCGATTTCCGTTCAAAAACCAAACCTTTTCACAGGAGTTATGGCCCCTTTTGACTTAGCGCTAAGTGGGGGCATTCGTGTCTGATATTGCTATTCTTTCAAGTGGAAGCGGAAGATTCACGTGTTCTCAAACATTTTATTTTACTAGAACCGACGCTCATATCGTCAAATTTAACAAAGAAGGAAATGCATTGCGATTTCGTCAGCCTTGTGTGTGCCGTTTTGGTATGATCACAAAGTAAATTATCTAACTATAATTGTTGTTTGGTTTGTTATATATGACACATTTAAGGTATTTTGTCAATCATTAGTTAAAGTATACGCGACTAGCAAATTTGTGATGCTCATGCTTAAATTATAATCATGGAGCATACACGTTGTTTATATAAACAATAAATTCTTAAAGGGCTTATATAAATAAAACAGACCCGCGCACAAAATTATTTTGATAATACAGGTCTTTTTCTAAAGGATATGGACCTATCACAAACAAAGTAGTAGGTGTGTAATGTTAAATAAAAAAGCTAAAAGGAACGGTAGTGACCATAGTCACTCGATTCCGTGAATTTTATACCTGTAGGTGACGTTATTTTTTAATTAAACTCATCAAACAATACAAATCTGTCAAAAGAAAAATCTTCATTTTCCGCTATTGAGCGTTTAAAAACATCAAGGTTGCTCACTCGCCATCTTGAATGACGGAAGTGACGATATTCTGTATAGACAGACTGCAAATAAGCGTGGTTGATTAAAAGCCACCCTTAAGAACGACAATATTAACTTTATTGACTGGTGACCTTTATTCCGGGGTCATTTCGTTCCAAAACCAATTAAAGTTTTTAAAAGAATGACCTTTATTCACATGGTGGCCTTTATTCACAGGGTGGCCTTTATTCACAGGGTGGCCTTTATTCACAGTGTGGCCTTTATTCGGATGTGTTCACTTACACAGGTCTGATTGCATTCATGTAAACTTCTTTTGTCTTACTTCGTATCATCCAGAATACACAATTACATGAGGGGAGATAATTCACTGTAGAATGAATCAATATTGTATTAACCAGCCGTTAAGTGCGGATCAGTAATCTCCCTTTAGCCACAATGGAAGCCGTGCACGATTCTTATCACATACACTTGTCTGGAAAAAATAGCCCACCCACCACGGTCGCCCTTACTACTATCAATGCAAAACAGGATTCCAATGTAAGTTAAGCTTTTGTGTGTTTGAAAAATCTAAAATTATTTTCTACTTTCGTTTTCCCTGGTTATCTTTACGTTTCTATATGCATTGATATTGGTAAGGGCGACCGTGGTGGGTGGGGTAATTTTTTTAAAACAAGTGTCTGTGATTCTTACTGCTCATAACAGGATAACATGCATACTTTACAGGGATAAGTTTGATAAACATATCTTCGTGAATAAAGAATATTGTACCCTATAGACATTTTAAGTATTTTTGCTGCTGAATATAAAACTCTTGCATACTTCTATCAAAATGGGCGTTATGGATCGTTAATGAAACCTTCTTCAATAACGGTCATTATTAAATTTAGATATGTTCTCTTTCCTTGTTTATTCGAAAATGTCATCTAACAAAATGTCACTCTTTTTATGTCATTTTAAAAAAAAATGTATTCTTAATTTTTTATTGAAACCCCAAAATGATACTATTTTTATTATTTCCTGCTAGTAAAAAAGATACCATGATAACAGTTATATATATAATTGATTTTTGCTTTATAATATATGTGTATATAATATTATGTTTGAAACAAAATTGAAATAAATAAATTAATTAATTACCGTTTTGGTAATTGAAACATATAGTATACACAAAATAAAGCTTTTATTAAATCAAAGATGTTTGTTTATGATGTTTCAAAATTGTATAATTTTTTATACGCCCGTTTGAAAAAAAAAACGGGCCATATTATGGGAACACCCATGGCGGGGACGGGAGGGCGGCGTCCGCAACGGTTTCGCTCTCTTATTCAAACAGTTTTTTTCGGATCCTCACCAAACTTTATGGAAATGTTTATGGCCATGATATCTCGGCCATGTTTGATAACAAGCCCAATCGGCCCAGACACTTCTGAGTTATGCCCCTTTGACCCTTTGAAAAATGAATTTTGAGGGGCGTATTTTGTGACCTGGCACTCTTGTTTAGGTAACATTGTCAACGGAGGATGTGGAAATGCTTTAATTTGATGAGTACAATTTCAGACACATTAACTACTTAGAAACAGGATTGATCAGGAAACGTCTGTAAGCAATCGTCAAAATTCCGCACATAACACACACATTAGAAGCATCTATTTTCTCCCATTGGAATTCAGTTTTATCAAAAACATGTATGGACTGTTCTAGCAATTTGAAATGATTGCTTGAATTTGTAAAAAAAATGTATGAAAAGAAGGCTCTTTTATCAAGTTATGTCTAAAAGGAATTCTTCATTTTTAAAAATATTTTTACGAATCTGGACCACCACCTGTACATTCGCTTCTAAAAATGTAACATCATCAAATTGTGATGGTGTATGTAATAAACCTGTCACAGACTATTAACATGATTACAGTATAATTGCTAATTTACATGTAATATATAATTTTATTACGACCTCACATACTTATATAATTATTCATAATCTTATTTTTGTACTAATCACAAGAATTAGCATTTTATTTTGAGACAGTGCGGGTTATTTACTGGTCACTGTGAAAGCCGACTTTTACCGTGAAAAATATGGAGACGTGCTCAAGTTGATAGGGGAAGTTATTCATTAACGAGAACTTCGAATTTATTGCGACCTACATATGGAAATCTGACAAAACAATTATCATAAGACCGACCCTTGCCATCTAAATGATGACATGAACTGCAACGGCATGGAGGATAGACAATGTTCGAATTAAGATCGCGTTGTGACGCGATACATCTCTGACATGGACTTTGTGGGTCACGTGTCACCTGAAAGGTGTCACCATCGTCTGGCGTCTTGTGAGAACTTGGTCACAGAGACATACATACCTAGTTGTACTGAAACATTGACATGAACTTTTCTGATTACATGTCATCTGTGACGTATGTTTAGAATACGTTCCTTTTTGGGTAAGTATTTAGCTCATTGGTATGATTTATATTTTCTGTTCATGATTGATCTAAGGGTGAATTAAGTAACACGATATATACATGTACATACCTTCATCACATTGACTTGTGCCCGCGTGGGTGTTGAAATACTGCAGGTGTGTATATCTAGTAACGTTATGATTTTTTTCAAGACGAACAATACATATAGGGATACACCTAGGAAATATCCCCTGTATAGTTTATTATTCCCCCCCCCCCCCGTTTTTGTATTCGAAAATTAATAATGCTATACCGCCAAAAAATATTTTTTTGTCCATATAATTCAATAAAAATTATAGAAATAAGTTTGAAATGAGATTATGTTTATTTTCAATGGATAATAAGCAACAACCACAACAATAATACATATTTGAATGATAAGCAATCTGAAATTTACAGCAAATGTTGTTGTTGTGATCTGTAATTATCTGTTAAAGTAAAAAAATAACTTGGTAAGATGCAGGTCAGGTGTTCAATTGCTATGTAAATCCGGCGATGTATTACGTTATAAATAACACAGTATGATGTTATTATATAATGTTCTCAGTTGTGACTTATGAGATACAAATGGATGCAAATGACGATAACTGACAGCTAGGTTAAAAACCGGAATATTCGTCGTGTCCTTGTATCATGATTTACCATTGACAGCTTGTTATGTTTCAAAATTATTGCCACACATAAATTTCCTGTCCATCTTACTTTGAGTGATAATCTAATTAAGACCATTAATTATATTCCGGAACTTTGTCAGTTAAAAAAATACGAGGAAAATTTAAACACGAATGTGGAACGAGAGTGATTTAGCACTCTTCATCTGGACAATATCTGATGTATGATGAAATGAGTAGACGTGTTAATTACTTCCATTTTTACACACACATACAATCAAACACTTTAACAAGAAAACGACAAGAATTGCATTTTTTCTGCCCGCTTTAAGTATAAAACAATTTAGGTGTCGTCTTTCGCTATCTTTGTGCTAGTTTGCAGTAGAGTGGGCAAAATGGAACAGCCAACCACGTATGGGTTAAAAGGAACAGCCATCCATATTTTATCGTAGCATAATGTGTGGGTTAAGGTTACGGGCTGGGATGTAAGGTCTAATCAAGTTTCGCCAATTTATAGATTTAAAAACTAAACCATAATTAAAATAAACCCACTGTATAAAGTGCATTGCAGGTGATTTGAAACAAATATTACATTTGATTGGTATTCTATAAACCAATATCGCACGTAATTTACAATTTTTTTAACAACGATAACTACTCTGTATATAGGAATATATTACAAACCAGTCCTCGGTTCGTTAGATACTTAACTTTAAAGAAATTCCGTACACAAAACCCCGCTGTTTATTACGTAATACGCCATACGAATAATAATAATAATAATAATAAAAAATAATAATACGCCAGAGATAGAAAATGAAAACAAGTATCAAAATTCTGAGGCACGGTTCCCTAGATTAACATTTCCGCTACAAAATACCGAAAACCGCTTTAAAATCCATCATCAAATAAGACGGCAATGTTAATTCGAAAATGATACCTACTGTGTTTTTTTAAGCTGAGCAATTAACAATTGAAGTGTCGGATCATTATCGTCTCATGAAATCAATGAATTTGACGCACCCCTTTCAATTTTGATAGCCAATCAAAATCGCTTATGTTTACGGTTCAATAATTGAAACCACGCCTAGGTTAGATGTCTAGTAAAAGATTTTATAACAAATTTTTGTCATTAATGAATTAATAGTATCATATCGTACCAATACAATGCACATTACGTTAGAGATGTTTTACGCTGATAAGGAAAAAGTCGATAAAGGGGTGCAGTATTTATCGCAATATTTAAAACACAATTTTTGAGCGTTTGGTTAGACTTTTTTGTTGCTTGGTATTAAAGTATGATATTTAATCTTTGTAAATAACGTAAAATATTATTTTACGTTATTTTAGCGATTGTATCCAATGCCGATACGTTAAAAGGAACAGCCAATCATGTTTTATCGTAGGATAATGTATTGTGTTATGTTGATTAACTACTTTGGTAAGTTGTCAAAGATGCAGTTCATGCTTATACGACCTGGTGGATCATATCTATGTCAGCTTTATGTGATACACTAGAAATAATATTCTATAAAATTTAACTATGTTTTAAGCTGTAAACACAATAGCTTGCTTGAGTTCTCCTTGCATCATTCAAATTTTTTTATCTCGGATATGTCTATGATGTTACAGTCAACCCCGTGTTAGCAGTCACCTTGTAGTAAAGGCCAGCCTGTTAATAAAGGCCAGTATTTTTGAAACCCTTATTAATTATTAGAACAAAACGACCTCTGAATAAAAGCAATATGTCAATAAAATTTGATCCTGTGTGAGATTCGAGCTCACAGTGGTGAGGGTCTAGTGATTACTAGTCGGAGACACTAAGTATTCGACCATGGAGGCATCTTCCTCTGAATGAATAGAGGGAACTAACAGAATGCATTCTATGTAATTATACCATGACATCCGTGATCGAGTGATTAAGGTCGCTGACTTCAAATCACTGTAACCTCTCATTGTTAGAGGATCGTGTGTTAGAGCTAAGATACCGACCATGTCTCTCTTTGTGAGAAAGTAGGCAGTCGCTTACGGAGGATTGGAACCTATTACTGATTTTCCCCAGGAACGTTGGTTAGATGTATGACTCTGACTATTGAAAAGGGGCGTAAAACCCGATGTATACAAAACAAACAAAACATGTTAATTTTAACAAATAGAACAGTAATAGAAATTGAAATCCCATTAAGCCATCAACAGTTTATTACTAACGATGTATTTCACATTTGACACACATTAAAGTAATATTTTTGTAAGGACCTGGTGTTTGTTTTTATTTTCGACGACTTCTTGATTCAACCTCGTTATTAAACTTTCAATTCGAAAGCAGAATCATTCAATGTTTTTTTTCCAAAATATGCAGCACGACGTTCATTACTGATGTTTAAGATGGTTACCAGTAAAATACATTGATATTGTTCACATATCAACTTATGTAAAAGCAAACATGTGTGTTAGATCCACGTTCCAAATCTTTATAAGTTTCACTGTAAAGAGATGGTATGGAACTGGTATATTCCTTTTGTTTTCTAATTCTAATATCATTAATTGTCACAACTGAGGTTGAATAGCTTAAATTATGTCACATTCATATTTCTTGTAACTTTTCCATAGTAGATGTTTTCTTCTATATCTACAATACAAACATCTTGATCGTCACGATCCACCTCTGAAATTATGGAGAAATAAAACGTATAACAAAACACTTTTTTCCATTTGGAGACTTCTTGGGCTGACGTCTAGACTGACATTGAATACGAAATAAAATCAATCAATTGGATGATAAAAAATATACAGTACAACCTCTCCAGAGCGACCCTCTCTTGAGCATTAATCTCATATAATTCAATTCTGTCCTCGGACATTAGTTACCATGTGATTTGCTAAAGTTTACCATGTCTTAAAATTATTTTAAAGTGTCATAAAATATCTTCGTATAGAATTTAATATAGATCAGGAAATTGTATTGAAAAAACATGCGCAATAAAAATATCTTGAGTATGCTTGTATGAAGTTGCTAATTAAATTTTGACTCATTTGTTTTGGTAACTATCGTTTTATATCTGACCTGTTGTAATAAGCAGTGCTCTCCCTTGAATTAGGCTTTTCAAATATAATGTTTGCTTCGTTCGAATGTGTTCATATACAGTCGAATCCTTTTTTAATCCGAGCTAGGTCGGACTGACAAAATATTTGAATAAGAGAGGCTCTCGGATTCGAAATCCGGCTTCGAAAGGTTCGGATTTGACTGTTTAATTAATTTTAAATACGATATAATCTGACTACTGTATTTTACAATTAATTCTTTAAGACAATTTCACAAGTACAAGTGTTTATTTGACAGTTAAATTACATTGAAGCCATTTTTTCACTTTCCAGATGAATAGTGTGTGCAATTATGATTATTTTACCGTAACTATTATCAACAAATGTTTAAAGCCAATGAAAATTATACTGTCAACAGTATTAATTCAATATTCACTTGTTGTTTTTTTTGTAAAATTGTTCATAATACGACATAAAACACTTAGTTTGTATGATTATATGATTTTGTTGGCTTATTTGTTTAGTTAGGTTTGAATGGAGAGTTCTGGTCATATTGCGTTCATTAAACGATGTAAATGAAAGAAAAAATCAGTTGTATGTTTTAGCTGATATGAAACATGCGCAAACGGACAATAACTATTAGACCAACAGCGCTATTACAGTTAAGACAACTGCAGATTTTACATCAGATAATACTACTTTCAGTTCTTATATATGTGATCTCTATCGCCATGGATACCATTTGTACGTACTTAAATTAGTTCTCGATTTTTTATACTACATAATAAGCTACATTTAACTTACCACAAGCACTATTTAATTAGTTGTCGATGACTCCATTATCGTCATTTAACATTCCTGATGTATATAGAGCCAATTCTGCTGCTGTTAAGCCCTTCTTTCTGTAGTCTGATACATCCGGTGCACATGGGCATGCGCCATCACAAGCAGCAATTTCTCCTCTAAAAACGTAAAAACATTTAAGTAAAGTTTTCTTGCATATGTAAATCTATATATACATGTATGCAGGGTTACCTTTTAATCATGAATTTACACTTCTGTTGATCCCGAATGCTTACGTAAGCGTGGGGTAGAATGCATTAAGTTTAATCATTTCAGCACAAAGAGAAGTGTTTGCTCACACAAGAGTATTTATTATATTTATATCTCTAGTTTTAGACAACTTACTTGCATAGTTGGATACATTCATTGTCGTAGCTGTTTCCAAGGACGGTACACACTTGGTTTGGCTTAACTCTTTTACATTTTTTTACACATGGGTCGATCTGTTTTGGCACTTTCTTTGCACCGTTGTTTCCATTGTTACCGTTATTTCCGGCGTTTCCATTGTTACCGTTATTTCCGGCATTTCCATTTTTACCATTATTTCCGGCGTTTCCATTGTTACCGTTATTTCCGGCATTTCCATTTTTACCATTATTTCCGGCGTTTCCATTGTTACCGTTATTTCCGGCGTTTCCATTGTTACCGTTATTTCCGGCGTTTCCAATGTTACCGTTATATCCGGCATTTCCATTGTTACCGTTATTTCCGGCATTTCCATTTTTACCATTATTTCCGGCGTTTCCAATGTTACCGTTATTTCCGGCGTTTCCATTGTTACCGTTATTTCCGGCGTTTCCATTGTTACCGTTATTTCCGGCGTTTCCATTGTTACCGTTATTGCCGGCGTTTCCATTGTTACTTTTATTACCATTGCTTCCTTTGTTTCCACTGTTGCCAGCGTTGTTGGTATTTCCGTATGTTGGACTTACAGCTGGTGCGGCAGTAGGGCATGGGCAGAAACCATCGCATGATTTTTTGACCGTTCTGTAAAAACGAAAGCAAATGTTAATATGACTCTTTTGTGCGGAGAGTTTATTCATGCCTTTACATTTTTGTATTGGTTTCGGGATTACATTTAGTAATTTATCATTAGTTCACAGATTCGTTCATCTGGAGACCTCGAATTTCGTGACAGGCATCTGTTCGTTCGCTAAAATTTGAGTAATTAACAAATCCTAGATATACACGCGTTTAAAGTTGAATAGGTGAGTATAGTAAAAACAGATTCTTCCCTAGAACCGAATAAAAATTGCAAAACATATTGTTCTTAATATTTTGTTCGATACACATTTACCTATTACTACAGACAAAGCGTGTTGAATAGATACATGAATATTGTAATTTTATCAGTGTATCAAAACTGAATAATTACATTTTTAGCTTCGCGCCATAATTTTACATAAAGCAATTGTCAGTTATAAGTTAAAATACAAATACATTCGACAACCGGTTTAATGAATATCGTATAACTTACGAAAGTTATCGAATTTCACCGAAGCTAAAATTACATGCCTTTGTGGTGAAGTTATACAGCTTTGACAATTTAATAAAATTGCACTATACTTATGTACGTACGTACGAGAACAAATTTGCAAATGTATATTACCATACACTGACATTCATAAGTTCGAGTACTTACTTTGGTAAATAACACACAGAAAGGTATGTGAAATCGTCGTCTCCACAACATGGCGCAACCACAGTACAGTCCACATTGTTGTTGTTGTTGCTATTGTTGTTATTTCCGCCATTGTTGTTGCCATTATTTACATTATTGTTGTTGTTATTGTTGTTATTTCCGCCATTGTTGTTACCATTATTTACATTATTGTTGTTATTGTTGTTATTTCCGCCATTGTTGTTACCATTATTTACATTATTGTTGTTGTTATTGTTGCTATTATTGTTGTTGACATTGTTATTATTTACACCGTTATTGTTGTTATTATACATGTTGTTGTTAACATTGTTATTGGTATTGTAATTATTTCCACCGTTATTATTTTTGTTGTTATCATTATAATTCTTAATAGTATTGCCATTGTTATTGTTGTTATTATTTATGATATTACCATTGTTGTTATTATTGTTGTTATTGTATTCATTTCCCCTGTTATTGTTTTTGTTGTAATTATTATATTTTTTATTATAATTGCCATTGTTGTTATTATTTTTGTCGTAACCATTGTTGTTACCGTCACTGGTATAACCTTTCTTATAATTCATGTCTTTCTTCTGATTGCCGTAATGTTTGTTATTATCATAACCGTATTGATTATTATTGTTGTTGCTGTTGTCATATTGCTTGTTATTGTTGTTATTAATGTCGTTGTTGTTGTTCTTATTATTATTATTGCTCTCGTATATTTTCTTAATTCCATTTTGTTTGTATAACGGAATGCCGGGTTTCAGTTTTGTTTTTTGCAATATATATTTCTTATATTCTGGTTTATCTAGTTTAATTACTGGCTTATACGGGCTGTATTTCTTTGTAGGCAATCCATAAATTGTCTTGTACGGGCCTTGTTTGTTATATTCAGGTATGACATTTCCATTATGTTTTCCATTGTTGTTTCCGTTATTATTATTTCCATTATAATTATTTCCATTGGCGTTTCCATTATAATTATTTCCATTGGCATTTCCATTATAATTATTTCCATTATTGTTTTTGTTATTTCCATTATAGTTATTTCCATTTGCGTTTTTGTTATTTCCATTTGCGTTTTTGTTATTTCCATTATAGTTCATTCCATTGTTGTTTTTGTTGTTTCCATTATAATTATTTCCATTGTTGTTTCCATTATAATTTTTTCCATTTGCGTTTTTGTTATTTCCATTATAGTTATTTCCATTGTTGTTTTTGTTATTTCCATTATAGTTATTTCCATTGTTGTTTCCATTATAATTATTTCCATTGTTGTTTCCATTATAATTATTTCCATTTGCGGTTTTGTTATTTCCATTATAGTTATTTCCATTGTTGTTTTTGTTGTTTCCGTTATTATTATTTCCATTGTTGTTTTTGTTGTTTCCATTATAATTATTTCCATATTTTGCGATATATGCATTGTTGTTTCCATTGTTAATATTGCTTCCATAGTCTGGTTTATTGAAGTCCGGTTTGTTGTAATCTGGTTTATTGAGGTCTGGTTTATTGAAGTCCGGTTTGTTGTAATCTGGTTTATTGAGGTCTGGTTTATTGAAGTCCGGTTTATTGTAATCTGGTTTATTGAAGTCCGGTTTATTGAAGTCCGGTTTATTGTAGTCTGGTTTATTGAGGTCCGGTTTATTGAAGTCCGGTTTATTGTAATCTGGTTTATTGAGGTCTGGTTTATTGAAGTCCGGTTTATTGTAATCTGGTTTATTGAAGTCCGGCTTGTTATAATCTGGTTCATTCCAGGCCAGTTTGTTGAATTTAGGTTTTGTT
Source organism: Lutraria lutraria (assembly GCA_964023205.1). NCBI lineage: Eukaryota > Metazoa > Mollusca > Bivalvia > Venerida > Mactridae > Lutraria > Lutraria lutraria. Next base: position 6,278,462 of record OZ026835.1, on the reverse strand, counting down.
CCATCATAAAGTCCTGGTTTGCTCATGTATTTTTTGTTGTTATTGTTGTCGTCGTTCTTGCTATTGCCGTTTCCATTTTTGACATAAGGATTTGGTTGTATGTAGGCCTTAGAATAAATCGTTTTCAATGTTTGGAGGACGGCCTTTCGACTTAGTGGACTCAGTGACGTGGGTCTATAGTTTTTGTAATTATTTGTCTTCTTTTGATAACCTCCCCTAGGCTTATACTTATTACCAAAAACTCCTTTGTTGTCATAATTACCTGGTATGTTATAGTCAGGTTTGTTTATATCTTTATTAGTATAAAGACCTTTATTGTTGTATTTGTTGAGAGCGCCTTTACCTTGCTGGTTGTAGTCTGGTTCATTTACATAGTTTCCTTCGTAAAGACCTTTGTTGCCCTTTTTACTGTATAAAGGTAAATATGAATTGTTATTTCCATTAGCATTATTTCCATTGTTGTTTTTGTTGTTTCCATTATAACTATTTCCATTGTTGTTTTTATTATTTCCATTGTTGTTTCCATTATAATTATTTCCGTTGTTGTTTCCATTATAACTATTTCCATTGTTGTTTTTATTATTCCCATTGTTGTTTTTATTATTCCCATTGTTGTTTTTATTATTTCCATTGTTGTTTCCATTATTATTATTTCCGTTGGTGTTTTTATTATTTCCATTGTTGTTTCCATTATAATTATTTCCATTGTTGTTTTTGTTGTTTCCATTATAATTATTTCCATAGTTGATTTTGTTGTTTCCATCATAATTATTTCCATTGTTGTATTTGCTGTTGCCATTATTTCCTTTGTTGTTACCATTGTAATCAGGTTTATTGAAATCCGGTTTGGAATGTTTATAGATACCTGGTTTGCTTATATCATATGTTGAAGGTATGGTATATGCTTTATAATCCTTCCCATTGCTGTTCTTGTTATTTCCATTATTGATGTTATCATTTCCATAATTATTCTTGTTGTTTCCATTGTAATCCAGTTTTTTGTAACCTGTTTTTTTATAATTTGGCTTGTTATAATCTGGCTTGTTGAAATTTGGTTTGTTATAATCTGGTTTGTTGAAATCTGGTTTGTTATAATCTGGCTTGTTGAAATTTGGTTTGTTATAATCTGGCTTGTTCAAGTCTGGTTTGTTATAATCTGGTTTGTTGAAATTTGGTTTGTTATAATCTGGTTTGTTATAATCTGGTTTGTTGAAATCTGGTTTGTTATAATCTGGCTTGTTGAAATTTGGTTTGTTATAATCTGGTTTGTTGAAATCTGGTTTGTTATAATCCGGCTTGTTCAAGTCTGGTTTGTTATAGTCCGGTTTGTTGAAATCTGGTTTGTTATAATCTGGCTTGTTGAAATTTGGTTTGTTATAATCTGGTTTGTTGAAATCTGGTTTGTTATAATCTGGCTTGTTGAAATCTGGTTTGTTATAATCTGGCTTGTTGAAATCAGGTTTGCTCATATCATATGTTGAAGGTATTTTACCAATATATTTCGGCTTGCCCGGACTGTTAATGTTTTGTTTCTTTACGTAAATGCCTTTGGCCTTTGGAGATTTTGACATTATTTTGGCCAAATATTTTGATATATAAGCTTTGCCAGTTTCATATAATTTCCTTATCTTGCCTTTAGCTCCAGGATGTATATTTGGATACCCAGTCTGTTTGTTGTTGTCCTTGGAGCTACCATATGGTCCTTTTTTGTTATTTTCGTCGTTACCACCATTTCGATTGTTCCCATAATTTCCATTGCCGTTATTGCCAGTATTGGTGTTGGGGACATAATTCCAATTCTTTCCATTGTTGCCTAGATTTCCATTATAGCCATTCTTTCCATTATTACCATAATTTCCGTTATTGCCATTCTTTCCGTTATAGTCATAATTTCCGTTGTTGCCATTCTTTCCATTGTTGCTATAATTTCCATTGTTGCCATTCTTTCCATTATTGTTATAATTTCCATTGTTGTCATTCTTTCCATTATTGTCATAATTTCCATTATTGTTATAATTTCCATTGTTGCCAAAATTTCCGTTGTTGCCATTCTTCTTTCCGATTTTACCATAATTTCCATTGTTGCCATTCTTGCCGCTATTACCATAATTTCCATTGTTGCCATAATTTCCATTATTGTCATAATTTCCGTTGTTGCCGTTCTTTCCATTATTGCCATAAGTGCCATAATTTCCGTTGTTGCCATTCTTTCCATTATTACTATTATTTCCGTTATTGCCATAATTTCCATTATTTCCATTGTTGCCGTAGTTTCCTTTGTTGCTATTCTTTCCGTTATTGCCATAATTTCCATTGTTGCCATTCTTCCCATTTGTTCCATAGTATTTATTGCCACTATTTCCATTATAACCACTCTTGCCATTGTTTCCATTATTGTTATAATTTCCATTGTTGCCATTCTTTCCGTTATTGCCATAATTTCCGTTGTTGCCATTCTTTCCATTATTACTATTATTTACGTTGTTGCCATTCTTTCCATTATTACTATTATTTCCGTTATTGCCATAATTTCCATTATTTCCATTGTTGCCGTAGTTTCTTTTTTTGCTATTCTTTCCGCTATTTCCATAATTTCCATTGTTGCCATTGTTGTTGTAATTTCCTTTGTTGCCATTATATCCGTTACTGCCATAATTTCCATTATTGTCATTATTTCCGTTGTTGCCGTTCTTTCCATTATTGCCATAAGTGCCATAATTTCCATTGTTGCCATAATTACCATTGTTGCCATTCTTTCCATTATTACTATTATTTCCGTTGTTGCCATTCTTTCCATTATTACTATTATTTCCGTTGTTGCCATAATTTCCATTATTTCCAATGTTGCCGTAGTTGCCTTTGTTGTTATTCTTTCCGTTATTGTCATAATTTCCATTGTTGCCATTCTTCCCATTTGTTCCATAATATTTATTGCCACTATTTCCATTATAACCATTGTTGCCATTATAACCATTGTTGTCATTATTTCCACTGTTGCCATTATTTCCATATTTTCCACCTTTACCGTTGTTCACATTGTTGCCATTATTTCCATTGTTGCCGCTGTTTCCATATTTGCCATTATTGTCATCGCCAAGCTTTCGTACATAGTCAAGATTGATGTTTCCTATGTGAATGGGTTTATATCCTTTCTTAGTTTTAGTTGGACCAAACAGATTTGGATCGTAATTGTTCGCTATAGGTTTTCCTGTTTTCACCAAGTTGTATCCACCTTTCGGCTTTGGATGAATTGATCTGGCAGATGAAACTGAAACGAACCGAGAAGGAAAAGTAGATACAATGATTATTTTTTATAAATACAAGCTAGAAGCATTAAGTAAACAAGTAAACCTGTTTCACTGTATTAAACGTTCACTCTTATCTAGAACTTGGCATTCGTTTTTTAAATGAAACCAGACTAACGAACATATACGAGACATTTGTACGAGATACGGGAGATCCAATAATACCATCTAATACATGTAGTAGAATGCATCTTAACACAATTGCTTATTGTCAGCAAGAAACTTTCTATGAATCTTTACAAAATTTGTAGTGAAAATCTCTGTTTTACAACTGATGAAACTTATAGCGTCGGCCGATACGTACCGCGATATTTTCTTTGATAATTGAGCACATTAATCCATTGGATTAAATGGACGAATACACAAGTTTTAGTGTTGTTTTGAACGATCAAAGACAGATTCAGCCCTCTGAATAACAAATTATTATTTGCAGTATTCCAAGAAACCTAAATTGGTACATTGTGTAGAACTGATAGTTTATCTGTTGGTAATGATAAGCCATCTACTGGTTACACTACATGAATGAACTACCTTATACGGTTGTATCTTTATGTGGTAATGGGTTAATACTTGAGTTGACTGTGGCTATAGTTTTATGTGTTTCTGTAATAAATATATGTTTGTTTTGTGATTCCCGATTTTCTGTATTTGTATGTAGTAAGCCATGTTTGTGCTGCTATATAATGTATACTGACGATAGGCACGAACTCTTGCCTAATAAAGTTTGGTCTATATGATATACTGAAATACAAATCTCGCAAACAATTCGGTTCGTCAGCACAATATCTAAACCTTAGTATACTGAATAGACATTTTATGACACTAGATTGTTAATACACGGTTCAAATACACAATGCGTGCTTATACTATGAATATGAAATGCTTTTCAAATTCTAGTAAACACATTTTTATGATATCAAATATTCAAGAGCTGCGTCATGTGGCATTAAACCCCCAGCCTCCAAACAGCTTTGTCGAACTTACAATGAATATTTACAATAATGATCTTCTTTAGATCAATGGATGTCCAAAACCAGTATGTTTTTTTTTTGTTTTCTAATGAAGACAATAACATTGTAGTTTCTAATATTTTCACGATTATAAGTCGACTTCTTAATGTTTTGACGTGACTTTGAAAACGCATGTTTGGCAAATGTACAAAAAATGCTATACGTGTCTTGAATTGTTACTTGTTTCCAATACATCGTGACCGCCGTGTAAATATCAGTAACTCTATTTGTCAAAAGTTTTATCACTGACATATATTCACCCATTCCTTCTTTTGTTATGCAAGTAATGTCGAATTTTGACGAACTTGTTCTATCTAAGGAACAGAACAGTCAATATGGTCATCATAGCAAGTAAGCATGTAATAAAAATAACGTAATTGGTTAGAATGGGCTTAATAATAGTATAAAGGCTTACAAAGATAAATTTTGCTATGTGTCAATGAGGTTAATACCTCAGTTTAACACATGATGCATTCGATAGAACTAAGACAAATGTAATAGAATGTGAGAGTATCTAAAACACAAAATGTAGTAATACTATAATAATATATTCGCAGATATTTCATTACATAAAAATGTAGAGCAAACAAACAACGCTGATATAAACAATATTTATATAAAATTGAGTTTCCTTATTTTTGACACTGTTCGTTTTGTTTGGCCTTGAATTAATCCTGCACTTGCTAAATCATTTATTTATCACCCATTAATCAAATACTGGGTTCATTGCAAATTCGATTTAAAAAAGTCACCATTTATTGCCATTCATATGAGCCTTTCTTTTATTCATTATGATTATGATTGCACGTTTAAGTTATATGAATAAAATAAAAGATTTGACATTCAATGAAAGATTTTAATTCAGAGAACGTTTTTTATCACTTCTACCGAATATTTGCAATGAGCATTACATGTATTTAGAAATGAAACCTGGTGGAAGAAGCATTATATAAGCTCCTTAGTGATAAGGATTATACTGTTTCATTTATCATACTTTAACACAAAGCAAAATATGGTTGTAGTTAACTTGAATAGAATGAAAACTCGGGTTTTGGGGAGTAAAGGTTTTTCCCGACCATGGTCTTCTTTACTGCAACGTTATAAATAGCTTGTTACCACCTACATGTTGACCTTATACCTGCCCATTATCAATGTTCACACCCTGTATTGAGTCAGTAAGAAACCTTAATACTCGCCATACTTTATTGTCCAATCAGTGACATTTATTTTCTTGTCTTTCTTATCTTAATAGAATATAAAGTCGGCATTCTTAGTATCGAAGACGACTTAGTACACACTGCGCATGCTCAGACACACTGCGCATGCTCAGAGGCTATGGACGGTTAGAATGCATATTTGGGTGTTCTACGTAATAAGATAGCTACAGTCGTTACCGCTCCTTTAATCTTTCTTGTACGAAGAACACCAACATAATTATGCACTCTAACCTTTACAATGTCATGTAACAAAGAATTCTTACCGAGTACCATTCATACATCAATGTATCGAACTTATATATATTTGACCTAATATGAGAAAAAAACATTAAGACAGCACGTGGCCCGCCTAAACCAACCAACAGCATTTACTCTGTTTGAGATAATAACAAGAAAAACTATAACAAAACGTTATAGATAGACGAATTACAGGAAGCATATTTGTTTCTTTTTTATATGAAGTTGCTTTTTTCATAAAGGATATTGACTGTATATTTTATTCAATCTTCCATTATGGAGAGTATAACATTTTTATATGATATATATTTATCATGAGTAATACACATATATTGACAATCATGAGTATTTGACAAATGAATAAATTCATGTATATAGTTCAACTTCACAAATAGAATAAACCCTAAATGTTAACAAATTCACCATAATCTGCTATGATACAACCACATTGAGCTTTAAATAGCATTTTAGATATTATGCCACACAACAGCTTATCTAGGTTTAACATCACAGAGAAATGCCTGCATGATTTTCTTACCTATCAACTATAAATAGATTCAGTCATCACCATTAGCCAATCAAATGGTCAGTATTAGCCAAACTAGTAATAGACACTATAAACTAATACTCATAAGTATAATTCGTCTAGTCTGGTTCCCGGACGTGCTCTACAATTACGCCAGGCAAAGCTCAGTAATGGCGGCCTTCAGTGGTAATACACAGGCATTGGAATATTTTCACTGATCATTTGTGATGTTACGCCTAATTTTATTTTTTATGTACTGATATTGTAACAGCGGCGAGATATTTTAATAATCATTCTTATTTGTTGATATAATGTATAATATACTTTCATGAAGTAGCTATAATTTCGGACGCGAGTCTTTATAGTTTCCAAACATCTAAAAAAACAGACATCTTTGATATATATTACATAAATAGGATTCATTACCAACACTCACAAACACTTGATCACTTGACATAAAAAAATACCCTAACCTTAGAATGTACAGAGGACGCCGCCATCATTACGCTTTGCCTGACCCGATAACATAGTGTAAGGGAAAGGATATCCAGACTATAATTCGTGTATAAAGATATGATAAAGTTTTAAAGAGGGAGGGGTCCGAAGGACTGTATTACATTCGTGTTATGTAACTTGAACGCTTGTATAATTTTTGTGTGCAAATTGTATTCATCCTTGAATAAGTAGAAATGTGTTTATAAATGCCAAACATTCACATTAAAAGCCTTACGCGTTCGTTAAGGTTTACATTTTTACAATTGTATGCAAATTCTCTGAAAGTAAAAACTACTAAGTATCTTTTTTATTCACCATGAGCAACAAGTGAAGTAAAAATAATACTGAAAAGGTATAACTAGTACCGGCGTTCCAATGCAATATGACTACATCAAGTGTATATACAAGACACATGATGGGAGCATCAAGTCACCCACTAATAGCAACAAGAACTAACATATTAACGGCCTATAATCACTTGGCATATTGTTTTAATAATGATTGATACCACAGGGTCTGGAAAAGTGGCGGCACCCACGAGTTCGAAGGTAATGCGTTTTTTCGTCGAAAGTTTACATGATTATAGTTTTTCAAGTAGCCCATGTTCCAGCCAACAATTTTCCGAGTCGATCGGTATCAAATTTAACAATGTTAATGCCATAGACCCGCCAGAGAAATTTAAAAAAAAATAATGAAAAAGTCTGTCCACTTCAAATTTTTCTGCAATGTCTATGGCCAAACTACGGCAGAAAATATGCTAACTGTGGTACAAATGGATTCGGAAAATGGTTGGCTATAATTTAGTCTACATGAAAACTCGAAACATTTAAACTTTCAACGAAAAAAACGACTTACCTTCGAACTTGCGGGGCCGCCACTTTCCAGACCCTGTGGTATCAAAACATATATCACGTGCTTATAGACCTTGATATTGGTCAGCGTAGCTTTAAAACTTTTAAATTCCGAAGCTTATTTAAAACGATGTATCACTTAACTTAAATTAGATTTAAAGATTTGCAATTGTCAAGTGTTCTCTCGTGTAAATTAGCATTGTGGCTGACGTACTATTTAAACACGTCGCTATGCGCTGTTTTATAATGACCAAAATATACGCGTATATTATAGTACGCATTAAACAGTATGTTGGTTCATGAGTGGATACCATAAAGTTGAAGTTAAATATAATCGGTAAATACGTGAACAAAAACAACAGGACAGTCTTCATGAATTAACAAGTATTTAGTCAGATACGAATACAAATACATTAAACATGATCCATACAATCATTTAAGCGTGAAACTAAACAGAATACACAACAACAACTATAATAAAAGTGCTCTTCTGATAACAAAACATGCTCTAGACAGACAGAGGACTGAATCTGGACTCTCACGTGTAAATTGGAATATATGTTTTATTTATATGTAGATAATTTCAACTGAGCTTAAGAGCTCGGACAAATGATGAAGCTTAGCACAATGTTTATGGTTAATTGATTTATTGATACACTTACCTGCCACTATCAATAAGAATAATGCTATTCCCCACATGATAGCAAGTTATTCACACATTATCCGAAATACCGAAATAAAAGGACGACAACGATACACTTAATATAGTAGTCGTTTTTGTTCCGCTTCACTAATTTCTAAGGAAACTTCTGCTAGTGTGCATTAATATATCAATTATCCAACACTTAAGACTTAAACAGCACTGCCAATGACACCTTATGTATTTAATTGTATAAATATGCTAATTTACACCATTGGACAGAACAGCCTTTGTTGGGTAATATTTAAGCGTACAAAGGAAGGGAACACTGAAAGGAAACAATCCTCATATCTCAGCAGTTTTGTACCATTCATCAAGGTTAATTCTGGCAAACTGTCGGCAACGACTGTAGTTTTCGACAGTTTCATGACAAATTTGTATAAATTATTCTAAAAAATGCAATGGTTTCAAAACGTTACTTGTCGTCCGCTTGTCTGTCTTAATAGCTCATATCATAGAAAAAAATGCAGGTATGAAATAATATTCTACATGCTATTTCGTTACATAAACTTATCATTGGCTTTATAAAGCACATACAAACTGATAAGTTCATTCCGTCTGACAATATATCCCGATTATCGGTAAAGATGGTGAACACTGTTTTGACCAAAACCTGCACATGCTGCTAAAACAATTGATGCTGCTGTTGAAGTGATGTAACCAGTCATTATGGATTCATCATCCTAATGACATTTCATTTATCCTGTTTTATTGTTAAGATTTAGATTTATAGTTATATTACTTTTGTGCTGCGATCGACGTGCGTGTTAGTGTAGGAGGGTCCTTGAAATGTACACTGTCGTAGCTCAATGTTGCGTTGTATATCACGAGGTTCTTATGTTGTTACGGTAATAAAAGTAAAAGTAAAGATTGAGTCATACAGATATAGTTTGTTTCAACATATCTACAAAAATATATACATGTAACACAATTCTCTAATTGTATGCAAATTAAACTCACTGTTATATTATATTCTACATCCAATCCACCTATTGGGTGCAAACATTTACATAATTATTTAACATTTAGTTTCTAATCAAAGTAAATGATTTTGTATTTGTATACGTAAACCCTAAAAAACGTTTGGTGATAAAAATGCTAGGTTACCTACGGTTGTGTATAATGGAATACCAAATTGTCTTTTACCACAGAATAATGTAAACTTGATGTTTTTCTATGTAGCACATTGTGTTAGAATTGCATGGGGGCTTCGTTGTCGACTGATAATAAACTCTGACAAGTATTCACCATTTCCTATCCGCTGTGAGGTCGATGCCTACTCGGAACCAATGTGAACAAGTTTTCAGCAGGCTTATGGAATGTCGACGGTGGTTCCGCTCAGACATATGCTTCGGGCCTTCCATTACAATTAAAGCTGGCAAAACCTGTCCTGAAATATCCCCAAATGATGTCGCGAGATACAATGTAGTTAGAATGGCTGTTTAAAAGTTAACTATAAAACTTCGAAAACTAAATACCATAACCAGCTATGTCTTTGTTTAGCTGTGCTGATTGAAAGCCCTTTGGATAAGTAACATTTCGAAAGTCTTACACAAGAAAACACTTTCACTTGCATACCCCGCCATATGATGCCAGTTGTACTGCATTGTCATATATATAGTTCGTATATATATATTCTATTATGACAGTATATTAGGTGGATGGTCCCAAATGTTAATTAAAGAATTATATGAATGGGTAAGCTATAAGTAATGGTTGCACTATGTGCCATATAACATGATATCCTTCCAATCCGGACACACATCGAATCCAAACATATCCCTTGATCCGAACGTGTTTTGTTGATAATAGAACAGAACAGACATTTCATTTGATATAAAAAAAATATATATACATATAGAACATAGTCATATGCAAATGAAAACGTGTAGTAATAAACGGGTACAAATATTTCAATCAAAAAGCAACACATACGTACATGCATAATGCTCAAACAAATTGCGAGAATGAAACTTGATGACTATATTCTTACTATGGAGAATGGTATTTTTATAGAGTTTAACTAATGCTATCTCAAAGTGACATAAATGAGAGAGGTTTCACTGCAATCGATGCTATTCAACCAGTAAATCTCACCAAATTAGACAAGGACATCAGTGATGATCAGAATAATTTAAAGGCCCATTAGCTTTTTTAATTTAGTAATATAAAACAATTGATAAAATGATTGTAAAATATAAGAAATATATTCTATTTACTGTAAAACAATGTTCACATAATGCCTTTTTGGCCAGATTTCGTAAAAATGTTGTCAGATGCTTTTTCTTTTTTTGCAATATCACTGAAACAAATACTCATTATACTGTGTTATATTTCTCTATGTACTTCGTGATTAAAAATGACAATTTTGGAATGTTTATAATGAAAGTAAAAGTCAATTTCACTGATAAAACATAATCTATGTAAAATAAGACCTACTTTAATTTTAACATACAAAAAGCTAATGGGGCTTTAATTATGGGATATTTAGTGAAGACAAACATGATGCAATAGAAACAATGAATCGAGGCTGACACTAAATACATTTGATATATTCATGCATCCTCAGTGAAATAATTGTCAAAATAATGTATAGCTTCCGTTTGGTATTTACATAATAAAACTGAATTAATAAACTTTAATTGATTGCAAAGTGCTATGAAAAAAAGTCAATTTCAATAATGGCCCATTGTGGTCAAGTTGATATTTAAAACAAAACAGCTTTCATTTATCATCTCGTCAGTTAGAATAACATGTGATGGGATTATGTTTGCCAGTGCTTAATTATATATTTGTAATAAATGGTGTTCAAAAGTACATGGACCAATAAGGACAACTTCTTGTGAATACGTGAACGAGATAATTTGTCAACATAAGCTGCAGCTATTCTACCTCTTGTTAAAGGAATTTTAACTACTATATCTATTTACTTTATTTCAACTCGTGTACTTTCGAGGCGAGATGACACGTATTTTGGTGACCATTTGCATAAAGGTACAAGATAATCATTGAGCAAACAACGATGAATAAAATAAAAAGAAGTCAGCTGGCAGTCTTGGGAGTGTCCATTGCATATGTCGTGGTGTCACTTTTGAGATTATTGGACAAATTGAGATGTTAAACAGATGTTAAAGAAGGAACAAAAAACTTATGGAAGTTGTGAACGCCAGACATTTTGGGAGACGAACAAAAGTAATACGGGCTAAAAAGATGATGAACTGTAACATTAATTCAGCGCCTATATTGTTGAGGAAAAGTTAAAGGACAGATTGAAACTAAGTAGTGTTGTAATGTCCTATGCACCCTAAACCACAATACAGAAACCGTTACAATTACCGGCCCAGAAGTAGCGGGCCATGAGCCAGCAGACATGCAGCCTTGTGACATCATTAATTATAGGATATTGTTTTGTAAGACATTCATATATTTTTATGATATCCTTTTTTGCAATCATGACTGATTAGTTTAGAATTATATAAATGTGGAAGGTCGCCAGCTGGAAAATCACAATGAGGTCGAAAAGTGCCGAACAATCACCATGCGGAGGTTGACGCTTCAAAAATGAATTATGTTTGATGAATTGTGTTTGATTGTGTTTTTTTAAAAAGGGGGTGGCGAGTTCGCGGATGCTGTATTGGTATACTTGACTGGTATACGAGATAATCGACATTCTGGCCACCGCAGACAATACAAACTTTGACAGAATAATGTTACCAAATTATTGCAACATATGTAATATAAATCAGATAAATCTTTAAAGCCACATACAAAACTTCCTACCTTTCCCAAAATATCACCTTCTCGAAAAACAACCCGACCAACAAAAAAATAGGTAAGCTAGACTAGGTTTCAAGATTTAAAATTTAAATTTATAATTCAGGAATTCGGGAAAATAATTATCCACCAAATAAACCATTATAATGATTAGTTCAATGTAACAATAAACCTTCTCCAATTAATAACTTCACGCGACACACGTCTATGGACACAGACGATCAATGTTGCCTGAACACTAAATTATAAACGTTAAAAGATGATAAAATGCTGTAATATTTTATTTTTAACCACCAGAAGGAAGCAATTAATGACTAGACAAAGCCACCCGAAACATCTTCTCTGAAATACCTCATGTTACTCAATGTTTGCTTACTGCAGTGTAGTGTTCGCAGACGCCATGAAATAGAGCACGATGCGGCATTAATTCGACATGTCTTTAAAATATGAAACGCCACATAAATTTACAACGATACAACTTTGAAGGAAGGCCTCATTTATAATGTGTATACAATTTCAAACGTATCTGACAGTGTTTTATTCCGCTCTAACACGTTATTATGAAACGGAAACATAATTTTAACACGAGTAACAGAAAAAATATATAAACAGAACTGAAAATAAAACAAAGATTCATTAAATAATGAGCAAATGTTGACATGACAACTAAATGTAAAATTAAAATGCACGTATTTACGTTAAAATAGAAATGTTGTTTTAATGGATGCGGTATTTCCTTGTATTGTGTCTTTACTTTCTTCTCACATATGACATCCCTGGTAGTTATAGAAATTGTAAATTAAGTAAGGAGCTGATGTTAACTAACGCCATACAATAAGGTGCACGCACAGTCAATATATGTCATTTATTTACCGTTACTAAATCATTTTCATGGTCTGTCATATTTTAACAGTCATGATTTTCTTTTTTGATATCGTTGTAAAGTTTAATAATAATCTGAAAAGGTACAGTTTATTGCATTTTCTCACAAAATCTCTGTCACCACAGAGTTTTAATCCAAATTGTACGTTATTGTTATATGCATAAAATGCTAATTTATTATCAAGTCTGAAAGTTAACACTCAAGAATAGACTTAAATACTGTCTGAAGCATGCCACGTCTCAGACAACACCACATATTTAAATCGTTTAACATTGATAATTGTATGACACGTCACCTAAATCCCATTAACCCATCGCGACAATGTTCCTTTTCTATATCTACACTTATAATTGTCAAATCCGTAGTACATAAATGACTTGATGTCCAATTTCATTAGTAATTTACTTGACTTCTACGAACATATAAAACAGATAAACTTCTTATAAATCAGAAAACTTCCCATTAGAAATATAAACACTTTTAACAAGGCATTTGCTTTGTGAATGCAATTGAATTTAATAAACTTGGAAGAAATAGCATCATTGTTCAATCAATTTTTTTTTCAAACAAAACGAGTATATTTGTTGTGCCTAGAAATTACTACATGCATTCATAGCATACGATCTGTAATGAAGACAAGACTATTACATTTTGAGTATAATAACATTAATATTTGTATTCGCATGCATTCATGCAAAATATGCATAAAATATATGGTAAAAAGTCATAACCGATGTATCAAGTTGAAGCAATACAAACGACAAGGTGATACAATAATGGAGACATCATTTATAATAATTTCCTATTACAAATGTGAGTACCAAGTTGACACTACGTTTGCCGCCACCTCTTCAAGAATTGACTTAATAGTGTGTATGGTGTGTTTATTTAAAGTTCCTAATCAAGTAGCTTTTGATTTTAAATTACCATAATGATTGTCTTTATATTTTAATTGATCATTGACAATATCTGTTTTAGTTATTTCTATATATGATATAAACATATTACACGGGTTAGTCACTCGGCAGAGATAGAATTCGATCAACAAACAATAACTATTTTAAGTGCTAAGTCAGAGACACGTTTCTTCGATATCAGTGGCATTTGTTTTAACCTCAAATTTCACACTTCGTGTTGGTAATTTGACTGTTTTTATGTAATGGGGAGAGTACTGGTATTCATAAAAACGGTCACTATTGAATACAACTGCTTAACGCGATAAGCACAATTACAAAACATAGCATAAATAAACAGAATTAGTAAACGGTACAAAATGTTCAATGTTTTGTTCGAAAAGAAATCGTGTTTGATACCATTGAGAAAGGACTTTGTTTTATGAAACTAAGATATACTAAATGAAAACAAGAATCCGAAAACGATAATGTTGCATAGTTGATCCAAATATCGACATTATGGCCATGACAGGGGCACTCTTCCTTCCAAACAGCTGCTCTTTATAGTGTTGTCTTTAAACATGGCTTTGCTTATCTACAAAATGTCGAATGTTTCTTATGCATCAATGATAACACAAATGGAGTTGTTTACAAAATCTTCAAATGTTAACTAAGCATATTCCTTGCCGATCATAAACTGAACAACTTAAGAATCTGTTGTTGAATCTAGATATATGCATTATAGTAATAATTTTGAGCCTTTCCTTAAGATTGTTTTACTTTAAGACTCGTAGTTCCAACACGAATAATATGGCCAACATGATGATATGTCAAAGTGCCACACTCTTACCAATCTACTATTATTAAGGTTACTTTTGGCCTGATAAAAACAAAAACACAATCAAAATGTGTTTCTTTACGTATACAAACGTGATGTGAATTGTCATAAATTGTCACTAAACGTTCCTGGGAAAATTATATATTTTTGTTTTTATGTAGATATTTATGGGAATTCTAGAATTTTATGATTAAACGGAAAACAGAACGAGAACATTAATTAAATTAATGGCCATTTAATTACTCATAGCGAAGGGTTCATTCACCTTGTCAAAATCAAATTTACAACAGCGACAGGAGAAATATGGTGTCCCTGTAACATTTATTAGCACAATACAATTAATTCTAAACAGAACACTTCCATGAAGTACACATTTTGAGATTTCGTCGAACGAATAATTTTCCGTGTCTATCTAACTTTTATAAATTCAGCATATGTGCTTCTGCTACTGCAAAAACAGGTTCAGATGCATATCATATCACTAGAGTTAACATCTTCAGATGCTAGTATATCAAAAGTTTGACTGTATATAAACCACTCATTAAGCATACTTGAAACCATTACATATTGCTATTCAAAAATGCTATTTTTTTAAAGAAGAAATATGTCTTTTTGCCATCATATTAAGACGTTTTTGTAGCATTTTTGTTTCCCAGTCACGTAATTACCCATACGGTAGAAAAGAATGATTGTACACAACAAAACAGCAGAAGGATGAGATGTTCAATTGATCCCTGTTGTATATTGTGCGGTAATTCAAGTCGAAAGAGTATTTTTGTACAAAAAGCATTCACTAAAATGAACCAACATGCATTTATACTTGATTAATAACAGTGGTGTAAATGCGCATTTTGCCTGCATGTATATAATTATGAAATATATCTTGAAATATTGCGTACACGTGTACGACATTTATTCTTGTCATTACAAGGCGTTTACATGCATAATCTTTATATTTTAAAACTAAAACTTCGCTCAAAACTTGAAGGATGATTGGCATCTCTAAGACAACTTTATAATTGATATATAATGTTGTGTGCGTGAAATATTTCGTAGTTAATCTATACTGACATGACTTCGAGATATTATAACCATACAAAATGAAATTTCCTATTCTAAAAGTCATATTTTAATTTTGACACACCGTTGCATGAATTTATAAAAAGCATGACTTTGTAACAGCTTTAATATTCAGAGGAGTTACGACATGGTCATTTTATATACAACTGTAATTATGAGTTAGATGACGTTAAATAAAACAATATTAATTGTATTAAATAGTTTTTGTTTAATTATAAATGAATCATGGCTTTCAAAAGATATTCCAAGATTTTCGATTGACATTTCTCAATTCAATGACGAGTCGAGTTATACAAATATGGAAATGCAAAACGCTTTCATTTATTATATTCCGGTCGGAATTATTCGAATAGTTCATTATTGATTACATCTTAATTACAAAGGAATATCCATGTCTGACGAATCAATACTGTTATGGTGCAGTCACACTATAGCGTATGGCACTAACGTATGTGAGCTTATGATAAAAATTGCTCATACGCAGATATACGCAAGGGGTATGTTAGGCATACGTCGTTTACGTAGAGGCCGAACATTTATTTTGAACATGTTCAAAAATTTTCAGCGTATGCGAGCGTATAGCAATACGTTACGCATACGTTCATCATACGCTAGGCATAAGCTTGGTACGCTAGAGTGACGCTAAAGGAACGTTATTCATATGCTAAGAACGTTTCCCGTACGTTGGCATGAAGGTGATCAGTTGAACTATAAATATATATAGGGTCTCTTTTCCTCATCTTCGTCAGTTGTAGATCGAGAGACGATGGAGACAGGTTTTTTTCCAACATCGCCATGGCCTAATAGATATGTACAATAAACTACAAGACACTGAAGAAGGAAAAGGAGGATGAGAATAAGACGCTGACACTGCAGATGAATGACATAAATCACATGATCGTTCGTCATGAGGAGGAGGCGATGGTGATCTGGAGTGAACACTACCCTCAGCAGATATATTGGACGTTACCTCACGAAACTCCACGCTAGATCAGCTACATCAGAGGAGGTCAGCAGGTTTACTTTTCCTGCCCTTGGGTCGAAGTATTTGCAGGCATCTTTACAGTTGGGACAGTCCACAGTCGAAAGGAAGCGATGCACATGCACTACTCATACGTTACTCATAAGTTCGCATATGTTATACATACGTTACTCATACGCTTGCATGTACGCTACTCATACGATGATAAACGCTGTAGTGACGGTTGACATACGCTATATAAACGTTAGTAGTAATAGGCGGTACCCTGGTACCATGGTCATATAGAATATAGAGGGGGTCGGTACCTGAAGTAAACAAAATTATGACAAATGGGGACAAATTGGAATCCATTGGAAATCAATGTTTGGTGCTCAAAATAACATGAATTGAATTTTAGGAATGTTCTGGTACCATTATTGTTGTGTGTGTGTGTGTGTGTGTGTGTGTGTGTGTATGTATAGACTAAGACAATGAGAGAATTTTCTTTCGAAAAGACATGGTGGCCCTGAAAAGGGCCGTTGGTGGTTTGTGACCCTGAAAAGGGCCGTTGGTGGTTGGTCATGGTTTCTTCATAGCTGTTAGTCGGATCTTCATTTCTTTATTTCTTTACCATACTTGCCCCGAGGTTGTTTCTCAAGGTCATGTTTTCGTTTCTTCGTTTCTGTCATCTCCGGTTTCTTTTTGTCATGCTCCGGTTTCTTTTTCTCATGCTCATGCTTTCGTTTCTTTGAATCATACATAAACTGTACAGGTACAATAATTTCTTGTGGCTTAAACCGTACTTCTTGATTTTTCATGAGTCTGACCATCTCTTGCATCACTTGATTCATCTGTACCATTTCTTCCTTGATACCTTGTAGAACAGACAATCCCGTTGTAGGCTTTGTATCACCCATTGTATTAGACTGTTTATCCGTCATAAGCTGTGTATTCGCCATAGGCTGTATAGGCTGTGTATTCGCCATAGGCTGTATAGGCTGTGTATTCGCCATAGGTTGTATAGGTTGTGTATTCGTCATAGTGGGTTGTACATCTACCATAGGCTGTACTTCTACCATGGGTTGTATTGGCTGTACATCTACCATGGACTGTATTGGCTGTACATCTACCATGGACTGTTGACTGTACTTAGGCAGGCTGTACTGTGGTTGACTGTATTGGCTGTACTGTGGTTGACTATACTGTAGTTGATTGTACTTTGGCTGGTTGTACTTCGGTTGGTTGTAATGCATACCCGCATTCGGGTCTATCAACTCAGCCGATTCTAGTGCTTCTCTCAATACATCGTATGGCATGTTGAAGGACTCCATGCTAGCTAATGAAAATATAGTGTCTGCGCCGGGGGTATTTATACTTTTTGCCTTCACGCGCCAGTGTTCTATTAGGTCAAGGTCAATTGTGACACTTCAAGTTTTTTTTTTGTCTTTGTGTGACACTTCAAGTTTTTTTTTGTAGCAGTGTGGCACTTCAAGGTTGTGTCAAATTCAAGGTTATATTGTATCAGTGTTATATTGTATCACTGTTATACTTTGTAGAAAATACATCATAAAATCACAGCAATTTGCATACATTTGTGGGAATACTTTGTACATCACACATTATACAATCACAGCACTTTGTAGAAAAATACATCATAAAATCACAGCAATTTGCATACATTTGTGGGAATACTTTGTACACATCATACAATCACAGCACTTTGTAGAAAATACATCATACAATCACAGCACTTTGCATACATTTGTAGGAAATGCTTTGTACACGTTATACTATCACTTTGAATACTGTATACTTAATATATACTATCACAGCACTTTGAATACTGTATACATTTGTTGAAAATGATTGTACATCACACATCATACTATCACAGCACTTATATTTGTAGGAAAAAATGTTATAATGTTTATAGAAAAAATAACTATAAAACGTACACTTACCCCACACCATCTACGCACCAGCATATTAAGTTTATAAATGACGTCATGATTTGACGTCATCAGATAGGAATGTAAATATAGTAGTAAATAGTAAAGTATGATAATATTGACAATATGGGAATGATTCTTTCTGAATTGTATGGGGGCCCTGAAAAGGGCCGTTGGTGGCCCTGAAAAGGACCGTTGGTGCTTGTATGGGAATTAATGGCGTTGACCGCATCTCCCCATACAAGCGGGACACCACTTGTCCCATTTCTGCACATCCTTGGGATCTGGCGTGGGTTGGTACAGCTCCGACGGAACCTCCGTGAGCTCATCTTCCCAGTTCTCTGGGGTTGATTCTTGAGGGGTATCCCCCCAGTCCTCTTCCCCAGAGCTGACCACGACCTCCTCTTCAAACTCCTTCCCCTCTCTTAGGGTCTTGACCTCCAAGCGCAGCTCTTCCAACTGCATCTCAAGTTGTTCAATATACCGCCCAAAGGCAGCATATTTTCTTTTAATAATGTTAACTGTACGCTGAGACATCTTGATACAGAATGAAATTAGATCAAGGCAAGGTCACTGACTCTCATATGATACAAGGACTCTGATTGGTCCATTTTAACGGTATTTCATTGGTCCATTTTAACGGTATTTCATTGGTCTATTTTACTGGCATTTCATTGGTCTGTTCAAGGTCAGTGTTTTTTTCATGGTCCATAGCTCATTTGTGTTTCATGATTCAACATGGGCAACTGCTTGAAAAGTACTTCTGATGAACCTAACTTGTCTGAGTTACAAGAAGATGTTTGGGTGGTCAAGTTGGGTAATTTGTACCCAGACTTGTCTGAATTTCAAGATACTTGTACGGTGGATATCAAGATGGGTAATTTATACCCTGACCTTGCCATTTACTATGATGAGGATTTGAGAGCCAACTATTGGCGGTACTTATTTCTTGCAGAAATGCAATGAATTACCCAACGGCCCTTATTAGGGCCACCATATGTGTTAGATTCGTTTTGTTTCTCAAGCAAAGACAAAAGCATATTACATTGTATATCATTTTATTTTTGAAAACATTCTGAGTAACAAAGTACAACAAAGTACAATCAAGTTCAAAGTACAAACAACAAAGTACAACAAAATACAACTCACTTAGATACACAATTGTCCAACAAATTGTCCAACACATTGTCCGGATTACACAAAGTCACTCACAGTTTTTGTTGGATTCTTTTTGTATTTACGTTTTTTCTTACTCTGTTCTGCGTTCTGTAGATCGACCTGTTCACCTTGTTTCTTAGGACAGTCTGCGATGAAATGTCCTTGTTCATGACAATAAAAACATTCATTTTTATCGACGGTTTCCGTACAGCTGGTAGAATAATGTCCTTTCTTTCCACAACGATAACACTTGATATGATCCCATGTTACATTTTTCTGTCCACAGAGCTGATCCGCTAAGTTGTTAAGCTCTTTAATTTTTTTCTTTAATGAATACATCAAAGTTTGATCTCGGTTCTCTTCAGCTTGGTTCGTTTTAGGATCGCTCATGTTGAAATGATAAAAAACGGACGGAGCGTACGTCTTTTATAGAGTGTCACGCGTTATGACCTTGAACTTTATACAACTATAAAAAACGGCGGAGAAGTTTTAAGATCATAATCATGTCAGATACCGACAGTACTAGTGGTGAGGATGAACCTCCAACTAAGCGAAGCAAGTTTGAACCTGTGCGCGACTATTATGAAATACAGTCACGCATGGAAAGAAAGTCAAGGAAATTTAAGACTCAATCTAAAGTATATGATGTGACATTTCAGCCGTATAATCAATCGTTTGAATTTACAAACAGGTTGTTTAATGATATGATGGATCAGCTCTACAAGAGATGTGAAGTGAGATCGAATGATCGAGTTCGAGTATCTATTCTACATCCTGATTTGGACTTTGGAATACATGTTCCGTTTAATAGGGCATCTCTTATTAGTGGAGATACGGTGTTGGATGAAATTGAACGTGTGGCACAGAGTAACCGTCAATTTAAAATTCATGATGGGGCGGCACAGATGGAAATTACGCATATTGCTATGCCACAGGGATCCGGAAAGAAAACGTTTAAAGCACCAAACTTATTCAGTATGCGAAAGTCAAAGACAAGTGTTGTGTGTATTGACAATAGTAAGGACTCTATGTGTTTAGCTAGATCGATTGTGGTAGGACGGTGCAAAGTACATGAAAATCAAACCCCGGAATGGAAAAAACGATGGAATCTAATACGTCAGTCTAAGAAAATCTTCAAAAATACGAAGCTGAAGTATTATTAAAGCAAGTGGGCATTTCATCGGATCAGTCGTGCGGTATAGAAGAATACCAAAAACTACAAGACTATCTCTATCCGAGCTATGTGATTAAAATCCATCCACAACATTATGGAAGTGAATTGTTATTCAAACCACCTGCTATGATTGAAAAAAGTCGTGTGATTCATATCTTTCACCATAATAATCATTATGACTGTATTGTATCCATTACCGGATTTCTTGGGCGGAGTTATTATTGTGAATGGTGTGATGTCGGTTATGATCACCGTGAAGGACACCAGTGTAGCCATATTTGTCAGTGTTATGCTCACACCCTGTGCCCAGCAGGACAATCTATAAGATGTCCGGATTGTCGTCGCCTATTCCAGAGTCAGGCATGTTTTGACAATCATAAAACAAAAACGGGAAAACAACGTAAAACCATTTGTGAATCCGTATGGAATTTTAAGAAATGTGGGCAAAAGGTGATTGGAACGAAACGGAGTCACGTTTGCCCAGGGTCAAAGAAATGCAGGTGTTGTAAAGCCATAGTAGGACCAGATCATGACTGTTACATTCCAACGTATGAACCACCCGATAGAAAACAACCAGAAGTACCATTCATCTTTTTTGATTTTGAATGTCGTTTTGATTCTGGAGAACATATCCCTAATTTTTGTGTGGCTCAACGTGCTTGTGGTGACTGTATGTGTAAGTCAGTGAAAGCTCCATGTGAGTATTGTGAAGAGGTGAATGAAGCCAGACAAATGACATTCCGTGGTGAAAATACGTTACAACAATTCTGTACTTGGCTATTCCTCCCTACCCATCGAGGATCGACAGTGATAGCCCACAATGCTCAAGGCTATGACGCTCAGTTTATTCTTAGATATGTGGTCACTCAGGGGACGGCGAAACCCCAGTTGATTATGAATGATAGTAAAATCATTCAATTGAGAGTGCATGGAATACGCATGATTGACTCCCTCAGTTTCCTGAGTATGCCTCTCTCCTATTTTCCCAATACATTTGGACTGACCGAGTTAGCCAAAGGATGGTTTCCATTCTATGCAAACACCTTGGCGTATCAAGATTATGTGGGACCTTATTTGCCGCTACACTTTTACAAACCGGATAGTATGAAACTAGAGCGACGTGAAGAGTTTTTAACCTGGTACAATGAAAGAAAAGGAGACGTATTTGATTTTCAAAAGGAAATGGAGAAATACTGTCAATCGGATGTGGACATTTTAAGACGCGGATGTGGAGAATTTCGTCAACAATTATTGGACAGTGATCAAATAGATCCATTTACTGAAGCTACCACGTTAGCTCAAGTGTGTAACAAAGCCTGGCGCAAAAATTCCATGCCACCTCATAGTTTAGCCGTGATTTCGGATGCCGGGTATCCCAATAAAACCCGGTATTCCATGAAAGGCATACGTTGGCTACAAATGATGGCTGTCACAGAAGAGATACATATTCGGCATGCCTTGAATAACAATGGCGAAGTCAAAATTGGACCTTATTACGTGGATGGCTACTGTCAAGAGACCAACACCGTGTATGAATTCATGGGATGTTGGTACCATGGGTGTCCCACCTGTTTTCCTAACCGAAGTACCATCAATCCATATACTTTGAGAAGCATGCAACAGGCCTATCACGATACGTATAAACGACTGAAGACTTTGAAAGAACAGGGGTACCCTGTTGTGGTCATGTGGGAATGTGAATTTGATCAGCGTTGTCAAAAGGATCCTACCTATAAGACAAGAGTGGAACGATTCTATCATGGACAAGACCCGATACAACCCAGGGAAGCTTTGTTCGGAGGTCGTACGAATGCCGTCCGACTGTATCATGAAGTAGACAACGACCAAGAAATCAAATATGTGGATATTTGTTCTCTCTATCCGTATGTGAACAAGTACAGGGCTTATCCGATAGGCCATCCAGTGATCATGAGTCAAGAACAAATTGATCAACAGCATATTGAGAAATACAAAGGACTGATTAAATGCCGTGTTCTACCCCCGCAAGATTTATGGATGCCTGTCTTACCCATACACTGTAATAGTAAAATGGTGTTTACGCTATGCCGTACCTGTGCTGAGAAGGAGATGGATTATTGTACACATTCCCCGTATGAACGATTCTTGTATGGCACATGGACTCATGTTGAATTGGCTAAAGCTATTACTTTAGGCTATCAAGTATCAAAAGTGTATCATGTATGGCACTGGGATGAATGGAGTACGGACGTCTATCGGCAATGCATTGACAAATACTTGAAAATGAAACAAGAGGCTAGTGGATATCCTCCAGGGGTGGATACGGAAGAGGCTCAAGATAAATTTAAACAAGATTATTTTGAAGAAGAAGGAATTCGTTTGGAACAGGTGGAGAAAAATCCAGGAAAACGAGCTTTTGCCAAAACCATGCTGAATTGCCTCTGGGGCAAAAATGCTCAAACCAACCTCTTGCCTAAAACAGAGTATGTTCATCGATTGGACCAGTTCTACGGAATACTGAACGATCCTAAAAAGTCTGTGAAATATGTAGAGTGTTTTGATCATGATGAATTCATGTTAATGAATTATACTGATGAATCGGACAAAGCAGACCCTCATTCATCAGCCAATCCTGTGGTGGCTTTATTTGTGACGGCTTATGCTCGATTAGAACTGTACAAAGTGCTTGAACCTCTAGGAAAGAGAGTATTGTATTTTGACACAGACAGTTGTATGTACATTCATGACCCTGATGGCTATAACGTTCCTATTATCTCCAGTCGATTGGGAAAATGGACAGATGAGGTACCAAAGGGTCGTATTGTGAGATATGTCGCTTTAGGTCCAAAGAACTATGGCTATGAAAACATTGAAAACGGTGAACTCCATCAAAAATGCAAAGTGAAAGGCATTACGTTAGACTACAATGCCACTCAACAAGTGAATTTCAATACGAATAGTTGAATATGCTTCTCGGATTAAACGTCATAAGGACAGAACCGTGACCAGTGAGAAACAAGTCAAAACATTTCGTTCGGTGTATACCAAACGTATTGTGGTCGAGAATCATATGACTGTGCCTTATGGTTATCTACATGACTGACCTTGACCTTTTAGGATACTTTTTGAACTAGAACAAGTCATCTAAAATTCATTATTCATAAAGACATGGATTGGATACCCTTACTACCGATAGAGCTGAGACTTAAAATTTATCGTTATGTCATATGGGCTAACGCTAAAACATGGAAGATGGAGTTAGTGCACACATGGGCTACTCATAATGCTATACATAGTTTACAACATACGAGTCAACGACGGATAGAGAGACTGTTGAAGGATGTAGGTGATCGCCAGGACTTGTCATTCAACCAAAAATTACCTATTCTACGAAAACTGAATGTGGTACAACAAAGCTTAGATCGTATGTTATCTACGACATGGGATTTTTTAATCCACGATGCTAATTTGAGCGACGTATCTGCCTTAGCTAACAATTTTCGTTCTACCCCCAATGTGATATGGTTCAGTATGGCTGAAGAGGACAATGGGAGATCTCACCCCGGATGGCGTCCGTATTCACAGTTTAAAAAACGTGGTATCATGGTATTTAAGAGACAGGTACCGTTCACTCATGTTATTCATATTCTAGAGTATCGTGCCGTGTTCTATAAATTAAGGCATCGCTTAAGAGAAGTCAAAGACCAGATTGAATCCGTTCATGCGAATCGACCTAGAATAGTGATTTGTTCAGGAAATATTCAATTATGGGTAAACCATCTAGACGATTTATAAGTTTATATTACATTTTGGATTTTGAGCTGTATACGGATACGTTATACAGTATTGTACAAGATGACCTTGTCAAGGTCAAGGACATTCGCGCGTGGATTCTGAACCCTCACACGTTTGAACTATTTAGACAGATGATTCGTGATGCTATGATCAGTGCACACTTAGACTTGAAAGCTATCCATCGAGACGATTGGAATACTTATGTATGTAACGATAGAGTGATTCACACGATTCAAGAATGGAACAGTTTGATATTATGAACCATACCCTGTTGAGAAAAGCATTGGTATTTGCTTATCGTATGAAGATACCTGAAGGTCATCATTCTCTGGAATGGATTCGACAACAGTTGAGTACACCAGACATGTTTGAAGAAATGAAACATGGACTTCATGTGATGAATTCGTTTTATAAACAATCAGTACCCATGGACTTGAGTGAAACGGATTGGTTCAAACAGGTGGTGAACAATGACTCTGTGTTAACATTTCTGAGTCAATTTGGACATTCAGAATGTGTGTTTGAATTTTCTGACAAACTGTTGTTACCATTACATGACATGTGTTGTTCTTGTTGTGATAAATTGTAAAGAACTCAATCATGCATAAACTTGTTATTGTACACAAATAAATAAAATGTTTTTCTTCCAATAGTGTTAGTTGTGATTTTCACGTCATGGAGTCCAGTTTACTTTTTAAGCATCCTTGCAATATGTTTATCTCAGGCCCTAGTGGCTCTGGTAAAACACAATTTGTAAAAAAGGTGTTGGAATACAAATCAGATTTGTTTCAAGTAGTACCAGAGCGTATTGTATGGTGTTACAAAGAATGGCAAGTAGCCTATGCACAGTTACAAGAACAAGAACCTAGTATTCGGTTCATACAGGGGATACCTGACGAGGATGAAGAGATAGTAGAGGACACATCCATTCCTCATTTAATTATATTTGATGACATGCTTGGTGATAAAGATGAAGAGAAAATCAAATTATGGTTTACACGAAAAGGTCACCATCGTAATGCTAGTGTGATCTACATTACACAAAACATGTTTCAACAATCGAAAGCCAGTCGTACCCTGAGTTTAAATGCACATTACATGATCTTATTTCAAAACACAAGAGATAAAGGACAAATCAAAGTGTTGGCGAATCAAATTCAATTGCCACACTTGTTACCCGCTTATCAAGATGCGATCTCTACACCTCATGGGTATTTAGTGATTGACTTTCACCCTCAAACACCAGACAGTTATCGGTTAAGAACAGATATTTTTCATCACTGGATCACTAGAGAAAAACGTGGGCCAGTTGTGTATATATAAACGACACTGTATTCGTTTTGAGATCATTCAGTCATCATGTCAGCCACAGCCATAGCTCAATCGTTAGAACATTTGGGTCAGGAACGAGACCCTACTGTACGGGAGCAAATGCTACGGTCTGGATTAAAAGAAATGCTCAAGTGGTTCACCTTAGCAGCAAAGGTGATTTTAAAAAAGAAAATTGTGCTACCTAAACAAACACAAAACTTTATGCAAAAACATCAGCATGAATTAGAGCAGCTGGGAGATGATCAAGTGGACATGGATACTAAACGTCAACTCATATTGAAACCAGGAGGAGGTGGATTTCTTGGTGGAGTCATGATACGAAGTTTACTCCGATGGAATGGTCAAAAGACTATTCGTAAATTCGGTCAGCAAGCAAGAAAATCTCCAGCTAAAAAAGCCAGAAAAGCGCCTGCTAAAAAACCTAGAAAAGCGCCTGCCAGAAAATCTCCAGCTAAAAGAGCAAGAAAAGCACCAGCTAGAAAATCTCCAACTAAAAAAGTAGTCAGAAAATCGCCTGCCAAGATCAATGAACGTTTTATTACTCTCCGTCGTCGAAAGCAAACCACTTCAACACCCTCTATAGCTGTAACTCCAATCAGTAAGTTACAATGGTCTCCAATCAGTCCTGTGAGTAGTTTGAGCTTGAGTTCTTCTAGAAGTGGATCAAACAGAAGTTTTACTTCTCAGAATCCATCTAAAAGTTTAAGAAGTTCATCTAGAAGTTTATCTAGAAGTGGACCAAGCAGTTTGAGTTCTTCAAGAAGTTATTCAAGCAGTGGACCAAGCAGTTTGAGTTCTTCAAGAAGTTTATCAAGAAGTGGACCAAGCAGTTTATCAAGAAGTGGACCAAGCAGTTTCAGTTCATCAAGAAATTTATCTAGAAGTTATTCAAGCAGTGGGCCAAGTAGGTTTAGCTCATCTCAAAATTCATCTAGAAGTGGACCAAGTAGCTTTAGTTTGAGTTCTTCTAGAAGTTCGCCAAGTAGTTTGAGTTTGAGTTCTTCAAGAAATTCATCTAGGAGCTCATCTAACAGTTTGAGTTTATCTAACATTTCTAGAAGTTCATCCAATAGATCATCTAACAGTTCATCCAGTAGATCATCTCACAGTTCTAGAAGTTCACCAGACACTCCATTGTGCCGTTTTTCACCCCTATCCTTATCTACCTTATCAAGACAGGCTGTCTTGAAACCCCTTTTGAGACATCGTATTCACCTGATGAGACAGGGCCCTATGAATCCAGCTTCAAGACAAGCCTTTGATGCTTTAGTATAAAAGCTGTGAAGAAGTAAAAACAGGTATTATTTGACATAATGGCACCAAAGCGACCACTCCTGCATAAATACGGACATCTGGTTTTGGGTTTAACTCAAGCCCCAGATGGGTTAAGAAGAAAGATGATACATGGAGCATCTAAAGAAATGATTCAATGTGTGGCAGAATGCTGTCAGAATGTTTTAAAAGGCAATGTTGCCTTATCCCCCTCTCAAAAGCAAAGGTTGAAGTCCAAGCGTCAACATCTCCGCACTTTAGCAGATAAAAGAGTATCCATTCAAAAAAAGAAACGTGTGTTGAATCAAAAAGGAGGATTATTTCCATTACTGGCTCTTGCTCCAATCATTGCTAAAGCTGTTGCTGCAGGAGCACTCAGTGGAGGTGTTGCCACACTGGTGAAAAAAATATGAAGAAAATGGCTATCGTCCCATTCAAAATGCTAGAAGAGATGAATCGATGGAAAACAGAACAACGACCACGTTTACCTCCTCCCCCGCAAGTCAGTCAAACATCCGATTTACAGAAACAAATGGGAGACGTATTACAAAATGAATCGTTGTCTGAATCAGAAAAAGCACAACACTATGGGCAAGTCTTGCAAAAGTTTCAACTGTCTCATCAAAAAGCACGTGAACCGGCTACTCTGGCTGGAACGGCAGCACCGGTTGCACCGGTTGTTCCAGCTGCTCAAGGTGCACAAGGGGCACAAGGTGCACAAGCGGCTCCTGCTACATTGACGGATCGGATTCTTGAGAGTGTTCCTACAACCATGCGTCGAAAAACTCAACATTTATTACACTTTCTACAAAATCATCCCCACATGTCATGGAATGATCAAGGGATGTTGGAATATCATGGAAAACCAATACAAGGATCCAACATTATTGATTTGGTAAATGATGTCATACGTCATAGAAAAGGGTCGGAGCCTAGAGGATGGGAACAGTTTTCTAGTGGACTAAGAGATGTCAATGTACCACAAGAAGTGATAGGAAATAAACGGAGATGGTCATGGATGCAAAAAGCAGACGATTCGGAGGAAGATGATGAAATCTTTGATAGTTTTGTTGAGCCTCCTTCACCTATAAGTAAACCTGCCAAACAGATGAAAGCAGAACTTAAGTGGGAAGCCTACTAGACAACATGAACAAAAAGGTAGACAGTCTGTTACATCAGATTTATTATGATCCCCATCATCCGGCTGGTTTTGGTGGGGTAGAACGTCTTACTACAGCAGCTCGAACTCAACTGAAATCCATTACGCCAAGTCAAGTGCGATCCTGGTTGAAGGGGCAAAAGACCTATACCCTGCACAAACCTATCCGTAGGGCATTCTCGAGACGGAAAACGATTGTGGGTGGTATTGATCATCAATGGCAAGCTGATTTGGCAGACATGCAATCCTTGGCTCAGTACAACACCCCTTATCGATATTTGTTGTGTGTCATTGACGTGTTTTCAAAATATGCTTGGGTAGTTCCCCTCAAGGATAAAACGGGGCTCACATTGGTGGAAGCGTTTCGCTCTATTCTTAAAACGAGACAACCTAAAGCGTTGCAAACAGATAAAGGAACAGAATTCAAGAATCAAAGGTTTCAACAGTTTTTAGACAAAGTAGGGATTCATTATTTTACGACTGAAAACCCAGAAACTAAGACTAGTGTGGTGGAACGTTTTCAACGGACCTTAAAATCACGCATGTGGAAATACTTTACGCATCATAAAAAACGAAGGTATATTCAGGTATTGCCTGATCTCGTGCATGCCTATAATCATCGTGTTCATCGTAGTATACAAATGGCACCCGTATCCGTGAATGAGAATAACGAATCTCAAGTGGCCTTGACCTTGTATGGAAAATCAAGAAAGAAAGCGTCGACGACCCTTCATGTGGGAGATATTGTTCGTATCAATAAAACAAAACGTACATTTGATAAAGGTTATCTACCCAACTGGACCACTGAACTGTTTAAAGTGATCCAAGTCAAAAAGACCTCTCCTGCTACTGTGAAATTGATTGATTTAGACGGAGAACCCATATTAGGTTCGTTTTATTTCTCTGAAGTACAGGTTATAAAAGATGATGCTATCTATGAAATTGAATCAGTGCTCGCACATCGCCAGAGAAAGGTAGACGGAAGACGAGAAATTAAAGTGCATTGGAAAGGCTATCCTTCGAAATTTGACAGTTGGATTCCCGAATCCCATCTCGTTTGAACTGGTTTATTATACAACTAATAAATACATCATGTCTCAAGCTGATACGGCCAGTGTGGAAGTGACTGCCTCAGAGCAAGCCAAATTGTGTGAACCCAAAAATAAGGTCACTTTTTTGTCACAAATTGTAGTGGTATTTATTATTATTACCGTATCGCTATTTAATTTGTGTTTTCAACGACCCGATCGAGAATTGTGGCTTCTGCTTTTAAGTAGTTCTCTAGGTTATATTCTACCGAATCCCTCCTTGAAATTCAATAAACCTAAATCAACATGAGTTCGTTTTACATAACACTTATGAGTGATAGCTCTATGGATTTATTCCAAGACAATACGCAATGCTGTTTTCGTACCAAACTGGCAAAACCCATCCATCTCAATAAACAAGACTGGGAAATTGCCTTAGTGGAAATGATTGTTCCTAGTCAGGTCATTAATGTCACTGAAGAAGAGCGACATTTCTACATTGTCACACACGATCCTGTCCTGGGTAAGGCCTTAGAAAACTTTCAGACCTATTGTACTCTCCCCAATAAAGAAGAAAAAGGTGTACGACTTTGTATTCCTGTAGGAACTTATGTCACACCCCAACATTTGATCGAGACGATTGACTTTACCGTGAAAGATCAATTAGGTAAAATATTTAGACAGAAAGGGCTTCGATTTACCATGGGTTTTTCAGGACAAAGTAAACGCGCAAAACTGGACAGTTCGGATCAACTAGGCATTCAGTTTCATCCCCACATGTTTATTAAACTGGGTGGAGCCCCTGATAGTTCTCCTACCATCTTTTTTAAAAACACTCCGGAACCGTTTCCTCATGGCGTAGATATTAACATGGGTCATTATCATTTGTTTGTTTATTCCGACCTTGCGTCTTATACCTATTTAGGAAACATAGAAGCCCCCATCTTACGTGTAGCTCCATTTGATCCGAGAACGAAAGCAGGAACTAACCCCCATATTCATTTCGAGTTCTTGAATATACACGATGTACCACTGGCTAAAGCCGACTTTGACACCATCACTATCCATATAAGGGGTGACACTGGCCAGTCTATTCAGTTTATTCATGGGAAGTCTATGGTGAAACTACACCTACGTCAAAGACAATGATACCTACTTACCAAGGTCAACCTCGACAATATGGACACGGACTTGGATCCATGTTTAAGAAAGCCATGAAAAGAATCATGCCTTTACTGAGTCCATTGGTGAAATCTCGAGTTCACACCTTGAAAAAAGAAGGACTCCAGCAAGGAAGAGCCGCTATGCAAGATATCTTGACAGGATCAAACGCTAAAAATACGAAAACGTGGAGCCTCTGTGTTAAAAGATGTGGGTGAATCCTTGTTACGTGCCGTGGCCAGCCCTAAAAGACGTATAAAGAACAAACCTGTCAAGAAAAGACCTCATTCGAAACTTCATCGTCGCCGAGTTAAGCAGGCCAGACCTCTTGATATTTTCGATTAATCATGATGCAACACGGTTCCTGCGAATGTAGTAAGACAGAGTTGGATGTGTCTGTTGTGCCACCTACCATGACAGCCATGCAAGAAGGTCAATGGACTGAGCATTATCCCATTTCTGCTCTGGACAATAATGCTCCGATTGAATTTGTGATTCCTGCACAGACAGAAAAATGGACTGATCTGAATCAATCTTACCTGTACCTAAAACTCAAAATTATACAGGCAGATGGTACAGACCTAGCGGCCGACAGTGAAATTGCTACCGTCAACAATTTCTTTCACAGTATGTTCTCAAGCATTGATGTGTACCTGAATAATAAACTGATCACCAGCAATGCGGACACGTATGCCTATCGGGCATACATAGAAAATTTACTCTCCTTCACCTCAAGCTGTAAAGACACTCAGCTTCAGGCGTTAGAGTTATGGGCTGAAGACACCGCTGGTCATATGCTCACCAAAGTTCATGACGGGGATAACAAGGGCTATGGTAAGAGACGTGCTCGTGTCCATCAAAGTCGTGTGGTGGAACTATGTGGACGGCTTCATTTGGATCTGATGATGCAAGATAAATATTTACCCAATGGTATGGAAATACGCTTAAGACTAAACAAAGCGTCACCTCAATTCTGTCTCATGAGTACTTCACCGGCTAAAATCAAGTTTCTAGAAGCAGGATTCAATGTAAGAACAGTAGATTTACTGCCATTGGTAGCCAATCAACTCAATCAACAGATTGCTCAACATAACATGAAAATCCCCATCCGACGAACTGAAGTAAAAACATTTACGATTCCTAACGGTCAACGATCCAAGATTGAAGATCATTTATTTCAAGGTCAATTGCCAAAACGGCTTATCATCGGTATGGTAAGAAATGGAGACATGAATGGAGACATGGCTACCAACCCCTTTGAGTTCCGTCATTTTACACTGAATCACCTAGAAGTCAGCATTGACGGAAAAAGTATTCATAACAAAGCGTTTCAACCCAATTTTGAAACGGGAGAAGTTCTAAGATCCTACATGTCACTCTATCAAGCGACAGGAGCTCTTGGTCTCAATCGTTCATTTGGATTGAGCATGAATGATTATCGGAACGGATACACACTCTGGGGGTTGGACTTGACAGCAGATCAAGGTTGCGAGGAAGGTCAACTCCATCCTATAAAAACGGGCAATCTGAGATTGGAATTTCACTTTGGAACAGCACTTGAACAAGCCATCAACGTTATTGTATTTGCGGAATACGACAATCAAATTGAAATCAATCAATTCAGAGAAGTGCTTCTAGATAATTAGATTATTAAGATGGAAGACATGGATATTGAACACCTGGAAAAAGGACAAGATTACGAAATGAAGTTATTGGCGTATCCTTGTTGTACAAGTTCAAAGACGGACTTTTTACAAGAGTGCTTGAATCATCACGTCACAGAAGCACTCCAATCTTTAATTTATAATCAAGTGCATAAAGACTGTTATGGTTGTCGAGTGAATCATCCTAGTCAAGTACAACATGTACTCTGCTTATACACGAATACGGAAGAGTGGACAGAACTTTACATTCAAAAAGCTATTCAACGTTTGGACGTGTTCAAGGTCATGGAAAAGTGGTATCCTGAATTAGTGACCTTGACCGATAGTGAAAAAGGAGACGCGTGTCGATTATGGATTCAGTTTAAAGTAGAACTCACTCAGAATCAGTTCATTGATCAGTGGATCAGTGTTTGGGCTGAACGTGTCAACAGAAATTGGCATTATGGAGACGAATGAACTACAATACCTATTAGATCATTCACCGTTATTAAAACCACTACGTGCACGTGTTTGTGCCAAAGATCAATTACCTTCAGAGAAACCGCATGACGTGAAAGCCTATATTGTGAATACCCATAACGGGAATCAACCTGGAGAACACTGGGTGGCTCTTTATTTAAAAGACAATAAAGCAGTGTATTTTGATTCCTATGGATTACCTCCTTTCGAAGAGATTCTATCCTTTGTGAAAAAACATGCCAGCAAAACTTATGTGTGGAATGCCATGAGAATACAAGGCGATATGTTACCTGTGTGCGGTGTGTATTGTCTATTCGCTTTGGATTTTATCTCACGTGAATGTGACTTGAACCAGATACTGTTAACCCGATTCAAACCGGACATGTATGGAAAAAATGACACTTATGTGACGCATTGGTTTCAACAATATTATGGTACTTATTACATGCATGCTCAATATGTGAATAAATGTGGACAAAAGTGTTTTGCTCAACGCAACTCTAGACCAGAAGGTCACAGACGTTTGTATCATAGTATCATACATAGAAATACAACTCTTTATGGTGATCATTAAATGTAAACAATGTTACTGTTTCATAAAATGTTTCATGTAGTTTCATGTAGTTCCTTGTAACTGTTTCTTGTTACAAAAATAAAAGTTTAGAAAACTGAAACTAGGCGTCCGATGTCTTTTTTTATTATAAGTTCATAAAATTACCAATCAAGCTCCGCACATGCAGTACATCGGCGCGTGACGCCATCCAACCATAGGGTGACGTCATCCAAGCAATATGACGTCATCCAACCACGAGAGTGGGCGGCGTTTCAACAGAAAAATACTCCGTCTTACAACACAATGCCTCATTTCATTCTGAGAACTCAAACGCTCAAGATGGAGGCTTTATTAAATGAACTCAAAACAGCAAAACAACTGACAGAGAAACAGAACAGGGTATGGCGTTCAATCAGTCGCTTAGCTGCTAGCATTGTTAGAAAAAGGGAACGAGATCTTCAAACCATTGGTGAGACTATGAATTGCACTGAAACCAATCGATTTCATCATAGAGAAGAATTATCTCAAATGCGAGAGCAATTTCGAGATCAAGTCAGAGAAAGGCAGCGAGATGCTCGTGAACGAACGGCGAATAGACAACGGGAACAACAACAAGAAGAAGAGCATTGGCGTATCATCACTACCGCTCAAGTTGAGTACACGGAAACAACCACCAGTACCAGAACAGGAATGGTCCTGTGGGGATCTAACATGCAGGCTCTGCTATCCCCCACCAGACTGCCAATGCGAACTATGTACCCAACCAGATCAGTCAGCATAGACAACTATCAACGGCCCTTTTCAGGGCCACCAACCACCAACGGCCCTTTTCAGGGCCACCATGTCTTTTCGAAAGAAAATTCTCTCATTGTCTAAATTTTAGTCTATACACACACACAACAATAATGGTACCAGAACATTCCTAAAATTCAATTCATGTTATTTTGAGCACCAAACATTGATTTCCAATGGATTCCAATTTGTCCCCATTTGTCATAATTTTGTTTACTTCTGGTACCGACCCCCTCTATATTCTATATGACCATGGTACCAGGGTACCGCCTATTACTACTAACGTTTCTCATGCGCTGCCTTTACGCCGGCTATACGTTATAAAAACGCTGTGCAAACGCTATTCGTACGTTTGTAAATGGCAGTCGTCGATTACTCGGGTTTAAACGCACGAAAGCTGAGCGTAATAGCACTTTTTCTAATTTTTCACACGCAACATATACGTTCCTCTCATACGCTGGAGTGTGACTGCGCCTTTATACCCCCATCACACTAGGGCCACGTTTGCACTACGCCCACCACGTCCAGACAGGACGTGGCAAGAACCTGATTAACGTGATGAGGACGCAGTAGGAACCGATTCAAGCGTGATATGGTCTTCGTGGACGTGATGGACGTGGTGGGACTTTTGGCATGACAAAAAATAACGTGGCGGGGACGTGGTCAAATTAGAACTCAGTGCTTACGTAGTAAGAAAGTAACTGGGACGTGACTAAAACCTAGTTGGAACTTCATTGACGCAGGAGAAGCGTGGTGCGGACTTGAAAAGGCAGCAAGTGATTTTCACCGCGTTGTCACTTGGTTGTTACTACGCTTTTGTTACGTCAGTGAAGTTCTCACTACGTCTCAGCCAGGTGTATGCTAAGACCATAGTCCACATCACGTTACAGAAGACTGCACTAGGTTGTAATTTTGCTCCGTCACGTCTTTAGTACGTTTGCAACAGGTGACCAGTACGTTCCTGTCAGGTTCTGAGCAATTGGTATAAATACTGGATTCATACCCCATTCGTTCATTTCCAGTCAAATATATGTTAACAAATGAATGCAACTTGTTTTTGTACCAGGACAACAAGCCATTTTGGATGCTCTAATTGTCATTTTCTAAATAAGAAATAGAAGAAAAAGGAACATGAAGCAACTTAGATTATGTTATGTTAGTGCATGGCTATAAGCAGAAAAAAGACGTCTGTTCCGCCATCATGACCAGTTAAAATAAATAGACACTTGGTACAGTATACATACGGAGCTAGTGAATGCAATGAGGACGTTATTGGGACCTAGGGAGAGCGCAGTTCAGTCTGCATGGACGTGGTGAGCACGTAATTGGGACGTTGTATAAACGCAATAGACCTGGTGACAACGGGAAGCTGCACGTGTAATGAACTTACTTGGAACGTGATAGACGCAGTGAGAACCTGGCAAAGACGTTGTAAGGACGTAGTGCGAACCTGAGTGCATCATTTTTTTTCGAGTTTGACCCCGTCCCCGCCACGTCCATCAAAATTTTCAGGACGTGATGGGAACTCTGTGAGCGTGATGCGGACTTGCTCTGGTGTGCTGGGGGCATTAGATATGGCCAACACTGTATCGACATCTACTAATTCCAACAAGGAAACCTATCTGCTTAATTTTGAAAAATGGTGATATGACCTTCTCGTACTCACCTCTTCAAATTCCATTACTGATAAAAACCCAACGTATGGGGACATATTAACAACCTCTCTCATTCAATCAGGATTTAATTGTGATAATAGAACACGGAGGTTAAAAAACTACAATTAAAGCAGAACATAATAACATGAAGACTATGAAATAACAGTTTTACTAACAGTTCGAAGACTTTCTCAAAAGAACCGAAGAATATCTCCGAAGATGTGTTTTACTTTTAAATTATTCAATAGATCAACATACAGAATTTAGTACTGGTTTACTCACTAGCGGACAACTCATTATCATTCTCACACGAGAACTTCCGAAAGAGACATTGTAGTAAATCACCTTGGCTTGGAGAATGCAGGGTAGGTTTTTGTTTAGGAAAGGTGGAATGTTTTTTATTATCTTTTTCCAGGATGCCTCTTTTATCAACATGTATATTCATACATTATTCTATGATAAATCCGGGATGACTGGCACACTTACATAGCTATATATGATAATGGACAATGATGTCACAGAGGAGGAACATCTACAATCCAACTGATGTTTTGTTTAGTGGGTTTTAAAGCTGTTTTTTCAATGTTATTTCAGTTATAAAGGCGGCAAGTTCACCAAACCAGTTTTCTTGGACTGTCAACTTCTCCACACATGGTGGAAAGTTTTCATGGAACAGTATGACCTGCTGCGACCGGGTGCACCAACCAATGGAAAACGACTCCGGTCCTAAATGGTAGTAACTATCGTTATAGGATTAGAAAAAGAGTGACAAATGACAAATTACCTTCAATTGATTAGCATGAAAATATCATTATGGTCCTGCATTTATATTTCATTAAGTAAGCGTTCTTAATTC
This sequence comes from Lutraria lutraria, assembly GCA_964023205.1. Classification (NCBI taxonomy): domain Eukaryota; kingdom Metazoa; phylum Mollusca; class Bivalvia; order Venerida; family Mactridae; genus Lutraria; species Lutraria lutraria. The sequence goes on along the minus strand of OZ026835.1, from coordinate 6,241,706 downwards.
AAATAAATAATTTTGTATCATACGGGGAAGCCATCACATACGCACAATGCCTGAACATTAACAAACTGAATATAAGCGTTTTGCTTTTAGTGCTTATGAAGGTAACAACAGCATTTGTTACATATAAAAGATATGCACCAAATATGTCCCTTTTGTGACACTGTTAAGCAGCTCGTATTGAAACCTCACGAGTATACGACAAGCCAAGTTGTTACTTTCCCCTCGCACCAGACACTACAAACATGATGATATCATTTTGCACTTAGTACATTTACCAATAGGAAGTCAAGTTACTTTATGTCAAGTTACATTTTCTAGACCTCTCCATTGGCCTTTCTGTATCTGTTTGTCAAGAGTTTCCATCAAGAGATAAATTCTTACACGCGAACGTTCTCACGGATCTGCAAAAGAGTTATGGGCATGGTGCATTTGTAAGAAGCATCGATATCTTTCCATCCAATACAAAACAAGCATATGGTTGGTTTTTATACGGTAATGTGTACATGATGACAAACACGCAAAGGGTCCCAATGTGTGGCATCAAGGTGTTTTTTGTCAGCAATGCTTGCCACGCGATAAACTAAGTCATAGGCGGTACGACAGACGGTCTTCGGACAATACAATACTCAAACAGATTCCAATATTGTCTGTTGGAACAATTCTTGTTTCACCGAAGGTATCAGCTGGACATTTTGCAATTATTTCTTCAAAAGATTTATTAGGGGATGTCTGCTAGAAGTCATCCTTTTGTATTGCTCGGAGATTTCAATGTTGATATCAGTGATAAACCGGAGAGTTACTTCATGGATATACTCCATTGCACACAAGAAATAAAAGAACATACAACTGATGCAAAACTGTTGCATTAGGACATTAACTGAATAACCTTTAAGAAAACTCTTAAATACTACGTGTACATACGTATTGGTATTGTCTAATAGTCATCAATGTCTGAGAATAGTCGAGCATGCTGTCTTGTTTGACAATTCTTGTTTGTTCAGTATATATATAACAAGAAAATATATATGGCTGATTATAAACGTTAAACAGTGTAAATTAAATGTACAATAATAGCCAAATAAGCAGTGTCATTGTAGAAACTACAGTTGTATATATTCATATTTCAAACCTCGTGTAGATTTACGATGTATATATGTACATGTATATTGTATGCGCATTTAATAGTTTTTCATCAATATGGTGATATATAAGAATATTATATTGTTACTATATGTCATGCTTTTTGAATATGGAGAAAAATAAAATATTTGAACATTGTCTATTTTAAACAGAGAAATTTCTAAAAATGTTCTGAAGTGTTTGTCAACTTTAAGATTTATGGCGTTTCGTACAAAATTTTAATAACTGTGATTATAGAATGTGCTAAATTGACAATACAAAGTCGTATGCAAAAAAACAGACTGTGATACATCAACTAGTGTTGTACACTAGATAATCTGATATTTAAGTTTAGAAAAAATGAAACGCATACAAAGTGTTGTCTTGACATAAAATATCCCGTAACTGTCTCAAATTGTCATCGCTGTACCGCTACAAGTCAGTATGAGTAATTCATAGTAACGTTTAATGTTCGTTACTTCCTAGTTATGCATTGAATAAAAAAGAGCAACAACACATAGTACAATAGCAGCACTAATTTATTCTTTAAATACTTATTTTGACGTGTTAAATAAATCTTAAATACAGGCACAATACACGTATTTAAAAAGAAAAAAAGAACTTTTAAATTAATGAATAAAAGAGAAATTACTACAAACTTATAAACCAGACTTTACTCATACAAACATCCACAACAATATACAATAATCGGAATATCAAAAAGAACCAACAGGATCACACAGCAACACAGTCTGCAAACCAATGTCACAGCCCATAATGACCAAAAGTCGGCCGCAAGAATCACAACAACTTTCACAGAGCACTACAGTATCACACCTCATACAATAGCCTACAACATGGTCATATCAACCTTCTCACAGCAAAACGATCACAGCATATATCAAAACCGACGACACACAGGAAACAGAACATCGCAAACAAAAAGAAACATATACAAACTACCTAAGCATATGATAATGGTCTGCTAATCGAACGTTAGAATGGTCTGCTACAATATCAAACCGCTTGGGTCTAAATCATTTATAGATACATTTATTCGAAAGTATTCAAAGGCATGAGCACTGTAAGAATTGACATAACAATGTCACTGGACAGATTATTTCGTCGTTAGGGAATGATAGAGGTAATTATGTTCATGAACAATGCGTCTCGTGTTCATTTATAAGATGATATAAACAAAAGTAAACGGCATCTGTATACGAAGCAACGTAATAATTGGCTAGACGTGTGCATTAAATGAATGCAAATCATATTGAAATACAAACCCTGAGTTACCCTTTGATATTTGATAATGTGAACTGAATGTGATACCAGTAATGAATGCATTCGTTGAAAACAAAATGACATACAATTAATGACTTAATCGTGATGCATTAGTTTTCCACATTACAATCACGGAAACGCATATTAACAAAGCGATGAAAATTAATGGTAACAATGTCAGTTTTGTTTTTCAATCTGGAACCAACAAACATTATGTTGCTGACTTGGAGGTCCACTTGTGAAGGTCGAATTAATTCCATATGATATTTCGGCGGATGTTATCTATAAAACGTTATTTAATTAAATGATAAAAACGTATACTATAGTCTTACAAGAGACACTAGATTTATAATAGATAAATTATTTTACATGTCTATCTAACAATTAATTAATAAGAAGATCCTCGCTATGTGAAGTCATTATTACCTTCTTGACAATAAACTGTTATAAAAAAAGTCATAGAAATGCTGCATTTAATAATACAGTTCTTTGCATTATAAACAAAATAACAAAATACAAATTGTTTAATATATATGCAAAAACTTCAAATAAATACATCTAATTTTGTAATCAAAATGCGAACCCAAGAACATAATCAAAGCACTGAGAGTACCGTCAGGAGCGACGATTACATGTGTTAGATAAAACCAGCCTTACAAAATTAAATGCCTGTCCCTATCGAGAATTTGATCAACAGTTCAAGAAATGTTCATCAGTTTATTCATGAATTGTTCATGAATTTATTCATGGCCTACAAATTGAACATGAAGTTTATGAGCAAATGTCCAAGAACTAATTTATGAATATTAGGCGGTCATTATCAAAATTGTGTTTTTCATTAGGTTCATGAATTATTGATGCATAATTCTGATGAACATTGATGAACTTTGATGAACAATTCATGAAACATCCTGAACTGATCATGAACTTGATGATGTTCATAAACAGTTCGCATGAATTGTTTACGGACTTCAGTTGATGGACAGTTCATGAAACTTATAGATACATGAACTGTTGAGTTATATTGATAAACCTTTGATTAACTTTGATGAACAATGCATGAAACTTCATAAACTGTTCATGAACATTATCAGTTCATGAGCAAATTCTCAACAGGGGTGTTATCTTAATCATTAATTAGAATTTGAGGGTCAAGTATATAGTCTTGACAAAATGTACTTAAGCCCATTAACCAGAATTATCAAGGATAAGCTACACTGTAAAAGTCATATCATACAGTGAGTAATTACTAGCTGAAAAACCCAAACAAATTCAGTAACTTCAGCGCTTTAATTTGTATACACACATTGAACTGTATAAACCTGTACTGAACTTCTGACCCTGTGTCATTAATATGTAAACTCTCTACACTGAGAGACAATATAGTATTGTGGCACTACTTTTGTGAATGAAACTATGTAGTAAATCTTGTCAACTGGACATATTATGAATGAAATTTAGTGTGGATGAATACTTAATCATTATACTTTTTAGTTTTACAGTTTAGATTGCCAAAATATTTTCCGTGCTTTCAAAATCAAGAGAATCCTGCAATATATCTCCAACAGTTATTAAAACTGCAATGTCTGCAATGTATACTTGTGCAACAAAATTAATGGTACTATTTTTCTACGCGGATGAGAGGCGTCGCTGTTTTAATGCTACAAGAAGTGATGTATACATATAGGAACTCCGTTCCTAAAAACTGCAATGGGGCAGTTCATATGCTTTACATTAAATGTATAGTTATTCAATAGTTTAAGACTGTAAATAATGAGTGAGTAGTATGAAAGCTTTCTATTGCAATAACCCATTAAGATATACATATCAATATATACTACTCAAAGTTTGATAAGAATCACTATTGTTAGATGTTAGATGCATATTTTAATTATTGAAATCAGTTCACGACAAGGCCGTATATATTAGTACCATGCACAAGTTACATTTTTACGCAACTAGAGTTTTCTAGTCATGTCGTAAGAAATTGTCACCCAACAAATGACTTGATTGAAAACCGATTTTGTGGTATTTTAATCACACATACAATACTAAAATGTGTCCACTGGTTAATAATTATTAAAATGTGGAGTTCTTCCACACTCATGTCTGAAACAATATTAAATATATACTCAACAAGGCGACATCATCTTAGGAGTATATCTTTGTCAATGTCAAGGATAGCCCATGATTTATCTGACGTTTGTCATAAAAAAATGAGAAACAAGACCGAAGTGTAATTCTTGACGAAAGCAACATGACATAAACTGTCATATCTTGTCATCGTAATTCCTTTACAATTTGCAGATAAGCTGTTGTTTTTCTGCAATTATATACTATAGTACACTTTTAAAATTCTATATTAAATACCTCGTTCTACTAATAATTCTAATTACAACTTAAGAAACTCTGGTGACATCCACCTAGAACCAGCTAGAACTGGGCTTTATTTTAATTTCTTCCTACCTTCAGTTGTTCGTAACTGGAATCTTTTTCCGTCTAGTATGTGCTGCTCACCGACACTTACATTTTAAACATACAGTAAAACCTCGATTATCCGAACTCGGATTATCCGAAAACCTGGTATTATCCGAAATGAAATTTCGGTCCCGAATTTCCCTCTATATATTTCAATGTAAATAAACCTCGATTATCCGAATCGTCTAATCCGAATACCATGGCTTATCCGAAGTGATAATCAGGTCCCCACAATCATCCGAACGCGTATTTTCGCACCTGTTATCCGAAGTCGACAATTAACTCAGGTCGATCAGAGAAGTTCATTGTAGGATTTCTTTAACGTGTCAAAAGGTGTAACCAACAAATTATCAAACCACTGAGAACAATGGATTGTTGGTTTGGATCATTTTTTGCAGTAATGGTAATTAACTAAATTAACCTATTGCGATACGGACTGGGTTAGATCATTCGCCTTTTAATTTTCCCTTGATTTATGAATTGCATCATAATTTCACTTGAAAAAGCAACCAATATTAAAAATGTTCATTTCATTTTTCGAAGTTTGTTAAATTGACAAACAATACACATGACCAATATAAATTACCGCAATCGATTTCAAAATCATTCCATTTTCGGAAAAGGAATACAAACACGATAAACTAAGATATCTTAGGACTACAACGATTTGTGTGACGCTCGTAAATGTTTGTGACTGTAGCAATAAAATGAAACTCCGCGTTGGATTTTTATTTTAATTATTTTTGTAATTTATTTATACAGTGTCCTTATTCTATATCCCGTGTGTATTTCATTTCACGGTTTCATTTTATCGATGGATTAATGTGCTTTTTACATGACATGTGCTGCCGTTTGGGTATTCATTTGTATTCGCAGTTTCACTTTGGATTCCTCATGACTTTGACGAATTAATAGTACAAACTACTCATATATTTGTTTTTACCCTAAACATACACATGCTTGTCGTAAAATGTATTTTTTCGTAAATAAATTATGAAATATAACGCATTAACTTTGTTGTTATTATATCTATACGTGTATCTCGATGTAAGTAAAAAACGAACTCCAGTGTATTATTATGAAGGATCTAGAAAGCTCCAAGTACACACCTCCGCACAAAGTGAGGATCTCTTAGTTACCGCTTGTTTCTGAAAAAAATATGCCCCTAATCCTTTGTGTCGATGTGGTCCAATTGAGTCAAATTATCATTTCTTCTTTTAGTGTAACTGTAATGGCACATGGCGTAATAACATGCTCAATAACCTCTGAAATTATAACATTAGCCTGGACCTCTTATTATTTGGTGACCATCAGAAAAATAACACCATTTTCAGTCATGTCCAGAACTTCATATCTGATTCTAAGAGACTTATCTGAGCTTAGTAATATCAACTCTGGTAGTAGCCTAATTCCGTTGATGCAGTATATTACCTATATCTTTGAGCCCTGCCCCTCATCCTCTCTCTCTCTCTCTCTCTCTCTCTCTCTCTCTCTCTCCTTATATGCATGCATATTTCTCTTTTGTACATATACATTTTTAAACTCATATTCATCATATTGTTTGTTTGTATGCTTCCTTTTTCCGTTTTGCTTGAAAGTAAAGTTGATTCATGTATGTATTTACTCGTGTGTGTTATTTGATATTTGATGTTTTAAAGGTTTTGGGGTATGTTTGTACGAGTGTGTGTGTGTGCGAGAATCTGGGATTGTTTGTTAGTCTTACTCATTTACTCTTAACGTAAACTATCATGTATGTATATATATTTATTGTGATGATGTGCCATCGGCATAGATCCAAGTTGAAGATTTTTCTATCTCCATTCCTATGTTAATACCTTCATCACATTAGAGCAAGCTCAATGTAAATTCATTACTATCCGCCGAAGGAGAAGAAGTCTGTAAGACTTTGTCCTTCGTTGTAATCCTTTCCTTATAAAAATTATAATATATATATGTGTGTGTTTTGTTTCATCATGTACTTGTGAATGTTGGATGACTTGGAATAAATATGTTTAAACTAATCCTATATTAAACAGACTCATCTCCTGACTTATTAATTGTATATCAAAGTTTGTAAAGTACGATCCTATATATTAGGTGTGGGTATATTTTTGGGGAATGGAATGGCTTTTAATTCTTTATACGTCTTGAATTTTTTTTATAGATACTTTTGTTTGACAGTATCAATAATAAAATGTAAATTAAGACTTATATAAAGGATTTAACAGTTTTGCATTAAAAGGGGAAACCTTTGGATATGTTGACAAATACATGTATGTAAATTGCTGGTCACTCAATGGAAAATATGACGAAGTTTGAAGTGTACAATCCATCTTTAGATTAATAAGGCATTAGCACTTTTGTCTTTTATGACTGACACTAAAACCTTTTTGTAAATAATACGTGTGTCTGCTAATAATATGGGATTGAATGACAACAAACAGACAGCCTGCTACTCTCCCTGTCAGTAATGCCTGTTAAAGACAACCGGCTATTCCCCGTGTCACCGATGTCTAAACTACTGCCATTGTTGAAAAGGAAAAAAATAAGCATGCGCATGTCTGATAGTGTTACTACTTTGTTAAAGCAATTAATGACGTTGTCGTTAGAAAAAAAAATAATGACTCATAAAGCGGAACACGATTTTACATTTATGTTTGTAATTCCACTAAGCCTTGCAGCCTATGAGGACTTAAACGTTTATGAACAGAATAAAATGCATGTGATAACGCATATATATGTACATGTAAATACATGATATAGAATAATAATGAAATACCAATGTATCGGAGAAGGCTGTTTACGACACAACATAAAACCCCAATATAAAGGACACAATATCAAACCAGCAAGAACCCATCATAATTAGTATAACAATAACTTTGTCATTGTAGTTGGTAATAAGTGTGATACTGTTTCTTGTCACAAACCACAAATATAAAACCTAACAATATACGGATTATTCATTGTTTAAGCCTTGTTTGGCGTTACGGAAACGTCGGTCAGTCGACACCAACAACATTCTAAGAAACGAGGAAAGATTTGTTACTTTTGGTTTTTATACATTAATCAAATTAACACCTGTCTGCCAAGAGCGTTAAATTACAAGACATACAATTGTCACCATTCACAGTTACTGCAACTATATGTTTATTATTCACATTATTTCCCTCTCCCTACAGTATAATAAACACGTTTCCATGTTAATCTTATTTCATAAACATAATGCAGTTCGAATGACCAAGAATTGTCTTCATACGTAAGTGCTTAATGTCGCAGAGTCAAGTGTTGTAGTAGGTGGCCATAATGGTCCATCGTACTTTGTACATATGTACATCCGGTTGTTTATACATATTTTTTCATATTCTCCATTAACCTCATCGTTTATTATTAACTCATTCATTAACTTACATTTAATACTCCATTTCATCATTTCATCCCAATAATTTACTAATCTTTAATTTATTTCAGAACATCCACAACACGCATGCGCACCTTTTCCACCTCGCATTTACGATAAACTTTCAAAGAAGTCAGACGTGTTTTATTTATTCTTTTCTACAAGTATACCATTTATGTGAAAGACATTTTAGTAAATTATTGTATCCATGTTGTTATTGCTATACCATTAGTTCATGTTGTTTTCATTTTGCATTTGTCATAATAATATAATATAGGCATTTACGATAAACTTTCAAAGAAGTCAGACGTGTTTTATTTTATTCTTTTCTACAGACATCCTCAGAATAGAATTCCACGTATTTGGTATCCTAACATTAAAAGCCACCGAATGTATGCGTGACATTTATGTAACACATTTGCTTAAAAGTAAGCGTTTTGCTACGAATCAAGATATTTGTGTTATATCGTTAGTTTTGTCTGCGTCAATTATTAGGCTTAATATGCCGTTTAAATCACTTAAATTCTCAGACTTATCATTTTGTAGAAAACAGTATTGCATCACAAGCAACGCAACATTGACAGTAAGTGTTGACATCCAGACACTATAATCAAACCTTACCCTTAAAATATTTGAGACGTACGAAGCTATGGCTATTTAAAGTAACTCGTGGAAATATTCATGGAACATACAATCAGCTATTTTTAAAGACAATCTAAGAAACACAAAACATGATTTACAGATGCTAAAATTCAAATTCTACATTAATTTATGAATAAATCTATCAATATTTCAGTTCGACTATATCAATTACAGATTTCAAACATGGTTTCTTTACGACATAAATAGTAGCAAAGCTAGTTTAAAGAATTCAGGAAAAATCACTGTTTATACTATTTTATGTTCGTGGATTTAGGAGCTGCAGAGTCGGCGTTTTTCGCTTTTGTGTGGTTTCGAGAAACATTAATTTTATATTTGTAGTTCTTTGTGTGTGTGCTTGCAAGACGTAATTGTAGTTTAGTAGTCTATAAGATGAGTGTTTGTGTTTAATATTGCCTGAGGATCATTTTTACTTTTCATTTATTAGACTTCAGAACCTAGCATGTTTTACATATCCTTTTAATAATGATCATAATAAAATCATGTTTTTGCTCAGACACAAACGAATGAAATGTAATACAAACAAATATCCGGACTTGCTTTCTTAGAAGAACGGTTTAACTAAAATAGTTACGACATCTTTTGAACACTTCCTGATGGTGATGCATATTTACCTGTGAATAAACTGATATTATGTAATACAAATATAAGACCGTTATGAAATTGTGCAGCTTTCAAAGAAACTTTACAACATCAGATTTCAGTAAAATGATTGTATTCTTGTTACGACGTATAAACATGTTGGCGCATCACACACTGTTTGACAACTGAGAAATATGAATATCAAGAGTTACAAAATAGTTTCTGAAACACATGAGGACAATATGCCCGTGAGTACATAGAAAACATCTAACATACTAGTGATACATGATCTTACATACATTACCAGTATGTCAGGGTCATTCTGGTCAGGGTACCTACAGTATTATGACATCATCTGTCGGTAAAATGTGACAGACAGCAACTCGTGGAGTCTTGACAACCCACAGTCATATATTCTACGACTACTTATGTAGTTACTGCCCATTTAATCACGCTGTATCTAAAAAAAACAATGCTTCTCGGTCATGTTTTTTAAATCTTAACTTTAAAACAGATGATATCATTTTAAGTACACATGTCTAACTGTCATAATTACATCTTTATTAATTACTTTTCACATCAACAACTAGTCATATTCTTAAAGACCTTCCAACCTCAGTCATTATTCCCTTATTGTGTGTCCAAAAAGCTAACTACTTCATGATGTGACACGACCATGCTCGTACATTAACGTCAGGAATCGTCCGAAATTGTTGCTTTGGTTTAAAATATCAGTACAAAAAATATCAACAAAAACATCACAATGTCACTGTGAGTTAGCGGAAACATGATTTAAGCAAGCTACGGGACTTGTTGCTGGTAGCTTTTTGCTGATTAAATAATCGCCAAAAATTATTTTAATTTTTTAATTTTAAAATCAAAAAGAAGTAGTCAAGTAATATGTTATCCTATTGGGACCGGTGTGGCGGCTAGAATTTTGCTCTATTGGCAATAAAAATGGACTATATTTCTTTCTTTACCCCCTCCCCCACACTCGTTGTCAGTTAAGTACAAACCATTCCCCCGAATCTGGAAGTGATTCCTACAGATCTTCTATTATTCATGTAAGATTAAACCCCCTTTTTTGGGGGGGAGGGTAGTATATTTTGCGGAAGGTGTGTTGCTAACTTGCTATGTATGTGTTCATTCTAGTAGTACTTTTCTTATTTATATGATATGGAAGTTGTCTAGTTATTTTCCCCTATGAATGCATTTGAATAAAATCTGTATTTAACTTATTATTCTAATAGCAATACAGCCACATCATAATATTATAAACGCAATTTAGAATTTTTGTCGATATAAAATTAGTCATTTTTTTAATTTTTAAAAGTTTGACAGTGTTTTTAAAATATGCCTTAATACTGCATTTAGCTATTTATAGAATCTGACAGTAATTCTTCATTATTTCTGGGCTGTCTTTATCAATTGCATTGAAAGTTATATACTAGTAAATAGTAAAATAATTTATTACGGGCTTTTGCAATTTGTGACCTTTTGACTCTTGATCATATCGTAATTCATCTTGATGTTTTTATATTTTAAAAGGCTTGGTTCAGCTTTTCTATTTATAGTTTTTATAAGAATCACATTTTCATATTACACAGACGTTTCTCCATTTTCCAATAATGAGGTTTCTATAAGAATAACTGGTTTTAAAAAGCCAATCTAAAGGCATTATTTCCAATATTTCTGTATTATTATCAAAGTTCATTTTTCTATCATTGACGATGAAGGTAGACTTGAGGAGTAAAGATGGGCAGGACCGCCAACCCTCCATTAACTACTAGACAACTTCCATGGTTCCAGATTTCATTCAAACTCACAATGGTGAGGGCTGGGCTCAATGTTATAAAACTTGAGAACAATCTCCCAGCTCAAATCTCAATTCTATTCTAAAAGTATTATGGTTGAAAAGATAGAGCTGGTTAATGTTTAAATACATATTCCGATCCATCATGCTGTCAGGCTAATGTATCAATCATATTATTGTCTGATCATCATAAGTAGCTTAGAAACAAAAAATGACAAGATATGATTTGAGCTTGGAGACCAATCTCAAGTTTTATAACACCGGGGCCTGGACTTTGATAACAGTGTAATTAACGCACTTAGATTGACGTCTGAAAAAGTTCGTAAAATACGAAAAAATATAATCGTTTATAAAGTATATGAAAAAAGTGAACAGAAATGCGTATAGCGAGTCTTTCTGAACAATCCAGTGTTTACAAATATATTTGTATCTGACAGGAGTGATTTGTGCATCTAAACTTCATCAGAAAACAGGAAGAACATTGTGATGCATATTTACATTTCTTATCAATTCTTTTATATTTTATTGAAATTTGATCGTATTTTCGAGTATCATTGTATTACTTGTAGATTTTACCTACTAATGATCACGAATGTGTTGTATTTGCAATGCGCACATGTACATGTATACATGTGATCGATCTTCTTCACGATTGGCTTCGTTAGAGCATAATGTACATGTATACATGGATTACGTAACTTTGAGACTAGGAATTGAAATGAAATGAATTTCAGGAATCAAGAAAATGGATCTAAATATAGAATAGACTTCTGGATAAAATAAGCAGTTTAATTATTTCCAGAAATACACGAGAAGCGCTCATCAATCATAATGTACGATGATAGACATGTCAAGAAAAAAAACACAAATAACCTAGTTTGTTAATGTTTCAAACATCGATTAACATCAACAAGGTTTTGAAAAAATCAATGATTTGTTCTGAATGTAGTTAAATTATAGTTTGAAAATAAAGCTAAGTTTGTTTTAATGACTTTGTCTCTATTTTCCTATCGTGACAAGTAAATAATTATTGTGAAATCTATAATGACCTAGATATTCTACATGTATATACATCCTTGCCTTAATTGTACAGTTTTCCGGATATAATTATCTCTAGTCTCGTTGATCATGTAATCAGACTGTTTGTTTGTAGGTTTAGAGTGCATATTTGGGTGCTCTTCCCTGTCGAGAATTTGATGAACAGTTCACGAAATGTTCATGAACTTATTCGTGATTTGTTCATGAACTGCAAATTAGCCACTTGGTCCATGAACTTTGCTCCATGAAGTTCATGAACAAATGTCCATGAACTAATTCAGAACACCATTCAATAGTTAGACCAGGAAGGAAAATCATCTGTGGAATTCCTTTTCAATATCAGATAAAGCCTGTCAGAATTCAAGTATATATAGAAGATTCTTTACAACAAAATGTATACTTATTAACAAATAAGCAAATGATACATTTGTACAACACATATTTAGGTTCATTATAAATTTGCTTTCGAAATAAATTCATGATGAATAGGCAGTCTTTATCAAAAGCGTGTTTTCTTTATCCCCCTTTATTTACAGGATTTGTTTAATTTGAACTTCAGATGATGAACAGTTCATGAACTTATGATTCATAGACTCCAGTCGATTAGCAGTTCATGAAACTTAGGGTCATAAACTACTGATGAATTAGTTTGATGAACTTTGATGAACAACTTATGAAACCTCATGAACTGTTCATGATCTTCATCAGTTTATGAACACTGTCTCAACAGGGTGCGTACATAAATACGATTTCCTTGTCACTGATTGGGTAAGAAAGTGGGGCGTGCACTATGTGGGTTTCAAAACTATTTACTCCGGCAATATGACAAATCTTCGTCGAATTGCCATAAAACTCAATTCAATATATAAAGCCGTATAAATATACATGATTTACACATTATTTGTAAAATTAAACAAATACATGTATATAAGACATGTTTTTCCCGTGCAGTTAAGGAAAATGAATTTGACACGCGAGAATTACGATCCCCGCGAAAAAATCGTGATTTATGAAGCCATAAAAACAAGTCCATGATTCCCGTGATTATTGGGTGTAAGTTTCATGGCGTCATCAGAGCGAATAACACGAGCTCTTAAGGAAAACAATTTCCTACAAAATCCCGTGATCCCGTTCGGTTATAAAAACATGTATGGCCAAAATCGTTACTGCATTGATTACATAATGTATTAAATACATGTAAAGATATAAATCGAGCAGTGAGTCGTGACGAAAGGTCGCTAATTGTATCAATTCTTTGAAATAGGGATATGTACGCGCCTCAAACACTCCCAGTATTTTACATAATGGACAGCTTTTTATACATATTTTTAAAAAAAAATTAAGTTAAAGACGTTTGCTATGGTTTTCAAAAAGATATATAAAATTCTTTACACAGTCTTCTATACAATATCTGTCATCTCTTAAACATTCGCTAAACTTCCGCTAGGCCGCAAACTTCACAGACATCCGCCTTCAAATATTTTGGACGTGACTTTAATGTACTCAAGATTATCGATTACCTTCTTCTGTGTCTTTTAAATTTTGTTCATTCCAATCACGTAAATCTATATTTATTCCTACAATCAAAATTAACGTACGAAGCATTTTTTTAGGGGGGGGGGGGGTCTATTCCCGGAATATCTTTTTTTCCAAAGCTGTTTTCTTGGTGAACAGTAATTATTGTTGCCTGTCTTACCTGATTTAAACCAATATCTTTCATAGTAACATCCTGCATTGCGTTGTCCAAACAGTTTATCTAATCGTTAAAATTTGGATCGTTGATTAGTGACAACCGGCGGCAAATGCTATATACCGGTCAGAGAGCACTAACTACCACTAACATAAAGGCTGTAGGTACCATCCTGTGTGCACAAAGACAACACAAAACTACATAATACAGTATTTAGATCACGAATCGAATGAGTCAATAGATCAGGCTCTTTTTGTAAAATACTAATAATTGACGAATCTGTGCCTAACTTAAATACATTCGAAACCCAACCATTACATATATTCGTGGTTCAACGATATACCGGTATATTGTGATACAGCCTCGGGCCGATACGTACCGCGGTACGACATCCATGTACCGCGATATTTTCTTCAATACTTCAGCTCATATACCATTTAATAAATTGAATTCAGACTTGAAGTGTTGCTTTGAACCATCAAAGTCTGATTCGTCCCCTCTGAATGACAAGTTATTTATTATTTGCAGTTTTTCAATAAACCTACATGTATATTGGTACAGTGTGTAAAAAAGATATAGTTTATCTATTGGTATTAATAAATAGCAAACGTATGCTCAACGATTCGACACTGCTTTTAAATATTTCCAAGCATTGGAATCATCATTTATGCAATCATTTTTATTGCCTACTCGGCTATTTCAGTCACCAATCAAATAGATCGAACCGTTGCCATCAAAATCACTTGATCATTTTGAACAACATTAAACAAATCAATATCAACAATATCATATACAGGTGAATTCTCACACCAGATGTACTCACCACAAATGTATACATCGTTTTTGAAACTGAAGAAAAATGTTTGTCCAATTTCAACCACACTATAGCACCATGATGAGTTCTGATAAGTTTAACACCGTCAGTGATCTTTTATGTAGAAAACGATAAGTAGTAATAGGCGATACCCTGGCACCAGGGTCATATAGAATAAAGAGGGGGTCGGTGCCAGAAGTAAACAAAATTGTGACAAATGGGGCCAAATTGGAAATCAATATGGGGTGCTCAAAATAGTATGAATTGAATTTTCGGAAACTTCTGGCACCATTATTGTTGTGTGTGTGTGTGTGTGTGTGTGTGTGTGTGTGTGTGTGTGTAGACTAAATATTCATTTGAGACAATGAGAGAATTTTCTTTCGAAAAGACATGGTGGCCCTGAAAAGGGCCGTTGGTGGTTGGTGGCCCTGAAAAGGGCCGTTGGTCGTGGTTTCTTCATAGCTGTTAGTCGGATCTTCATTTCTTTATTTCTTTACCATACTTGCCCCGAGGTTGTTTCTCAAGGTCATGTTTTCGTTTCTTCGTTTCTGTCATCTCCGGTATCTTTTTGTCATGCTCTGGTTTCTTTTTCTCATGCTCATGTTTTCGTTTCTTTGAATCATACATAAACTGTACAGGTACAATCATTTCTTGTGGCTTAAACCGTACTTCTTGATTTTTCATGAGTCTGACCATCTCTTGCATGACTTGATTCATTTGTACCATTTCTTCCTTGATACCTTGTAGAACAGACAATCCCGTTGTATGCTTTGTATCACCCATTGTATTAGACTGTTTATCCGTCATAAGCTGTGTATTCGCCATAGGCTGTATAGGCTGTGTATTCGCCATAGGCTGTATAGGCTGTGTATTCGCCATAGGCTGTATAGGTTGTGTATTCGTCATAGTGGGTTGTACATCTACCATAGGCTGTACATCTACCATGGGTTGTATTGGCTGTACATCTACCATGGACTGTATTGGCTGTACATCTACCATGGACTGTTGACTGTACTTAGGCAGGCTGTACTGTGGTTGACTGTATTGGCTGTACTGTGGTTGACTATACTGTAGTTGATTGTACTTTGGCTGGTTGTACTTCGGTTGGTTGTAATGCATACCCGCATTCGGGTCTATCAACTCAGCCGATTCTAGTGCTTCTCTCTCAATACATCGTATGGCATGTTGAAGGACTCCATGCTAGCTAATGAAAATATAGTGTCTGCGCCGGGGGTATTTATACTTTTTGCCTTCACGCGCCAGTGTTCTATTAGGTCAAGGTCAATTGTGACACTTCAAGTTTTTTTTTGTCTTTGTGTGACACTTCAAGTTTTTTTTTTGTAGCAGTGTGGCACTTCAAGGTTGTGTCAAATTCAAGGTTATATTGTATCAGTGTTATATTGTATCACTGTTATACTTTGTAGAAAATACATCATAAAATCACAGCAATTTGCATACATTTGTAGGAATACTTTGTACATCACACATTATACAATCACAGCACTTTGTAGAAAAATACATCATAAAATCACAGCAATTTGCATACATTTGTGGGAATACTTTGTACACATCATACAATCACAGCACTTTGTAGAAAATACATCATACAATCACAGCACTTTGCATACATTTGTAGGAAATGCTTTGTACACGTTATACTATCACTTTGAATACTGTATACTTAATATATACTATCACAGCACTTTGAATACTGTATACATTTGTTGAAAATGATTGTACATCACACATCATACTATCACAGCACTTATATTTGTAGGAAAAAATGTTATAATGTTTATAGAAAAAATAACTCTATAAAACGTACACTTACCCCACACCATCTACGCACCAGCATATTAAGTTTATAAATGACGTCATGATTTGACGTCATCAGATAGGAATGTAAATATAGTAGTAAATAGTAAAGTATGATAATATTGACAATATGAGAATGATTCTTTCTGAATTGTATGGGGGCCCTGAAAAGGGCCGTTGGTGGCCCTGAAAAGGACCGTTGGTGCTTGTATGGGGATTAATGGCGTTGACCGCATCTCCCCATACAAGCGGGACACCACTTGTCCCATTTCTGCACATCCTTGGGGTCCGGTGTAGGTTGATAGAGGTTCGACGGAACCTCTACCAGTTCATCTTCCCAGTTCTCTGGGGTTGATTCTTGAGGGGTATCCCCCCAGTTTTCTTCCCCAGAGCAGACCTCCACCTCCTCTACAAACTGCTTCCCCTCTCTTAGGGTCTTCACCTCCAACCTCAACTCTTCTAGCTGCATTTCCAGCTGCTAAATATACCGCCCTAAGGCAGCATATTTTCTTTTGATAATGTTGACTGTTCTCTGTGACATCTTGATACAGAATGAAATTAGATCAAGGCAAGGTCACTCACTGACTATGATACAAGGACTCTGATTGGTCAATTTTAACGGTATTTCATTGGTCCATTTTAACGGTATTTCATTGGTCTATTTTACTGGCATTTCATTGGTCTGTTCTAGGTCAGTGTTTTTTTTCATGTTCCATAGCTCATTTGTGTTTCATGATTCAACATGGGCAACTGCTTGAAAAGTACTTCTGATGAACCTGATGAGTTACAAGAAGATGTTTGGGTGGTCAAGATGGGTAATTTGTACCCAGACTTGTCTGAATTTCAAGATACTTGTACGGTGGATATCAAGATGGGTAATTTATACCCTGACCTTGCCATTTACTATGATGAGGATTTGAGAGCCAACTATTAGCGGTACTTATTTCTTGCAGAAATGCAATGAATTACCCAACGGCCCTTATTAGGGCCACCATATGTGTTAGATTCGTTTTATATCTCAAGCAAAGACAAAAGCATATTACATTGTATATCATTTATTTTTGAAACAAATTATAAAGTACAACAAAGTACAGCAAAGTACAAAGTACAACACAATACAACTCACTTAGTCTCCAATTTAAGTCTATACACAATTGTCCAACACATTGTCCAACACATTGTCCGGATTACACAAAGTCACTCACAGTTTTTGTTGGATTCTTTTTGTATTTACGTTTTTTCTTACTCTGTTCTGCGTCCTGTAGATCGACCTGTTCACCTTGTTTCTTAGGACAGTCTGCGATGAAATGTCCTTGTTCATGACAATAAAAGCATTCATTGTTGAAGGGTTCCGTACAGCTGGTAGAATAATGTCCTTTCTTTCCACAACGATAACACTTGATATGATCCCATGTTACATTTTTCTGTCCACAGAGCTGATCCGCTAAGTTGTTAAGCTCTTTAATTTTTTTCTTTAATGAATACATCAAAGTTTGATCTCGGTTCTCTTCAGCAGCTTGGTTCATTTTAGGATCGCTCATGTTGAAATGATAAAAAACTGACGGAGCGTACGTCTTTTATAGAGTGTCACGCGTTATGACCTTGAACTTTATACAACTATAAAAAACGGCGGAGAAGTTTTAAGATCATAATCATGTCAGATACCGACAGTACTAGTGGTGAGGATGAACCTCCAACTAAACGAAGCAAGTTTGAGCCTGTGCGCGACTATTATGACATACAGTCACGCATGGAAAGAAAGTCAAGGAAATTCAAGACTCAATCTAGAGTATATGATGTGACATTTCAGCCGTATAATCAATCGTTTGAATTTACAAACAGGTTGTTTAATGATATGATGGATCAGCTCTACAAGAGATGTGAAGTGAAGTCAAATGATCGAGTTCGAGTATCTATTCTACATCCTGATTTGGACTTTGGAATACATGTGCCGTTTAATAGGGCATCTCGTATTAGTGGAGATACATTGTTGGATGAAATTGAACGTGTGGCACAAAGTAACCGTCAATTTAAAATTCATGATGGGGCGGCACAGATGAAAATTACGCATATTGCTATGCCACAGGGATCCGGAAAGAAAACGTTTTAAGCACCAAACTTATTCAGTATGCGAAAGTCAAAGACAAGTGTTGTGTGTATTGACAATAGTAAGGACTCTATGTGTTTAGCTAGATCGATTGTGGTAGGACGGTGCAAAGTACATGAAAATCAAACCCCGGAATGGAAAAAACGATGGCATCTAATACGTCAGTCCAAGAAAAATCTTCAAAAATACGAAGCCGAAGCATTGTTGAAGCAAGTGGGTATTTCATCGGATCAGTCGTGTGGTATAGAAGAATACCAAAAGCTACAGGACTATCTCTATCCTAGCTACGTGATTAAAATCCATCCACAACATTATGGAAGTGAATTGTTATTCAAACCACCTGCTATGATTGAAAAAAGTCGTGTGATTCATATCTTTCACCATGATAATCATTATGACTGTATTGTATCCATTACCGGATTTCTCGGACGGGGCTATTATTGTGAATGGTGTGATGTCGGTTATGATCACCGTGAAGGACACCAGTGTAGCCATATTTGTCAGTGTTATGCTCACACCCTGTGCCCAGTAGGACAATCTATAAGATGTCCGGATTGTCGTCGCCTATTCCAGAGTCAGGCATGTTTTGACAATCATAAAACAAAAACGGGAAAACAACGTAAAACCATTTGTGAATCCGTATGGAATTGTAAGAAATGTGGGCAAAAGGTGATTGGAACGAAACGGAGTCATGTTTGCACAGGGTCAAAGAAATGCAGGTGTTGTAAAGCCATAGTAGGACCAGATCATGACTGTTACATTCCAACGTATGAACCACCCGATAGAAAACAACCAGAAGTACCATTCATCTTTTTTGATTTTGAATGTCGTTTTGATTCTGGAGAACATATACCTAATTTTTGTGTGGCTCAACGTGCTTGTGGTGACTGTATGTGTCAGTCAGTAAAAGCTCCATGTGAGTATTGTGAAGAGGTGAATGAAGCCAGACAAATGACATTCCGTGGTGAAAATACGTTACAACAATTCTGTACTTGGCTATTCCTCCCTACCAATCGAGGATCGACAGTGATAGCCCACAATGCTCAAGGCTATGACGCTCAGTTTATTCTTAGATATGTGGTCACTCAGGGGACGGCGAAACCCCAGTTAATTATGAATGGTAGTAAAATCATTCAATTGAGAGTGCATGGAATACGCATGATTGACTCCCTCAGTTTCCTGAGTATGCCTCTCTCCGGTTTTCCCAATACATTTGGACTGACCGAGTTAGCCAAAGGATGGTTTCCATTCTATGCAAACACCTTGGCATATCAAGATTATGTGGGACCTTATTTGCCGCTACACTTTTACAAACCGGATAGTATGAAACCAGAGCGACGTGAAGAGTTTTTAACCTGGTACAATGAAAGAAAAGGAGACGTATTTGATTTTCAAAAGGAAATGGAGAAATACTGTCAATCGGATGTGGACATTTTAAGACGCGGATGTGGAGAATTTCGTCAACAATTATTGGACAGTGATCAAATAGATCCATTTATTGAAGCTACCACATTAGCCCAAGTGTGTAACAAAGCCTGGCGCAAAAATTCCATGCCACCTCATAGTTTAGCCGTGATTTCTGATGCCGGGTATCCCAATAAAACCCGGTATTCCATGAAAGGCATACGTTGGCTACAAATGATGGCTGTCACAGAAGAGATACATATTCGACATGCCTTGAATAACAAAGGCGAAGTCAAAATTGGACCTTATTACGTGGATGGCTATTGTCAAGAGACCAACACCGTGTATGAATTCATGGGATGTTGGTACCATGGGTGCCCCACCTGTTTTCCTAACCGAAGTACCATCAATCCATATACTTTGAGAAGCATGCAACAGGCCTATCACGATACGTATAAACGACTGAAGACTTTGAAAGAACAGGGGTATCCTGTTGTGGTCATGTGGGAATGTGAATTTGATCAGCGTTGTCAAAAGGATCCTGCGTATAAGACAAGAGTGGAACGATTCTATCATGGTCAAGACCCGATTCAACCCAGGGAAGCTTTGTTCGGAGGTCGTACGAATGCCGTCCGACTGTATCATGAAGTAGACAACGACCAAGAAATCAAATATGTGGATATTTGTTCTCTCTATCCGTATGTGAACAAGTACAGGGCTTATCCGATAGGTCATCCAGTGATCATGAGTCAAGAACAAATTGATCAACAGCATATTGAGAAATACAAAGGACTCATTAAATGCCGTGTTCTACCCCCGCAAGATTTATGGATGCCTGTCTTACCCATACACTGTAATAGCAAAATGGTGTTTACGCTATGCCGTACCTGTGCTGAGAAGGAGATGGATTATTGTACACATTCCCCGTATGAACGATTCTTGTATGGCACATGGACTCATGTTGAATTGGCTAAAGCTATTGCTTTAGGCTATCAAGTATCAAAAGTGTATCATGTATGGCACTGGGATGAATGGAGTACGGACGTCTATCGGCAATACATTGACAAATACTTGAAAATGAAACAAGAGGCTAGTGGATATCCTCCAGGGGTGGATACGGAAGAGGCTCAAGATAAATTTAAACAGGATTATTTTGAAGCAGATGGAATTCGTTTGGAACAGGTGGAGAAAAATCCAGGAAAACGAGCTTTTGCCAAAACCATGTTGAATTGTCTCTGGGGTAAAAATGCTCAAACCAACCTCTTGCCTAAAACAGAGTATGTTCATCGATTGGACCAGTTCTACGGAATACTGAACGATCCTAAAAGGTCTGTGAAATATGCAGAGTGTTTTGATCATGATGAATTCATGTTAATGAATTATACTGATGAATCGGACAAAGCAGACCCTCATTCATCATCCAATCCTGTGGTGGCTTCATTTGTGACGGCTTATGCTCGATTAGAACTGTACAAAGTGCTTTAACCTCTAGGAAAGAGAGTACTGTATTTTGACACAGACAGTTGTATGTACATTCATGACCCTGATGGCTATAATGTTCCTATTATGTCCAGTCGATTGGGAAAATGGACAGATGAGGTACCAAAGGGTCGTATTGTGAGATATGTCGCTTTAGGTCCAAAGAACTATGGCTATGAATACATTGAAAACGGTGAACTCCATTAAAAATGCAAAGTGAAAGGCATTACGTTAGACTACAATGCCACTCAACAAGTGAATTTCAATACGATGGTGGATTGTGTGAAAGACAGACACCATTATTCGACCGTAGTTGAATATGCTTCTCGGATTAAACGTCATAAGGACAGAACCGTGACCAGTGAGAAACAAGTCAAAACATTTCGTTCGGTGTATACCAAACGTATTGTGGTTGAAAATCATATGACTGTGCCTTATGGTTATCTACATGACTGACCTTGACCTTTTAGGATACCTTTTGGCCTAGAACAAGTCATCTAAAAGTCATTATTCATAAAGACATGGATTGGATACCCTTACTACCGATAGAGTTGAGACTTAAAATTTATCGTTATGTCATATGGGCTAACGCTAAAACATAGAAGATGGAGTTAGTGCACACATGGGCTACTCATAATGCTGTACATAGCTTACAACATACAAATCATCGAAAGATAGAGAGACTGTTGAAGGATGTAGGTGATCGCCAGGACTTGTCATTCAACCAAAAATTACCTATTCTACGAAAACTAAATGTGGTACAACAAAGCTTAGATCGTATGTTATCTACGACATGGGATTTTTTAATCCACGATGCTAATTTGAGCGACGTATCTGCCTTAGCTAACAATTTTCGTTCTACCCCCAATGTGATATGGTTCAGTATGGCTGAAGAGGACAATGGGAGATCTCACCCCGGATGGCGTCCGTATTCACAGTTTAAAATACGTGGTATCATGGTATTTAAGAGACAGGTACCGTTCACTCATGTTATTCATATTCTACAGTATCGTGCCGTGTTCTATAAATTAAGGCATCGCTTAAGAGAAGTCAAAGACGAGATTGAATCCGTTCATGCGAATAGACCTAGAATAGTGATTTGTTCAGGAAATATTCAATTATGGTTAAACCATCTAGACGATTTATAAGTTTATATTACAATTTGGATTTTGAGCTGTATACGGATACGTTATACAGTATTGTACAAGATGACCTTGTCAAGGTCAAGGACATTCGCGCGTGGATTCTGAACCCTCACACGTTTGAACTATTTAGACAGATGATTCGTGATGCTATGATCAGTGCACACTTAGACTTGAAAGCTATCCATCGAGACGATTGGAATACTTATGTATGTAACGATAGAGTGATTCACACGATTCAAGAATGGAACAGTTTGATATTATGAACCATACCCTGTTGAGAAAAGCATTGGTATTTGCTTATCGTATGAAGATACCTGAAGGTCATCATTCTCTGGAATGGATTCGACAACAGTTGAGTACACCAGACATGTTTGAAGAAATGAAACATGGACTTCATGTGATGAATTCATTTTATAAACAATCAGTACCCATGGACTTGAGTGAAACGGATTGGTTCAAACAGGTGGTGAACAATGACTCTGTGTTAACATTTCTGAGTCAATCTGGACATTCAGAATGTGTGTTTGAATTTTCTGACAAACTGTTGTTACCATTACATGACATGTGTTGTTCTTGTTGTGATTATTCTTGTACTTATACATAAACTTGTAAAGAATTATTTCATGTTTATCTGGTTATTGTACACAAATAAATAAAATGTTTTTCTTCCAATAGTGTTAGTTGTGATTTTCACGTCATGGAGTCCAGTTTACTTTTTGAGCATCCTTGCAATATGTTTATCTCAGGCCCTAGTGGCTCTGGTAAAACACAATTTGTAAAAAAGGTGTTGGAATACAAATCAGATTTGTTTCAAGTAGTACCAGAGCGTATTGTATGGTGTTACAAAGAATGGCAAGTAGCCTATGCACAGTTACAAGAACAAGAACCTAGTATTCGGTTCATACAGGGGATACCTGACGAGGATGAAGAGATAGTAGAGGATACATCCATTCCTCATTTAATTATATTTGATGACATGCTTGGTGATAAAGATGAAGAGAAAATCAAATTATGGTTTACACGAAAAGGTCACCATCGTAATGCTAGTGTGATCTACATTACACAAAACATGTTTCAACAATCGAAAGCCAGTCGTACCCTGAGTTTAAATGCACATTACAAGATCTTATTTCAAAACACAAGAGATAAAGGACAAATCAAAGTGTTGGCGAATCAAATTCAATTGCCACACTTGTTACCCGCTTATCAAGATGCTATCTCTACACCTCATGGGTATTTAGTGATTGACTTTCACCCTCAAACACCAGACAGTTATCGGTTAAGAACTGATATTTTTCATCACTGGATCACTGGAGAAAAACGTGGGCCAGTTGTGTATATATAAACGACACTGTATTCGTTTTGAGATCATTCAGTCATCATGTCAGCCACAGCCATAGCTCAATCGTTAGAACATTTGGGTCAGGAACGAGACCCTACTGTACGGGAGCAAATGCTACGGTCTGGATTAAAAGAAATGCTCAAGTGGTTCACCTTAGCAGCAAAGGTGATTTTAAAAAAGAAAATTGTGCTACCTAAACAAACACAAAACTTTATGCAAAAACATCAGCATGAATTAGAGCAGCTGGGAGATGATCAAGTGGACATGGATACTAAACGTCAACTCATATTGAAACCAGGAGGAGGTGGATTTCTTGGTGGAGTCATGATACGAAGTTTACTCCGATGGAATGGTCAAAAGACGATTCGTAAATTCGGAGCAAGAAAATCTCCAGCTAAAAAAGCCAGAAAAGCGCCTGCTAAAAAAGCCAGAAAACCTAGAAAATCTCCAGCTAAAAGAGCAAGAAAAGCACCAACTAAAAAAGTAGTCAGAAAATCGCCTGCCAAGATCAATGAACGTTTTATTACTCTCCGTCGTCGAAAGCAAACCACTTCAACACCCTCTATAGCTGTAACTCCAATCAGTAAGTTACAATGGTCTCCTATCAGTCCTGTGAGTAGTTTGAGCTTGAGTTCTTCAAGAAATTCATCTAGAAGTGGACCAAGCAGTTTGAGTTCTTCAAGAAGTGGACCAAGCAGTTCTTCAAGAAATTCATCAAGAAGTTCAAGAAGTTTATCTAGAAGTTCTTCAAGAAGTTTATCTAGAAGTTCGCCAAGCAGTTTGAGTTCTTCAAGAAGTTATTCAAGCAGTGGACCAAGCAGTTTGAGTTCTTCTAGAAGTTCGCCAAGTAGCTTCAGCTCATCTAGAAGTTCGCCAAGTAGCTTCAGCTCATCTAACAGTGGACCAAGTAGTTTTAGCACACCTAGGAGCTCATCTAGAAGTTCATCCAGTAGATCATCTCCCAGTTCAAGAAGTTCACCAGACACTCCATAGTGCCGTTTTTCACCCCTATCCTTATCTACCTTATCAAGACAGGCTGTCTTGAAACCCCTTTTGAGACATCGTATTCACCTGATGAGACAGGGCCCTATGGGTCCAGCTTCAAGACAAGCCTTTGATGCTTTAGTATAAAAGCTGTGAAGAAGTAAAAACAGGTATTATTTGACATAATGGCACCAAAGCGACCACTCCTGCATAAATACGGACATCTGGTTTTGGGTTTAACTCAAGCCCCAGATGGGTTAAGAAGAAAGATGATACATGGAGCATCTAAAGAAATGATTCAATGTGTGGCAGAATGCTGTGAGAATGTTTTAAAAGGCAATGTTGCCTTATCCCCCTCTCAAAAGCAAAGGTTGAAGTCCAAGCGTCAACATCTCCGCACTTTAGCAGATAAAAGAGTATCCATTCAAAAAAAGAAACGTGTGTTGAATCAAAAAGGAGGATTATTTCCATTACTGGCTCTTGCTCCAATCATTGCTAAAGCTGTTGCTGCAGGAGCACTCAGTGGAGGTGTTGCCACACTGGTGAAAAAAAATATGAAGAAAATGGCTATCGTCCCATTCAAAATACTAGAAGAGATGAATCGATGGAAAACAGAACAACGACCACGTTTACCTCCTCCCCCGCAAGTCAGTCAAACATCCGATTTACAGAAACAAATGGGAGACGTATTACAAAATGAATCGTTGTCTGAATCAGAAAAAGCACAACACTATGGGCAAGTCTTGCAAAAGTTTCAACTGTCTCATCAAAAAGCACGTGAACCGGCTACTCTGGCTGCACCGGCTGCACAAGGTGCACAAGGGGCACAAGGTGCACAAGCGGCTCCTGCTACATTGACGGATCGGATTCTTGAAAGTGTTCCTACTACCATGCGTCGAAAAACTCAACTTTTATTACACTTTCTACAAAATCATCCCCTAATGTCATGGAATGATCAAGGGATGTTGGAATATCATGGAAAACCAATACAAGGATCCAACATTATTGATTTGGTAAATGATGTCATACGTCATAGAAAAGGGTCGGAGCCTAGAGGATGGGAACAGTTTTCTAGTGGACTAAGAGATGTCAATGTACCACAAGAAGTGATAGGAAATAAACGGAGATGGTCATGGATGCAAAAAAGCAGACGATTCGGAGGAAGATGATGAAATCTTTGATAGTTTTGTTGAGCCTCCTTCACCTATAAGTAAACCTGCCAAACAGATGAAAGCAGAACCTAAGTGGGAAGCCTACTAGACAACATGAACAAAAAGGTAGACAGTCTGTTACATCAGATTTATTATGATCCCCACCATCCGGCTGGTTTTGGTGGGGTAGAACGTCTTACTACAGCAGCTCGAACTCAACTGAAATCCATTACGCCAAGTCAAGTGCGATCCTGGTTGAAGGGGCAAAAGACCTATACCCTGCACAAACCTATCCGTAGGGCATTCTCGAGACGGAAAACGATTGTGGGTGGTATTGATCATCAATGGCAAGCTGATTTGGCAGACATGCAATCCCTGGCTCAGTACAACACCCCTTATCGATATTTGTTGTGTGTCATTGACGTGTTTTCAAAATATGCTTGGGTAGTTCCCCTCAAGGATAAAACGGGGCTCACATTGGTGGAAGCGTTTCGCTCTATTCTTAAAACGAGACAACCTAAAGCGTTGCAAACCGATAAAGGAACAGAATTCAAGAATCAAAGGTTTCAACAGTTTTTAGACAAAGTAGGGATTCATTATTTTACGACTGAAAACCCAGAAACTAAGGCTAGTGTGGTTGAACGTTTTCAACGGACCTTAAAATCACGCATGTGGAAATACTTTACGCATCATAAAACACGAAGGTATATTCAGGTATTGCCTGATCTCGTGCATGCCTATAATCATCGTGTTCATCGTAGTATACAAATGGCACCCGTATCCGTGAATGAGAATAACGAATCTCAAGTGGCCTTGACCTTGTATGGAAAATCAAGAAAGAAAGCGTCGACGACCCTTCATGTGGGAGATATTGTTCGTATCAATAAAACAAAACGTACATTTGATAAAGGTTATCTACCCAACTGGACCACTGAACTGTTTAAAGTGATCCAAGTCAAAAAGACCTCTCCTGCTACTGTGAAATTGACTGATTTAGACGGAGAACCCATATTAGGTTCGTTTTATTTCTCTGAAGATGATGCTATCTATGAAATTGAATCAGTGCTCGCACATCGCCAGAGAAAGGTAGACGGAAGACGAGAAATTAAAGTGCATTGGAAAGGCTATCCTTCGAAATTTGACAGTTGGATTCCCGAATCCCATCTCGTTTGAACTGGTTAATAAATACATCATGTCTCAAGCTGATACGGCCAGTGTGGAAGTGACTGCCTCAGAGCAAGCCAAATTGTGTGAACCCAAAAATAAGGTCACTTTTTTGTCACAAATTGTAGTGGTATTTATTATTATTACCGTATCGCTATTTAATTTGTGTTTTCAACGACCCGATCGAGAATTGTGGCTTCTGCTTTTAAGTAGTTCTCTAGGTTATATTCTACCGAATCCCTCCTTGAAATTCAATAAACCTAAATCAACATGAGTTCGTTTTACATAACACTTATGAGTGATAGCTCTATGGATTTATTCCAAGACAATACGCAATGCTGTTTTCGTACCAAACTGGCAAAACCCATCCATCTCAATAAACAAGACTGGGAAATTGCCTTAGTGGAAATGATTGTTCCTAGTCAGGTCATTAATGTCACTGAAGAAGAGCGACATTTCTACATTGTCACACACGATCCTGTCCTGGGTAAGGCCTTAGAAAACTTTCAGACCTATTGTACTCTCCCCAATAAAGAAGAAAAAGGTGTACGACTTTGTATTCCTGTAGGAACTTATGTCACACCCCAACATTTGATCGAGACGATTGACTTTACCGTGAAAGATCAATTAGGTAAAATATTTAGACAGAAAGGGCTTCGATTTACCATGGGTTTTTCAGGACAAAGTAAACGCGCAAAACTGGACAGTTCGGATCAACTAGGCATTCAGTTTCATCCCCACATGTTTATTAAACTGGACGGAGCCCCTGATAGTTCTCCTACCATCTTTTTTAAAGACACTCCGGAACCGTTTCCTCATGGCGTAGATATTAACATGGGCCATAATCATTTGTTTGTTTATTCTGACCTCGCGTCTTATACCTATTTGGGAAACATAGAAGCCCCCATTTTACGTGTAGCTCCATTTGATCCGAGAACGAAAGCAGGAACTAACCCCCATATTCATTTCGAGATCTTGAATTTACACTATGTACCACTGGCTAAAGCCGACTTTGACACCATCACTATCCATATAAGGGGTGACACTGGCCAGTCTATTCAGTTTATTCATGGGAAGTCTATGGTGAAACTACACCTACGTCAAAGACAATGATACCTACTTACCAAGGTCAACCTCGACAATATGGACACGGACTTGGATCCATGTTTAAGAAAGCCATGAAAAGAATCATGCCTTTACTGAATCCATTGGTGAAATCTGGAGTTCACACCTTGAAAAAAGAAGGACTCCAGCAAGGAAGAGCCGCTATCAATGATATCTTGACAGGATCAAATGCTAAAAAAGTAATACGAAAACGTGGAGCCTCTGTGTTAAAAGATGTGGGTGAATCCTTGCTACGTGCTGTGGCCAGCCCTAAAAGACGTATAAAGAGCAAACCTGTCAGGAAAAGACCTCATTCGAAACTTCATCATCGCCGAGTTAAGCAGGCCAGACCTCTTGATATTTTCGATTAATCATGATGCAACACGGTTCCTGTGAATGTAGTAAGACAGAGTTGGATGTGTCTGTTGTGCCACCTACCATGACAGCCATGCAAGAAGGTCAATGGACTGAGCATTATCCCATTTCTGCCCTGGACAATAATGCTCCGATTGAATTTGTGATTCCTGCACAGACAGAAAAATGGACTGATCTGAATCAATCTTACCTGTACCTAAAACTCAAAATTATACAGGCAGATGGTACAGACCTAGCGGCCGACAGTGAAATTGCTACCGTCAACAATTTCTTTCACAGCATGTTCTCAAGCATTGATGTGTACCTGAATAATAAACTGATCACCAGCAATGCGGACACGTATGCCTATCGGGCATACATAGAAAATTTACTCTCCTTCACCTCAAGCTGTAAAGACACTCAGCTTCAGGCGTTAGAGTTATGGGCTGAAGACACCGCTGGTCATATGCTCACCAAAGTACATGTCGGGGATAACAAGGGCTATGGTAAGAGACGTGCTCGTGTCCATCAAAGTCGTGTGGTGGAACTATGTGGACGGCTTCATTTGGATCTGATGATGCAAGATAAATATTTACCCAATGGTATGGAAATACGCTTAAGACTAAACAAAGCGTCACCCCAATTCTGTCTCATGAGTACTTCACCGGCTAAAATCAAGTTTCTAGAAGCAGGATTCAATGTAAGAACAGTAGATTTACTGCCAGTGGTAGCCAATCAACTCAATCCACAGATTGCTCAACATAACATGAAAATCCCCATCCGACGAACTGAAGTAAAAACATTTACGATTCCTAACGGTCAACGATCCAAGATTGAAGATCATTTATTTCAAGGTCAATTGCCAAAACGGCTTATCATCGGTATGGTAAGAAATGGAGACATGAATGGAGACATGGCTACCAACCCCTTTGAGTTCCGTCATTTTACACTGAATCATCTGGAAGTCAGCATTGACGGAAAAAGTATTCATAACAAAGCGTTTCAACCCAATTTTGAAACGGGAGAAGTTCTAAGATCCTACATGTCACTCTATCAAGCGACAGGAGCTCTTGGTCTCAATCGTTCATTTGGATTGAGCATGAATGATTATCGGAACGGATACACACTCTGGGGGTTGGACTTGACAGCAGATCAAGGTTGCGAGGAAGGTCAACTCCATCCTATAAAAACGGGCAATCTGAGATTGGAATTTCACTTTGGAACAGCACTTGAACAAGCCATCAACGTGATTGTATTTGCGGAATACGACAATCAAATTGAAATCAATCAATTCAGAGAAGTGCTGCTAGATTATTAAGATGGAAGACATGGATATTGAACACCTGGAAAAAGGACAAGATTACGAAATGAAGTTATTGGCGTATCCTTGTTGTACAAGTTCAAAGACGGACTTTTTACAAGAGTGCTTGAATCATCACGTCACAGAAGCACTCCAATCTTTAATTTATAATCAAGTGCATAAAGACTGTTATGGTTGTCGAGTGAATCATCCTAGTCAAGTACAACATGTACTCTGCTTATACACGAATACGGAAGAGTGGACAGAACTTTACATTCAAAAAGCGATTCAACGTTTGAACGTGTTCAAGGTCATGGAAAAGTGGTATCCTGAATTAGTGACCTTGACCGATAGTGAAAAAGGAGACGCGTGTCGATTATGGATTCAGTTTAAAGAAGAACTCACTCAGAATCAGTTCATTGATCAGTGGATCAGTGTTTGGGCTGAACGTGTCAACAGAAATTGGCATTATGGAGACGAATGAACTACAATACCTATTAGATCATTCACCGTTATTAAAACCACTACGTGCACGTGTTTGTGCCAAAGATCAATTACCTTCAGAGAAACCGCATGACGTGAAAGCCTATATTGTGAATACCCATAACGGGAATCAACCTGGAGAACACTGGGTGGCTCTTTATTTAAAAGACAATAAAGCAGTGTATTTTGATTCCTATGGATTACCTCCTTTCGAAGAGATTCTATCCTTTGGGAAAAAACATGCCAGCAAAACTTATGTGTGGAATGCCATGAGAATACAAGGCGATATGTTACCTGTGTGCGGTGTGTATTGTCTATTCGCTTTGGATTTTATCTCACGTGAATGTGACTTGAACCAGATACTGTTAACCCGATTCAAACCGGACATGTATAGAAAAAATGACACTTATGTGACGCATTGGTTTCAACAATATTATGGTACTTATTACATGCATGCTCAATATGTGAATAAATGTGGACAAAAGTGTTTTGCTCAACGTAACTCTAGACCAGAAGGTCACAGACGTTTGTATCATAGTATCATACATAGAAATACAACTCTTTATGGTGATCATTAAATGTTACTGTTTCATAAAATGTTTCATAAAATGTTTCATGTTACTGTTTCTTGTTACTGTTTCTTGTTACAAAAATAAAAGTTTAGAAAACTGAAACTAGGCGTCTGTTGTCTTTTTTTATTATAAGTTCATAAAATTACCAATCAAGCTCCGCACATGCATCGGCGCGTGACGCCATCCAACCATAGGGTGACGTCATCCAAGCAATATGACGTCATCCAACCACGAGAGTGGGCGGCGTTTCAACAGAAAAATACTCCGTCTTACAACACAATGCCTCATTTCATTCTGAGAACTCAAACGCTCAAGATGGAGGCTTTATTAAATGAACTCAAAACAGCAAAACAACTTACTGAAAAACAGAACATGGTATGGCGTTCAATCAGTCGCTTAGCGGCTAGCATTGTTAGAAAAAGGGAACGAGATCTTCAAACCATTGGTGAGACTATGAATTGCATTGAAACCAATCGATTTCATCATAGAGAAGAATTATCTCAAATGCGAGAGCAATTTCGAGATCAAGTCAGAGAAAGGCAGCGAGATGCTCGGGAACGAACGGCGAATAGACAACGGGAACAACAACAAGAAGAAGAGCATTGGCGTATCATCACTACCGCTCAAGTTGAGTACACGGAACAACCACCAGTACCAGAACAGGAATGGTCCTGTGGGGATCTAACATGCAGGCTCTGCTATCCCCCACCAGACTGCCAATGCGAACTATGTACCCAGCCAGATCAGTCAACAAACACGGTTTAAAAAACTATCAACGGCCCTTTTCAGGGCCACCAACCACCAACGGCCCTTTTTAGGGCCACCATGTCTTTTCGAAAGAAAATTATCTCATTGTCTCAAATGAATATTTAGTCTATACACACACACAACAATAATGGTGCCAGAAGTTTCCGAAAATTCAATTCATACTATTTTGAGCACCCCATATTGATTTCCAATTTGGCCCCATTTGTCACAATTTTGTTTACTTCTTGCACCGACCCCCTCTTTATTCTATATGACCCTGGTGCCAGGGTATCGCCTATTACTACTACGATACCACCACCATGTCTAAAAGCACGTCTATGTTTGGTATTTACGGTAAAAATTAAAACATTTATAACCAGAAATATCTACATTACTATTTTTGTTTGTCCAACTCTCGGATAAGAATATGATGTCGTTTGATGAAATTATGTTAACAAAATCAAGAGAATCCTTCTTTTCAACAGTTAAACCGTTTATATTCCATGACATCATCTTTAGTTCACCTTCAGCGAATCCATATTCACTGCCACTATATACCCTCTTGGCATCTATATATGTAGTGTATCATAAGCTAACCATGCTTTCTTGTGTTGTTTTTTGGCCTCTTACAGATCAGGCATTAAACTGCGCCGTTTGTCGCTTACACTTTTAGGAAACTGTTCGGTGACGTAGAAATTTGTTCCAGCTAATGTTTTCCATTGCTTCCTGACATGTTCACGTTCCTTGAATAAAGTGAATTTTGCTTCAATCTTACGACCTCTACCATCCTGTGAGCTCGGTCACATTCCATGCACGCGTTCGAATTGGATATTCTGAACAAAATCATTAGCCAATTTCATTTTTTATCAAGTAGAAAGTTTCTTTGGTATTTTCATTGTGAACATCCTGACGGGCCTCTGGTATATTACCAAATATGAGATTATTACGCATAGATTGCGACTGCAAGTATGTAATATCTTCTTTCAATTACCCATTGGTTTTTCAAGTTCGACCAGTTTGTCATTCACAAGGCCTAAACTAAAACCAGTACTTCTTAGCTGATCTTCAAATTTGTTCACACGATTTCCTACATTTAATATTTGATCATTTACATAAGCATATAACTTCTTCATTTCACCGTCTAATTTGTCAACTTTACCTTCCAGTGATTCTAGTTTTTCCAGCCTTAGATCCATTTGGGACAGCTGACCACTAATATTATTTAATACAATCATAATATCACTGTTTGATGGCTCGTTTTTGGACTTTTGAATGGTTGCCATGTTGTCGTTTGAATGAATGTCGGACATTACAGGCGCGTCACTGGGTGGGGTGGTAACAACGTTCAAGTTTTTGTCAAAGAGAGAACTGTGAGCAGAACACTCAGACTCAAAGAAGTCACTCAAGTTAATGCATTCATTACTTCCTTATAATACAGAGTTAAGGACTGTATCGTCAGCAAAAAGAAGTAAAACTATTCTGATTTCACTTACACTGAATGATTCAACTTCATCGAACAAGGTTTGATACATATCATTTATAAAACATAAAAACAACATAGGTGATAACGGTTCACCCTGTTTTACCCCTTTAAGGCTTTCAAAGCTTTCAGTAAGATTCCCATTTGTTCGAACGCACGATGTAACACTGTCGTATATTTTTGCAACATTTTAACAAATTTAGTGGAAGCTCCATATGTCAACAATCTAAACTGTATTTCTTTTCTACAAACAACATCAAACGCCTTTCGGAAATCCACAATTGCACAATATAATTTTCGATTTTCCTGTGAGATCACTTTATTAATAATAGAAGTCAAAACAAAAATACAGTCAACGGTGTTTATGTCTTTCCGAAATCCAAATAGAAAATCGTTTGATATGTGGTTATTTTCAGCCCAATTACGGAGCCTGTTATCTAGAATTGTTGAAAAAACTTTCGCAAAATACTAATCAGAGTGATGCCCCTATGGTTATTTACATAATTTAAGTATCCATTAGTCCAGCTTTTTGTATATATACATGATAGATGTTACCAGGGGTTGAGATATAACACAAACAGGTTGTTTGATTCAGTTAAGATGTATATTCAGATGATGGTGATGAAGATAAGAGATGGAAATAGTAATAGAGCCTGTATAAAATAAGAAAGGTACAGGTTAGCAATAGTACGCGAAGCATATAAAACAATAAGAAAATGATATAAATAATAATTTCCACGCGTACAAAAAACGAAGTCTAAACTAATTAAATAATGTTCAATAAAACTATTTAAATAAACTTGCCAGGATTAGTGTAGAAATTTAACAATGTAAATTGTTATAATAAATAATGAGATGAAGATATTAGACGAGTTGTAAAACAGTCTAGACTCGGTCAGAACTAAGTAGAGAGTGTCTAAAACTGGCAAGGGTTAATTTTGGCGCGAAGAGGATTATAGTGCATGATGGGAATAAATGCTCGAGAATATTAGTGAACATCTCTCATACCAGTTCAACAACTTTCAATCAACCATACCCGCATTCATTCGCTGATCCGTACGTCAATAAACAAATAATCAGTATCCACCTTATTGGTATACAGTTAGGCAGATAACATACACACTATATAATATAACAGATACAATACATAATACAGCTAGACGTGGACATAAAGGACATATGAAGTAAAATAAAAAGGGTCAAATGAGACAAGGGTTACATATAATTAAATAAGATTACATGATAATGGTGGAATAACATCTTTACAATCGATGAAAATTTCAGGCATTAAACAGTCAAACCACCACTTTTTCCCCTCATAATAGAAGACAAAACCTTTGTGATTTCACAGACGGTAAAAGGAACGTCGAATTCTTCAACTTCAGTATGTAAATTAGATTCTAACAAATGTTCTGCGTGTTATCATTAGAAAACTGATCTTCCGCACTAAAAACATTTTTAAAATGTGTATAAAAGTCATCAGAACTCATGTTACTTTTTTATATTATTTTTTGCCTTAAACTTTTTAATTTCTTTCCAGAATGCTTGGGGTTGCTTCGAAGCTAGTTCATGTAGTTCATTTTTTTGCTTTGATTTATAATTTGCCCGTGCCTTGCGTTTTGCCCAACGGTATTTACGGCGCTGCTCAATAAGAATTCTACGATTATAATCAGTTCTAGAGTTTCTATATACATTTTAATTTTTTACTGGAGCGAAGATCTCTTCTTGGTATTCCTACATTCTTCAGAAAACCAAGCACTCTTATATTTCCGATATTAGGGTCATCTCTCCAGTATAGAGGCGTCTATATTAATCACGATCAAACTCATGTTGACAGACTGATGTCCAATAACTTTCGTGCTATCCTTGGCTCGCTGAACCATCATGGACTTGCTTTGAGAGGCTCCCGGGTTGTTCGCACGAATGAAGAGAGACCACGGAACAATTGGAATGAACGTAATATGGACCATCGTAACAATCATCATGACAATGGGGGCAATGGTGACCGTAGACAAGGTGGTGAAAATGATCAGAACTTCTGGCGAGGCTACCGACGTCATTAGTACAAAACCTTGTAGAGGTCGACTAGACAATGCTATACACAAAATATCTAAGCTCTAGGCCTTGTGATTTCTGATTAGAAGATTAATTTTCCTTCATAAGCCGATATAAAATAAAAAGTTTCCCCTCAGGGCTTGACCAATTTTTACCCCAAGGCCATGATTTGAACGAACTCGGTAGACGCCACTTACACAGCGCTACACACCAACTATCTAAGCTTTAGCATTTAGTTCCTGACATGAACATTTTTAAAATTTTCCTATATAAGTCTTTGTAAAATCAAACTACCCCTTGGGCGGAGCCAATTTTGACCACAGGGTTATAATTTGAACAAACTTGGTAGAGGTCACTTATAAAATGAAACACACCAAATATCTAAACTCTAGGCCCTGTGATTTCGGAAAGAAGATTTTTAAAGGTTTTTCTATTGGTTGCCATGTCAACCAGAGTTTTGTGGAATTCATTTCTTTTGAAAACTATGGTAGCCTTTGTGTAAGGAACATCCATGTAAAGTTTCGTTGTAATTGGCAAACTATATAAGAAGGATTTGTTGTTAAGCAATTGTTGACCAGACGCACGCACGGACGACGGACATCACGCGATCACATTTAACTCACCTTTCAAGAGAACGTTGCGCTCTGGTGAGCTAACATGAATTACGAGTTACTATAGATTCCAATGTGTTATACAAACTCATAGTGGTCAAAATATATTCTACAAGTATTTGATACATTATAATAAGCTTTCTAGTCAACTCGTACCGTAGTCAACTCGTACATGAATTTGGTCAATCCGTACAGTACCGTAGTTATATATTATGTGCTTGTGTCGGCATAAATTTTGATGGACGTAATTTTTAAACTTGTTTGTATTTTTGAACAAATACTCATGTAAGGTTTAATTAATTCAGTAATGTGACTGTCACTGATATATTGGTAACGCAGTCAACTCGTACCTTAGTCATGTATGTGAATATGTTGCTTTTCAAGACTTTGTTGCAAGTTAAATTATTTTTCCTCACGATAAATTCCGTGTTTCTCATATATAATAATTATTTAGTTTTTGTCAAAGATATGACTATGTATTTCATAATATAATATTAGAAACAAAACGCCAATGCCGTGTATCATATTTTAATATAGAATGATGTCATATATATACATTTTAAACACACACAAATCATCAAATATCACAGGATAGTAATATTAAATCAACTGCAAGAAAAATCGAGACATAAGATTGGAAATAGAGATCACAAGCAGCTCACAAGTCGTAGAGGTAGGGAATTTTCAATGTCTATTTATAAGCACCATATATATACACACTACATTTCATTTATGTGAAGAGATAAATTCCTGAGTAATGAATTGTTGTAGTCGTTAGTATCAAAATACAAATAAATCACATATACAAAATGGTCAAATTAATAGTTTAAACAAATATGTCAAACATTTCGTACCATAAAAACACAAACTGACCTCAATAAATGATAAAAGGATTACAATAGCCAGAGACGTATAACACGTATATAATTTTGTATTATACGTCTCTGATATTTCACAGAGTCAATCTCTTACAATTGCAGGACCGTGAATTACACTCATATGTTTCAACAACCCTGTGACAGTCAAATCTCCCTCCCTGTATTCCTAACACAGGGTGAACGTCTTCCCCTGAATAATCTTGTAGATCTTCCTCTGGTATATTTTCAGTTGAAGAGAACTGACTAATCTAACGTTGCCCAAAGCAACCTGGGTTTCATCTGAAAGCAGCTTGACCAAGAGGTAGAATGGGAGGGGGTGCCCCCGGCCCTCCCATACAGACGTCGATGCCATCCTGAAATAGAATACAATTTTTTAAGAATTTAATGAAAATCATAGCGTTTTATGTACTTTATTCAATAATTCACACAATGAACAACATATGTAAGAATAACTGTTCCAAGAAAAATGTCAAATAAGAGCGAAAAAACTATCAATGAAATTAATATTAAGACAAGAATATGTTAATGCCATTAGACATGAGCTTAAGATTAATATCAATATTTGGTCTAAATTTGTTGTCATTAAGTCAATATGATATAATTATATGTTACAACAAAGATACATCATTCATTTTACCTTCTACGTCATTATTGGTTCTGACGGCCATGCCAAAGACAGACCAGCAGCGGACGGGCCATACAGTTGATTCAATCCAAGTAGTCCTCATATACCGAATTAGTCCATCAAATCGTTCAGGAGCAAGGTCCGCAAGGGTATGTTCGGCAGGTAGGAAGGGAAAACATAAAAACTTACGTAAATTATTGTAGGTCTCACGACACTCAGAATATGCATCGGCAAAACCCTTAACCTGAAATAAACAGAGCATATTTTGATGTTTTATAACTTTATTGTATATATTGTAACTTCGAAGAATGTCCATGTCGCTCATTGTGAGTCTAGGTGGATTGGTTTAGTACTCATCCGTGGACATTACTGGTTTCCCATAGTAGTCACATTTTACGTGTAGTATAGAGATTATCTTGTTATCATTAAAATTGAATAATGTTGTATTTTTTTAAATCTATAGTAATATTATAACTTTTTAATAAGATATTTATTATTTACCTGAATTTGCCGCCACACAGCCTGTGCCCAATGAAATGCGCAGCCATGGATTGTGGTATCTTACTATTATCTATAAATTGAGGGGTGCATGCAAAACCATACCTAACTACATTTAGCAAAAATGTTGGAAAAACGCATTTTTGTAAAATTTTGAAAAGTATGTAATATTAAAAGATCATTGTTACAAAAGATTGATATCTATTTAAGAAGTGCTATTACAAAGTTTCCCGTATTTTGCAGTATGTATACTATTGTTATAGCAAAAAATCAGTTTTTCGTCACAAAATGTTATGCAAGAAAGGTTCTAAGTCAATAAAATCATCTCGGGATTTGCATTTAAGGCATGTTTAAGTGCTGCAAAGCTTGATAAACGTTCATCTTGTATTTACAATATATTCAATAAGGATTGAAAACGTTCTTTAAATACCCAATATCAAGCTTAAAGCTTTTTGACATCTTAATACATAATACAAGCTATGTTTTCACTTGAATACTTAATGCAACCGCATTAAAGTAGCTTCCTGAATTCTGAGTACTTTTCAAAGCTACTGCTTGAAATACTGAATTAACTACATTTGTATTAAAACATACCATTTAAAAGACCTGGATAATGAAAAATGAATTTTATGAAAAACAAAAAAATGAATAATGAATTGGGAAGGGGCTGCACCATCCTTAATATTTAAACATCAGGCATCATGTACTTTTGTGTTGAGTACGCAGTTAGTACTAAGTCGTATTCATTAATAAAAACATTATGCTATCTTGCTTTCAAGCAGTTTCTATCTATTTCAATGGAAAGACAATATGTAATATAGATTTTTAG
This sequence comes from Lutraria lutraria, assembly GCA_964023205.1. NCBI lineage: Eukaryota > Metazoa > Mollusca > Bivalvia > Venerida > Mactridae > Lutraria > Lutraria lutraria. The sequence continues at coordinate 6,202,701 of OZ026835.1, read as the reverse complement.
AAATATCGATGCTAAAGGTCATAGAAAATCTGTTTATGCAAGAAAAGACCTATCTCCATCATACAAAAAAAATGTTTTGCCATTTTAAATCCTTTAGTGCTGTTGTTTGCGCAAAATATAAGAAAAAAATGAATATTAGTTAAACATAAAAAGTATATTATAGCTGTACATCTTACCAATTTAGTGCTAAAAATTGCGAAAAAAGATAACTTGGTAAGTCGTGCGTGCAAACGGTTTTCACAATATCAGTTGTATCAAGTTTGTGCAAGAAATTACCTAAGTCCAATATGATGAGTTAGGTTCAATCTTGTATTGACAAAATACCAGTTTTAAGAATACATGTCTAGAGGGGAGATAATCAGGTGGGAAATTGTCTGTTTTATGTAAACAAGGTTTTAACTCATTTTTGACCAAAAGTGTAGTTAGGCATGGTTTTGCATGGACCCTTTCAATTTTGTACTTTCGTTATAACAACATCTTATGTATAGAATAGATCACGAGTAATTGTTGTCTATGAAATTTAGAGGCGAGCAAAGCGAGCCGTAAAATTTTTATAGACAATATTTACTCGTGACTTTGACCAAAGTACAGTCGATTTAAAGTTAAATGAGAACCATTGTAAACATTTACATTTTTCCGAGGTAGATCAGGTTATTTACCGGTTGAAATGACTTTATAATGTAATACATAAACAGAACACAATCGTAATGCGCCGTGGCTGAGAGGTAAAGGCTATGACTTTTTTATTCGTAGCGGCCATGAGTTCTAAAACGGCCAAAATCCTTTTTTTTTATTAACATATATAGTATTCGAAATCGCAATTTCTGTCCGACTTTCAAGAATTACCCTTCAAATTGTGAAAATCAAAATTAATATCTTGAGTCCAAACCTGAACTCCCTGAGACGATCAGGAAAGCATCCTTGTTCTGTATGCCTAAGTGGAACAGGAAAAAAAGCTCTTGCTGGGTACACAAGAAGTGTAGTGGAATTAAAGACCCACTCAAACCAGACCCACAATACTCATGCCCACGATGTATGGGTATAGCAAGACCAATAGACGGTAGGCCAGTAAGCGAGGTTGAGGTTGGAGGCGACACACTTGACGTGGTCACCGACTTCTGCTACCCTGGAGATACCATGTCTTCCGATGGGGGGTGTGAGCTTGCAGCCATAACTCGGTGCAAGTCAGCCTGGAAAAAGTTCAGAGAACTCCTCCCTATCCTCACAAACAGGCAACTCCCTACTGCAACCAGAGGTCAAGTCTACTCCAGCTGTGTGAGGAGTGTCATGCTTTATGGCTCTGAAACATGGGCAGCATCAGCGAGTACCGTCAAGCACCTTCAACATAACGACAGAGCCATGACAAGATGGACCTGTCTGGTCAAGCCTGAATATAACATACACTTTGAGACCCTTCTATCTAGGCTCAAAATAAGAGACATTGCTGAAGTTCTCCAACTTGGCAGGCTGAGATGGCTAGAACACGTTGAGCGAGGTACAAGCTGGATCTCGCAGATCAGATACATGAACATTGCAGCACAGCAACTAGTCCTAGTTAACACTTTACAAATGGGGTCGTCCGTGTATACAATAACATTGCTGATCTAAAAATTGAACTATATGTGACCTTCTCAAGCATACTTACAGTTAAAGCTATACTGTACATAAACGAAAAATCTTGAGTTTAATGCTAAAATTATACATACTATTTTTTATTAAATTAGATTATATGTAATATATTTATCTTATTTACCGCATATGAATTCCACGTAGTGTAATTTTTCATGGTTTAAGCGTTTTGATATTTAATGTGTCGTTGTATTGATGTTGTTTTGGCTTTTATTATCGCATTATTTTCAGAGGTATTAAAACAAACAATTAGGATTCTGCCCTAAGAATGTGTAACAAAATAGCCTTTAACCAATGAGAAACTCCTACTTCAGCTGAAAATGTTGTATCGAACACTTTCATTGGTTACACTAGTAGGTCATAAGCAATATTAAGACAGCCCGCCGAATAAAGTCCCACTTGACGGAGACCAAGTGCGAGCTTTAGCGTCGTTGAGTTTCAACAGAGCCTGTATTCAGTAAAACCTCCACTTTCAGGTACATTGCTACAAAGGCGTAGAATGTCGGTAAAAATAGTACGGAGGAAACGTTGCTAATGTTACCTGCCTGATATGAACCATCCTACAATCTGGAGGTAAAGAGCAATATAAATCTATTATCCCACGAGGCCAAAGATGTATATAACATGGGGAACTTAAAGCAACTACCTGACCGAATGTCCGGAAAACTGAGTTTCCAAATATGCTATTCCAGACGCAGATTGTAAGATGCATCATCATCAGAGTAGAATTACTTACTATACTAAACAGTATTTGTTAGTTTTATTGAAATGTAAATGATGCTGCGTTTGAAATTTTCTGCTGTTGTTCTCAACAACATCTCAATCGACGACAACGGAACTCGCTAGCATAAGCTGTAATGAAATCTAGTTTATAGATATGTATTTTGACGAGAACTGTAAGATTTGTATTGTGGCGAAAATATATCAAGCTGTTGTAAGTTCGTTTTCGGGACTGCAGTAGAAGATGCTAAACGACATGAAATACATTTAATTCATCGGGATGTGGAACTGCCTCATGCATCAGCTTCGATACCAGTTCCAGGACAAGCAATGACGTCAGTTCCAATGTGAGTCGATACAGAAGCATTTCTTGACTGAATTTCATCAGAAGAAGAAATTACACAGATTCCTGTTAGAAGACGACAAAAAAAAGACCACTGTCTGATTTGATACGGAAAAAGCAGATGTTGTATAACACATATGATACTATGAGTTATATTAGTTACCATAAACAAATAGTTAAACATACTGGTGTCCTATATTGGTAAAACTGTTTGAGATGAACCTTCATTAAGTCCGAGCTCCGATGTCTGACACCGTCACCGTGTTAACTAACCTGGACCTTTCGACCCATTTTGTTAATAATTGTAATTAAAAAATAAATATTGTGTGCATAGATTATCTATTTTCATAAAATATTTTTGTGTGAGATAAATCGGCCGAGTATTAATGTGTAGTAATATATTTCTAATTTAAGTAAGGTGGTAGCGGTAAGGAATTTATAACTGTCAAAAGATACTATCTAGTTTTATGCATTTATTGTTACATTTACACTATCACTGGGCAATATGTAAACTCACAATAAATACTAGGCCTACTTGAATGGTACTTTTGTTGGGGCTTGATGCCGGTCAAGTCTGTTTGACTTATAAAATAATTACGAAACACACGCATACAAGCATTAATTATCAATGTACTTTTTGTATACATCATTGTACACTATTGTTGTATAAAGGTATACGGTGAAGCTTGGGTGTATCCCGGAGTGTGCGACTGGATGTCCGAGTTGTTAGAGTGTTGGCACCAAAGCTATTTTTCATTGGTTTGAGTTGCGACTGGATAGGCACTACTGTAGCAGAGTCGGTTCACCAAATGAGTGTGTATTGCAGTTTCTCGTGTATGCAAAGTGATGTTTATTTCCTTGGTATAAATCATGTACCCAACATTCTATTGACTTTCTTTTAATAATTGCATACTATGTGAAAAGATTATGTTTGTTATCAGTTTATGAGAAAGAAGATAGCCAGCCAAAAATACTTATTGTGTTCATATAAAATGAAATATAATAAATGTTAATCGTCATTATTTTTCAGTCACTTTTGGAAAAGGTTTGACTGCTGACAGTGGTGCGGTCTAGCAGAGCCTTCGCATTTTTCCTTATATAAGTTATATATCCGTGGCTCGTGTAAAACTCAGAGTAGTCTATTACTAAAATAAAGGATTATCATTATAAAAGTAAAGCCTACACAGGCAATATTTAATGAATACACTCATGAAGTTTAGACCCCCCCCCCCTAAAGTATACTGAATGGACTGGCAAACACAGACTTATGTACCTAAAGACTTGTTAATCGAGTTTCAGGATATCCTGTGTAAAAGTTTATATGAACACGGCAAATGTAAAGAATGCGATAGAATCGTAACGAACATGTATATTCATTAATGCTGAATCAGGTAACTATCTTGTATGGTATTACCCAACCTAAACCTAACTTAGTTTTTGTGTTTGGGGGATTGTCTAGGTTTTAAACCTTTGGCATAGGCTTGTTTTGCCTTTCTGCTGCCTGTTCAAGGCACTTTTTCATAAGAATGCATCATAGATTTCTTAAGCCACTCTTCATATTCTGATGGAAAAACATTTTTCTCAGAAATTTCTACTGCATCCACATTGTACATACTATCAACAAGTAAGGATATTTCTCGACCAAATATGCGTTGATTTGGTGAACATTTAGTACTCTCATATACAGATGAGCGACATGCTAACATGATAAATGGCAAATGATCACCCCGGTCATTTCTTGATGCAAAAATTGCCAAAAGTGACGCTCAACTATTGGGATTATACGGAACTGGTCTGGTATTCTCAGTTCCAATTAATTTACATATGTGCGCATGAATTACGATCTTGGTCAGTATGTACGACAGAAGGAACACTAAATCTACAGATGAATTCTGTGACAAGCTTCAAGGCACAACAACATGAAACCTGAGAGACTTCAACTCAGAAGATTCAATTACTTGTTTGTACAAAATACCATTTTGAAGAACAATTACAGTTGAAACGCGATAGTTCGAAATGCCACGGGAACGTCCGAAAATTTCGAACTATCGCACTTTTCGAACTATCGCATCTTTTCATTTATGAGAAAGAAGTCTGTAATATTGTGATTTCTACATGTTTATGTTATACTTCTGCTCTAACCGAATTTTCCGCGGCTGAAAACGGTCAAAATCGGAACAAGCTGAATTTGATTGTTTACCGTAAACTGGATTAAACCAGTTTATGTTTACCGGAGACAAACTTTGCAAATGATAGCTAAACACACAAGGGAAATAAATCTTTCTCGTAAAGTTTATCTAAAAAACAATACGGTTCCGTACTTTTCCCTGATTACTTAGCCAAACACAAACAAAATGGCGCCGATTCTTTTTAATTTTCTCGTCATTTCTTTAGTAATATATCTTTGCTAAAAAAGTATATGTGTCTTCCACATGAAAATATCTTCCCTGGATTGCCACAGATGTTTGACCTGCGTCTGATACGCACGTGCGACCTTTCGACGAATGATTTAATACGATACAATAAACAATTACGAAGTACACACGACTTTAATCTATACGCTAATTCTTTTATACACTTATCATAATTAAGATTTTCACAGTTTTATGGCTAAATGATTTCTTTTTAACAATGACACGTGTCAAAGTGGTAGTCAAATAACATCAATTATTTCTAACTATCGAATAAATTGGAATAGGTGTGAAAAACAGCGTACAGTCACTTCGAACTTTCGCATCTTTTTATAGTGTAAAAACGTTTCTGGGGACTTCAATTTCATTTCGAACTTTCGCATTTTTCGAACTATCGCATTTCGGACTATCGCGTTTCAACTGTAATTCCCAAATACTCCATAGAGCTTTAAGACTACATACTGTATATGAGGCATTACCTATTGCTGTTCTGATTTGTTTCATGTTAGATGTAAGCTTTAGTTGAATCATTTTTTAAAACTGGGTCATTTTCGTGGAATTGTTTAATTTCATCAAGGGACCAGCAATCAAACCAATTTGATAGAAAATCACTTTTGTTGGTTTTCATGAGTATTTTATTTATTGAGAGTATTACAAGCCTTTACTGAGAATATTGGCGTCACTACTTTCGAAGGCAGCATATTGCTTTGCCCTGTCGATCGGTCGGAAGGACGGTTTACCGGTCCGTCTGTCCTAGACCTAGACCTAGAGAACGACTTGGCCTAAGTTCTTCAGATTTGGTTGAGTGGTTGGTCATCACATGTAAATGACTCCTATTGGTTTTGAGGTAAGTATGACAAAGGTCAAGGTCACAGACATTCAGCACAAAAACCTAGTCAGACACATAACTAAAAAACGATTTAGCCTTATGTTGGAATGTGTGTCATCACATGTAGATTACCCCTATTGAATTTAAGTTCAGTAGGTCAAAGGTCAAGTTGTAACTATCCAGTTGGCCGTTAGGGGGTATCCATGTGTCAAACTTATTGTTTCTTTTTTCAGCAATTTCTTTTTGTGCAATGGCTAACTTGCTGGGTGGTATTTTTATGGGCTAAGCATCTATAGAATGTTTTACCAGGTTGATTTTCCTAACCTTTCCCAATCCGTTATAGAAATATCATGGTGCTCATTTAATAAAGTTTGAAGTTGACTCTGATTTTTGGATGCTTTATTTAATAATGGTTTAACTTATCAGACAATTCAGAGTTATATTATGTTGAGCTTCCTCAGATGTTTTAATGACTTCACACTGACTGCATGGGGCAAATATCCTTGTGCTATATTCTGAGTTAGATTAGCATTTTGTTGTGGCATGTTAATAAATGATATTGGAACTTCTGATTGATAGGAATCAACAGAGGTTTTGCACATCGGTAGACCTTTCTGAGTGACAAATTTGTAAAGTTCTAAACATAGATCATTTTCTTTGAAAATACCCTCTGTAATACCCTTAACGACAACTTCATTTTCTCTTAGTTTTACTCGTGACACTTTATTTGACTCTGTCTTACTTAGCATTAGTTTATGTTTTCATATTTGCATTATTCCTTTACCAAATTGAGGGTCAAGAATCTGTATTTTATTTTGTGTCTGCTCAGTAATAACATTTCAGAAAAATCTTTATTCCTCAAGATTTTGAACATTCTGTGTCAAAGCGGTGTGTGTGTGTGGGGGGGGGTATTCATCACCTTCAGTCATATCTCTAGTTTACAATGTTTCACGTAAAATAGTTCAGATTTGGGGATATTTCCATCACAATATTTATATTTTTTAATGATTTTGTGAATGTATAAACAATGAAGAAAAATGTTTTTTGTGTAACTTTAACGAAGGACTTATACATACATGTATATCCAGCCAAAATAAGGGGCATATTTGTTAGAATCCATGTTAAATTACACCACTGCTAACAGCTGACCAATGTTTACCCTCTATTTACAACTTCCGCTCCAGGGAGAGGTCACTGATAAGCCCCATTGTAGATTACTCACCACCAGACAAAGTTTTACCTGCAACATTTCAAGGTTTAAAGTCAAGTGCATGTTACGAACCGCTAACTTATAGTCCAGAGTACAGCTGAAGTTTAAAAAAATAAAATTCTAGGTGATCGATGTACGGTGAAAGGTGAATGATATTTACTTCAGATCACGAATGTGAAGTCTTGGAAAGGAATTCAGGAATATTGGATTTATGGTTTTCGTAAAAGAAATGGGAGTATGCTCTCAAATTTCATGTTATCTTAACCAGAACTATTACATATTCTTATTTCATCTAGAAAATGACTAAGCAACATTTGAAACGACTTGAATACATCTAGTAACATGACAGAATGAAATACGAGAGGATCACGGTGACTGATAATTAGTACATGCTATCAGTTGACTTTCTTTTATTCTGTATTCACAATAACAACATACAAAACATGCCTGTCAGCTTTTTTCTTTTTGTTTTTGGATAACAGTATCCTTAGCTTTGGTTCATGAGCGCCGTCGTAACTTTCTTCATGCATAAATTACTTTTATCTGGTTTGATAAATGACCTTTCTGCTTTTTGCTCCGATTGATTTTTATGAACCTTACTATGTGTTGTTTTTATGAACTGGAATATAAATCACCTGATATATTAAAATGGTCAGATTGCATAACTTGCTAACTAAATAGGGATTGTGACTGGGATTTTGTTATTTAAGGACGTTATATTACAACACCCAAAGTATGGCAATCACGTTGTTCTTTTAATCTAGTGGTGGCCAAAAGCCTCGTTCGTTTATTCGGTGCTTTCGTATTTTAATTTGCACACAAGACAGATACAAGACGGTTCATTTAACTATATACCACGGTCATTTACGAGTTACTTGAAGATTTAGAACAATGGCGCTGTATGCATCATGACAGCAAAACTGCAATTGAGATGCAAACAGATGTCAGAATTTAATTCAATTACTAGTACTCATGAATGATTTATTTCAAACGAAATAATGATATGAATGACATTTGTACAATCATAAAAGCCCTCTTTAAGTGACATTTCATTTTGAAGTACACTTAACCATAATTTTAGTGCTAAAAATGACATTACATAACCTAGGAATAATCAAATAGCAATTATCTCCTCAAATATAGCACAAAATGTGTCACCACATAGACGGCGGCGATGCAATGAATAATTAGTTATACTGATGTAATTAGGTACAAAATACCACAATTATTTATCCATAAAACCTTCATGTGCATAATTCTGCAATATGTGACAAAAGGGAAAATAAAGCATAAATCATTTAAATGAAATAATGGGACATGGTGTCCCGACTTCGAGTATAAACAACGACATGAAAACAAAATACGTCCATCATATGTATTATTATGACAAGTATGATCTGCTTCCGTGAAGAAATGTTTATTCAGATTTATTAACAGAACAAATTGGTTTCAAAAAATTACTGATCGATGAAATTGATTCATATGCTTTTTAACAACCCTTTTTGTATCAATGGTGTATGAACTGGGGATGGCTATGGGGTTTAGGCTTCCCTATAATTTCGGCTGTAATGATAATTAAAAGTGACTATAACAAATGACCAGACCAGACAAAATAAAATTGATCCCCAATCGGTACATTGTTTATATCAATGTGTCCTTGTTACACAAGATTTAATAAACGTATGTTCTGTTATGTTCTGTTCATAAAGCTTCGATTGTTTCAATGTGCAGCTTGTTTATCTCGAACAATTCGTCTGATAAGATCATTCCTTAAGATATAGAGAATGTTTATTATAATGCTAGGTAAAAAATTAATATTTCAGAACTCATTATATAATAGAATGCATGTTCCACCCCCTCGCTGACTTAACTGTACAGCAATTAGTTTAAGTTCCGTCTCTGAATTCATGCATATATGAGTATAGTACTTCTGTATTATCGTGTTGCTACGGAAGCAAATAGAAGCCAGTATATAAAGGCTTCGTTTTACATCATTAAATACAATTCCCAATGGTTTTACAGGTAAATTGATTCAGACCATGTATATAGAAATACAGATCTATTAAACCATCGTTGCTTAACAATACTTAACGCCATGTCCGAGTTTTGTATTTTCCCCACTAATTATTTTTACCACGTATAATAACAAGTTTTGAATAGGTCAATGATCACATGTTAATGTCATAAGATATCCCCAGTATAACTGTATTGTAAAATGTTCTCACGTTTTATTAACAAACAATAGTCGTGAAATGGAAATACAAGAAGTTTGGTATTGAATATATTAAGTGTACATTTTTAATATCTTTGTGATTAGTATAACGCTAATTAGGCTAAATATTGTACGGTATTCAGCAATATTCGGCAATCAATAATTGTCTGAACCAGTAATATGTGATACCAAGCAATTTATATCAATTTCGCTGATATTATTGTCTGATAACTTGCATAAGTTTTGTTTTAGTCGGTACAGTACTTTATTAATCTTATTGAATTAGAAAATACATGTAATTGAGTTTAATTTTTTTTTCGAAATTCTCGTAAATCTGTTAAATGTCAGTATCAAATATGTTATCAAGTTTTACCAGAAGTCTGTTTCAAAACATACGATAATCAGTTTGAGATAAAAGCATCAGTACAAAACAAGGTATACGATCAATAGACTCTCCCAAATGCAATATTTATCATGAGTCAGAAAACAAGTGACTGTTATTATCACAAACATTGATTCACTTCTTGAAGGGACCTAACTTGATTAAATAGAAAAATCATGACAATGAAAACTGTTTTGTTTATTATCCATGCAAAAATTGCTGTGTGTCAAATTTTGGGATTCGACCCACTGGATCACAGTCGCAGCCCTAGGTATGTGACCATCTCCATACATGCTCTGTAGTATTATTCTGTTTTTAGAAACGAAAGCGAAGCGAGAGCTTCTAGAGTGAAAACCCCAGTTTTCTACTTACAATAACATGACGCCTCCTATCCATATATTCGCGTTGAAAAATAGTACCACTGAATGTATATTTTTTTATACAAGTTGGATATATTGCAGGATTATGTTTATTTTGAAAGCATGGGGAATAATTATGTACATTGTCTTTCAAACTGTAAGACTGTTGAGTTTAATAATTCAGTATTCATCCGCACTAAAGGGCGATCCGCACAAACGTTTTATTCATAAAGACAGCAAATAGCGCGCTTCGCTACCACGCATAGTAATCGCTAAAAAGACACTAGCAGATCGACAACAGTTAACCGTTACTACTGGATAGATATAAAGTACGAAAAGGACTCGGTCTCGCGAAATGAATTTCTTATTTGCGAGATGGGTTTGCATAATACATCTTTAACTATAAACACTTTGTTTGACTGAATGCAAGGCGTTTTAAAAATTATTTCCACCCAGGACCCCTAGCACTTTAGGCACACACTCAACCGTTAACCCTAATGAAGGAGGAATACTAACTCTATTATTACATATAACTACGAAGTTTTAAGAGACAGCTGTGCTTTTACAGTGGACAGGATAGTGCAGATATGAGTTAACTATCAATTTTAACAGAATTAGGATCATAACAAGTGGACCTCTACCAAAAGTATTCATTACACTAGGCCAAAACTAACTGTTCTTTTTTAGGAAACTATTAGTCCAAACAATATATACATTTGGGTTAAAACTTTGTAAAATTGTGGCCTTGAGATGGTTGAGTTTTTGGTATTATCGAATGCACATCTACCAAGAAGTATCCATGCCTTTGTGCATATGATTGTATTTGATTGCGTAGAATGTTAGATTGTCAGCAAAGAGTAAAGAACATCGTCCATGTGAATCATTGATCTTTTTTCATTCATCCAATCATAAGCCACCAGGAAAAGCATTGCTGTTGTGAGATGGTGTTGACTTGTATCACGCCGGTTTTTACATCAAACCAATCAGTTACTTTCCTTGCAATTAAGTACATATCAAATAAGTAATAAACTAATTTGATAACACTGGGTTATATATATATATATAGGCTTTGTTTTGTATATCTACGTACATTTGTACTTGTATTTTATATATACTCGTGAGCACGCCGGTTTAGCTCAATGAGAAATGCGTTATGTCTACGAACCTCAGATTCGTAAGTTCGACCAAGGGCAACAATTCATTCCCTCGGATAAAGAATTTGATAGTTACTTGTGGTGAACAAGATATTGCTTGTATGTAATCTAGGAAAACTGACGTATTCCCGAAAAAAGTCTGAAGCACTGTTGAAAACCGGAATGGATAAATATCTATCCAGTATCCAGAGTTGTTTGTTATTCCTCACATCTGTCAGTGTCTCAGCTTTTTTCAAGATTCTTATAAAACAAGAAATAAAGCCACAAAAAGTACAAATTGTATGTGAGACTATTTCTTTCGTACATTAAAATGAAGAAAAAAATGTTATGATCTACCTTGTTTATTTACTTTCGGTAGTAAAGTGAAAAAAGTCAAATCACTTTAACGGAAACAAAACACATAAGTTGAAGGTTATTATGACAACAAATATACATTCTAAAAGACAAAAGCGTAACTGCATGCTTCAGAGTGATACTTAAGGAGATTAAGGCAATGGATAATGAAGGACAACTCTGGGTAGAGATTTTATCTACAGTGTACTATATAATAAACTGAGCATTCACGTCAAAGATCAAGCACCATTGTGACAAACAATCATCAGTTGAATATGATTTTTGCAGCCATCTGTGATTGTATTATACCGGTCAATCTCTTTAAATATTGATACAATCTGTGACCAGTCAATGTATTTTGGTCTCAGACCTAACGTTTCATTAACAGCGAAACCAGTTATAAACAAATGCTGTCATCCAATCAAAACGTTTCAAATTTTAATATTGACCAATCAAACTAAGTATGTCAGATGGCAATTTTTCACAACAGACTATGAAAGAATTGACCCGACATTGATAGAAAAATCGGTCAATCACACATGTTAACAGAATCGAAAAAAATGGGCTAACATTAACGTCATTTGTTTCTCAAAGAGAAGTGTCATTTGTCAAGATCGGTATTCACGATGCATCCGAGTACTTGTTCAGTATATACATTTGTTCAATACACGTTATCGTAAAGTAAATATTTACAGGTTGCAATAAATGAATAGAAGTCAATGATTTTATATCACAAAGAGATCACTGTAGCATTGATTAATCTAGACTATTATATAATTAGTTTATTCTAGAATTATGACACCTAAATAATAACAAACATGATAAGCATGCTTATGACGTGATAGAATACAATAGATTGGAAGGTTGCTTCGTCGCTTTGTTCTAAATTTTACAGTAACTGTTACGTTACAAATAATGATTGAAGTATGATCAATAAAAACAGTATGTAATGCTGCAGAGGCTGCAATAAATCATTACATAAAGTTGAATACTAGTACAATCTGAATTTGTTGAAATGTAAAACAGTTACCTGTATGCACAATCCAATTAAATGGCACGGTTAATTTGCTGAACACGGTTGTTAAAGTATTTACCAAAAATCACTCAGTTGTGGATTTAATTACTTTTATAATTATTGCGTTCTCAGTATAAACAAATATTAGTAGAGTATCTTTATCTATAAAAGAAGCCATACAATTGAAAAATTCATTGACAAATAACATTCAACAACTCTGTTCATCTTCACTGACAAAAGAAATACCATTTTTCTTTTATACCCAGGTAGATCTACATCGTTGTTGATTGTATATTATTAATATATATATTATATAAGCTGATGATGCACATAAACGGAAAAGCAGCAAGTATTTACCGTATAACAATAATATATTAATAAGAAAGGATAACAGATATTCAGATACATTTGTATTTTAATAAAACATGTATCAAAGATCGTGTGGGAATATCAATAAAGCCCATATGTTAACTCTTGTTAAAATGTAATAACAGACGTTTTTACGTCTTTGTCAAACATGTTCAAGTGTCTAGGTTTTTATATAAAATAAATCAATTAAATGAACAAACTGCAATGTCGTTGAATATATATATATACAGCGTTTGCCCTACTTAGACCATAGGCACTCGATTCCGTGATTTTTATACGTTTACAGATCTTCATTTTTTTCCTTTATTGAGTGTATAAAACACCAAGGTAGTGAACTCGCCATTTTTTCGTTTGACGGAAGTGACAAAATAAGCGTGGGTCCCGGCTTTCCTTCTAAAAGCTGTCAAAACGTTTAAAGTTGGGGCACACTACAACGATAGCAAGGTTCCCGGAAAGCACGTGCAGATAAGAAGAAAAGCCAGGACCCACGCTTATTTTCGTCACTTCCGTCAATCGAAAAGATTTTTCTTTCGACAGATTTGCGTTGTTTGATCAGTGAAATTGAAAAATAACGTCTGTAAACGTATAAAAATCACGGAATCGAGTACCTGACATGATACATGCATATAGTAAGGTCTAACAAGACATAATACATGTATATGGTAAGGTCGAACAACGCACGTTGTACTCACTGGATTCGGGAGGGCGGCTGTACAGAATATTTTGTTGCTGATGACGAAGTTTGTTCGGCCGGTATATTCATAGGCGTGATTTGTTATTTTACAGACAAAACGAAATCAGAATGTCAAGTCATGAAGAATGTTGAATGAGGTCACGAGCAACATCTGGGTGTAATGTGAACGAGCTTATAAAAACAGTTGAAGAATAATGTTCGAATACAATGTATTTATAAATAATAATACAACAATTACACTTTTAAATCAAACATATCAAAAATAACATTTTAAGCAATTACAAGTTTTTCAATCAAAGACTATAACCTTTTTCTAAGAATTCGTTGTCTGTTATTTGCCGCATATTTATAAAACTATTAATCGAACTAATGCCATGATGAGAATCAAAACTTCGAACTCCCCGTGGCACATCATGTATTGTCATCTCTATCAAATACTATGAACCATAAACGCTTTGAAAACATCATTAAATATATTGGTTATACGACATTAACCTTTTACAGTTGACAACAGATAAAACGATAAACAGGATGAAACACTTTTAATAGACAAGCGAGAGTAAATGAAATAACATAAAATATTCTATTTTTTCTAGCGCACTATTTCCTGGTAGAAAAGTTTGTTTCTATTCAGTAAAAAGTTTAAAAAGTAAGCTTATATGGCAACAAAGCTCAGAAGTTAAACCTAATTGTGAAAAACTATGACAACAACTGAACATTCATAATTAAAAGTTTAAAAGAAAAACAGAAGTATATATTTAAGTACTAAATGGAAACTAAAGAAGACGCGGTCGCATGTTTTAAACTACTATTCAGACTTTGTGGCGATATGTTTGTCGGAGTGCGAACCACAACTCTATATGTAGGTTGACTTTTAACCTGAACTATCAATGGAAATGCATAACCAGCTACCCAAGTCGGTTAAATGATCGCGCAATTGAAATCATACAAAATCTAGACTATCAAAAGGTTGGCATAAACATCGGGCAATACACATATACACGTATATCATTTATTGCAATTAAACAATTAGTTTTATTTCCGAATAGGTAGGAAGTAAAATAAGTTTGTTTGGAATGCTTCGACCTACTCAAGAAAATTCTAGAAAATATATTTTTTGGGGCGGGGGCATTTTTATAACTGTTGTTATATAGTGAAAGAAACCTACCTACTTATCTACCCAGTGTTGAAATTTTTGGTCGGTGCATTCCAAACAAACATATTTTTATTTTCAGTCTTGCTTTTAATGGTATATTACAAATTCTAGAAAACAACATTTTGACATACTAGTCTACTAGAAACTGACAATGATACGGACGGTAATTAAGCGACCAGCGAGCTCTATCTGAATATGCAAAAAAAATAATAAAAATAAAAATTTGTTGAGAGAAAAGCCTGAACTTTGAGCCTGTTGTTATTGACATTAATATAACATGGAAATGGTCAGACAATTCATGAAAAATAACCAGAAATTGACCTACGAAAATAGCGTGTATTAAGACTACACTCCAGATCTGGATACTGTTGTGACTTCGGCTGCTGGGGTAACCCTTCTCCTACACAATAGTTTCTTCACTTCGTTTCTGAACCTCGAACCACTTAGGAAATACAGAAGAAAGTTAACAGAATGATTCACATACATCAATAAATTTGCCATAGTGTTCCAGAAAAACATCAATGCCAATTTTTCATCCGAAGCACCCTCTGCCCAGTACGGTTCACCAATTGGGTAGACGACCACTGGTGTTATACATACGATAAACAGAATACTAACTAACAAAAGAGACGTAGTAAGACTAGACATTTTATTGTCATTGTTTGGCCTCCCATTAGCGGGCGCAACAACAGCACGGCTTCTTCGATTACTTTGCAGTACCTTAAAAATGATCAAACTGTTTCCAATGAGGAGTACACACATTGGTATAAGATAAAACACACAAAGGTCAATCCAAGTCCACGTGTATATAACAAATGTATTGTAAGCACTTGTAGTGGGGACACACTTTTCGATGACAGTTATATTTTCGTTGCTTGTTTCCACATTAGCATAGCCAAACAGATAATGAGCGTCTAGACACATCAGAACAACTAGTGTTACAACAACAGCAATGCTAGCACCTTTCACGTTATAACGTAAGTGGCGTTTATGTGGCATTAATGTACTGAGAGCACGCTCCACTGTCACACATATCAACATCCACGATGAAAACTGTGTTGATACATACACAATAAACCAATGAAACTTACATCCGGATTCTTCGAGGTCTGTTCGAATATCAACATGAAATGTGTATTTAATCCATTGCCTCAACAAACCTGTTATGAGAGCCAAGAAATCTGACACAGCCAATGCTGAAAGGAACACTGACATGGCTGTGTTTCGCAACTGTTTCCTTGTCAAGGTAAGAAAGGTTAGCACATTTCCTGCCATTCCTATCACCATGAGAAATGGTGGAATAATTTTCCATAGCAATAACCCTGCTTTGTACGTTCCATAATCTTCCATTTTCATTGTTAACAGAATGTTTCAATCGTTCAAACTGTTTTTTATATTTTTGACTTTAAGAACATTTACGTCGCCATTACGTCTCACAGCACAAGTTCTGTGATGAAGGAGATGGTATTTACGTCCCTATCTTTAATCACATAAAAAACATAGCAATATTAAACAAGAATTGATTTTTGTCACTAAGTAACCAAACATATTATGTTAATTACAAGTCTCTCCCAGTAAAATACTTAAAAAAATAAGAGTGCGTTTTATTTAAGGCACCATCCTAATCCGCTTATCAGTCAGTGTAAAAGTGATCTAATTTCATTGAACAATGTCAATATTGTTTTAGTATTTTCAAATCCTTTTTCAATCTCAATCACAATTATTTTCTGATAATTTCGTTTTTAAACTATTGCGAAATTACTGGTCGCCTGTTTTAAATTCTTTGAACGCAAAGTATTATGATATCCTGCATTATATATATACCCATTGTTGCTGTTCTAGCATTTTTAAAAAGGCAATGATAAGGTATAAATAATTCTTCCCAACCATATACCTCATTGCCGTTGCATCCTGACACAAACAGGATTGTATAAACTTATATAAATCAAAGTTGTTCAAATTAGTCGTATGTTCACATCAAACGAGCAGATCCATACATATTAATGCCAAAGATTTGATGCAGCACTGTATGTCTGCTTCAACAGAACTAGTCAATCGCCATACCCATCTTTATAAAAACAGCCATTGCATCTGAATCTATATCTCATTGTCTGCGTAGTCAACAAATATTATAAGAAGACTTAACTCCATTTGAAAGTGTTTTTTAGATAGACTTAAAGTAAACATTAAAGCAGCTATTTCGTGACATGAGGAAGCCAGCCTACAAAGACAGGTGTCTGTAAGCCAATATAGATTATTGTTACACGATCACATAACTGAGAGGTTGTATTTATATACGTTTGTCCTTATTGTGTTACCTGAAATCTGTCCATTGATTGGTCGCAAAATTATAACTACAGATTCTCTATCTGAGATACAGGTATTTATTGGAGAAATATGAACTTCAAGCGAGATACGGTGTGCCGCTATCAATATTTTGACATTTCACTAAGTTGTTGACTTCCCCTTTCAAGATTTTAGAAGCATAACGATTCCATATATTCTGTGTTTTTTCTCTTATTATCCAATTGATGGTCCTTGTTAAAAATTGTTATATACTATGTGCCATCTGTATGTTCGAGTCATTTTTAAAATGAACTCAGCTCTTATTATTTCTGTTCAACGTACATCTTTTGCATTTTGTATTTGCTCTGCCTATACCTCATCATTATCCTAATCAAATCGATTTCACATCCACAAAGTAATCATAGAAGTGTCCTAGAAGGTGTCAACTTGATGTTGGCATTTATACAGGCAGAAAAATCATAATATCAAGTTACCAAGTGATCACCATATTGTTGCCTTGTGGTCACGTTTATTGACCAGTAAGTCATCAAAACCGTTCACATGTAATAAACAATTATTGGTCATTAGGTTTCTTTTACACGTTCGTCTGACTGAAGTCGGGAAAGATGATAAGCTAAAGTAAAGCTTTGGTGAAGTCACATCGATTTCCAAGTTATGAATGTCTTTCATCTTAGAGCTCAGTTCACAGTAAAGCTCAATCTGTTGTCAATAATCCAAAAATACAATGTTTATTATAACATTGGTTAACAATTATATCTGCAATATCACTAAACTCGTTAGATGTTCACCGTAAATGTATACGTGGTTCTTTAATATATTGTCTCTAGTTTAATGTTATATTTAGAAATTCCTTTTCTTAACAACATGGATAATGACATGATCGAGTGTTTGATCTTTTCCATCTTGTCAAAAATGAATTTGAACCACACTCATATCAAAAACTGTTGATCCATCATAGTTTTCCAACATTTCTGATTGGTACAATGTCTCAGTTGTTGAAAAGTAGAGAAATTCATTTTTTCTATAGCGAGAAACCACATGGAAAGTCCACACACAAATCATAGCTTTTCCAAAAGTGATAGGTAGACAGCTCAGATCAAATGTTAGTGTTTCCTATTTAATTTATCCAATAAGGAGCCTTGTACTGAATATCATAATTGTAAAGCACTGTAATAGGGCGATAACAAAGTGGGGAACTTTACTGAACAAATACTATATAACCATAAACGAATGTCGTTAATTCAGGGACGTGTATTAAGTGTCTGTAATTACAATGTTTTACTGCAGCCAAATGTAGACACAGACTAAAGTACTTGACCTGAACTCCGGCTAGTTGTGTTAGATTTATTATCTGATTATTTCAAGACTGTTATTGCAAGTTTATTATCCTTCTGGTATTCCACGTGCTGCATGTTGATTACAAAACTCTTTTCTATCTGTTTCTGCAGTGTTATATGTTATTATTGGATACATTACCTAGGTCGGACCTTCTGCTTTTGTTTGTCATGAATTTTTCTGGAAGGACTTAAGTGGTGACAGTAAAGAAAATACTTTTTCGCAAAGTCCTAGCCCAGATGAAACAAAAAGCAACTAGGACAAATTCAATGCTTAAGACATATGTTTCTAGCGAATGTGTGATATACATTTATTAATCTGCAAACAAGTATACTTGTAGCAGATCTACTATACAGACATAAATATAAAACATTGATTGATCAACAAAAATGACAATATACATAGACGATATCGTGGTACCGAAAAAGAAAGATAAAGTATTATGTCCCATTGAATACGGTTTACTGGAAACTGACAAAACAACTGTAGTTACCTTGACATTGGCTGGATGTATTCAGTTGAGGGTATTAATTAAAACCTGCGCTGGTAAGTTACGATGTCCTACTTTCATGGCACTATGATATTTCCATGGTCGATAGCGGTGTTCTACATGCTCTGTTGAAGAAAATTGGATGAAAATGCATATGCTTCAGCTATAATACCCTTAAAGTCGAATATTTTTCTTAATCTTATCATAGATAAAAAATACCTTCATTGCTGCACAAAATTAAGCACTGATGTTTTTCCATTACTAATACCGTGCGAAAGATGAAAAGCGATTTTTGTTTGTTAGGGAGAAAATTTAATTCCATTTACCCGTATAATATGAATCGAAAATCTCAAAATATTATGTGCGTAGAAGCTGACAGATGCTTTTATAAACTACAACTGATATGATTCTAATAAATATTACTATGAAAGCACTAACGCGATCCTTGTCGCGACAGGTCATACCTATACCTTGTATGAAACGTTTGCACACATGTCGAGTTTCCTTCATGTGTGGTAAAGTAACTGGCTCCTTGTAGAAAAGTTAGCACTGATTTGAATAAATTCCAGAAAACTGCTCAAGTGAACCGGTATTGTTGTAAACGCCGTTAGCCCCATTGAATCAAATCTTACTAGTGATTAGTTAGACATTATATGTATTCAAGAATTGTATGTCAATACATATTGTTGTTAGCTTTTTATTGCTTGGTTAGTTGTATGATTTACAATTATCATTGGCTGGAAGTAAGTAATGAGTTTTTATACTTGTTATGCGCGGAGGACCAGTTTTTGTTTGTTTCTTATTTTGTTGGACTTTGCTTGGTCGCCATTTTGTCAGCCTTTCATCGATAAATTCGCAAAAAAACATATCACAAGTGTCGAGCATTTGAGACATGGGCACTTAATTCTTTTGTTATTTATTTTATTCAAAGTGAGCACTCTTTGCTACTTTTTCATGTTACTGAGTTTAAGTACGTAGCACTCCGTTTTATTTGGAGTCGGGAAAAAAATGCAGAAAAAAACGTGGCCTAGCTATTTTAGATCAGAGTTGTTTTAAGCCAGGCAGAATGTTCAGGGTATTGTATTGATTGTAACGCAATCGCTTCATTCGACCTTCAAAATTAATCACTGTTAAGATGATTATCTGAGGAAGAGCGGAATAAATAAGAGTTAAAAATTGATTTTTCGCGAGTTTTATCACAGTTTGCTCTGAACAATACTGGTTCGACTTTCGTTTGTATTGTTTGTTTGTTAATCATCTTACGAAGCTGGGAAACATGACATCTACATTAATATTGTACAGCTTTTTTATTTCTGTGTTTGTTTGTTCGTATGGCTCTGAGATTGTTTTTTCCCTTTTCTTAAAGAATGAAAATAAATATGCATAATCTTTTTCCTCAATAAATGTTCGTCTCTTATTAATCAAGAACAAATGTAAAAGCATGATATATTATTTCATTAAATTCTTTGTGTACGAAATTCTTTATTTTTGTCTCATTTATGTACATGTACAAGCATAAAATTTTACATAGAATAAAATATTTCAAATGTACATAACCATTCAACATTGAATTATAAGAGACATTTGGCACTTAAAATACTCATAAAAGCACCATAATAACTACATTACTACAATATCACATTACAAATTTTAAGCATTATTTACATACATAAAACTAAGAGACTGTTGTTAATACATTGTTTTAAAAGGTTGTTAGAAATTCATTTCAATAAGACACTGAATTTTGTAAATAAAGCACTAATGCGCAAAATAATAAACATATTAATATACCAATTATCTCCCCGGTCAGACCGTAGATGAACGGATTAACAACAGCCTCTTAGGATGAGATAAAAGAAGCAACTATTAGGATACAATGTCAAGCTTTTACATATAAAACACACACACATATAATGAATTATATTAAATTATCTATATAAAACATTTTCCCTTGATTTTAAAAGCATAAAACAAGCTTTGGCACTAGCTTTAACAATATCGTTGTTGGATAGAATATACATCACTTTTCCATCATCTGTTAGTTCGGTGAAAGTTGTATTGATATCTGAACATGCCTTAAACAATTCATTTCTGATGCTGCTGTATGCAGAACAATATAAAAGTGCATGGAGTTCATTTTCTATAGCATCTGTATTACAAATTTGACAGAGTCTGTTATTAACAGTAATATTCAAATACCGTCCAGTTTCTATTCTTAACGGTGCAACACCACATCTAAATTTGGTCAATGGTGCTCTATTCGTTACCGGCAATATTTAACATAGATAAATAACTCTCTGTTTTAAAATCTTTCTTAAACAATCTATATGTTCTTAATTTATTACCACCTCTACCACTTATTCCTGTATTACTATTAATCTGAGCCCTCCAATCATTTACAAAACTGTGCATATACAGATCAATAAATTTGTCATATGCACAGTTCCATCGTACATTTACTGACTGTCTATTTTAATATACTTAAAGTTGTGATTTAAGATTCCCCCATATACGCAAATTCCAGTCGCCAAAATAATGTATCATAATATCAAAATTAATTTAAACTACAATGTCCAACAATAACTTCAATATGTCATTGAGGGTTTCCATATTTTAAATTTTCATTATTAAATGTTTTTCCATGTATATTTTCAATTCTTAACACAGTCCTCAACTTTCACACAGTGAATTTTCTTCCATGTGTGTCTAAGGCTACTGTGTAGTACATAGTGTACACACGTGTGTGGAGGATTTTTGTGAAATGTGAATATTGAGGACTGTAAATCGTGTAAATTCAAATTACCTGTACAAAGTTTTATAAACAGAAATCGTGAGAATGACTTACATTACATAATCATATACTGTAAGTATATAGTGGTTTTCAACGCTGAAAATAACTTTACATAGGCTGATCATTTTTTAACGAGGGTCAACTTCACGCGTAATGGGGTCATTATTTAACGGTATGGGTCAATATCTAACGTTGAAAATTGACCATAATCCGTTGAAAAATTACCCCTGGGGTCAAAATTTTATGCTACACTGGCGTTCGTGAGGATGGGCGAACGGAGTAGATAAATGCATTTTGCAACACAGAACACCAATTGTTCCGTTTTTCCTATCGAAATTGGAAGATTTTCTACCTGTTCTGTACGGTCAGGATGTTATTGTATAAAGTAAAAATATGAATAATTCAAATAATTAGAGCTGTCCGCTGCAAGATTTTATTGTTATATTATGCTAATTCAGTAAAATGATTTGAATTTAGACGGATGTGTTCGCCAGACGTCTGAATAATATTCTATCAGAAATGCATCATTTTAGCATGTTAAGATAATAATTATTATTATTGTATAGATTTGGAAATAAGCAGAAAAACAAGATATTCTACCATTTGAACAGTCGCGGCAAATTAAACATTGCCAAATGGATGGCTGTGGATTAATCACCGGGCGTAACGAATATTCTTTGTTTTTTAATATGAAATTAATTTTCATGTGAAGTCCAGGTAGTACAAATGTTATCCTCTGGCACTTTAATTATAGTTGTGTATGTACGTGTAAATTTAAGCATGATATATTTAAATATTCGTTAATTTAAAGAACAGCTAGTACGTGTATCTTTATTTGTACTGTCCTACGTACATAACACATAGCACAGGACCAATTCTTATACGTAATTTATTTGAACCAGATACAATGCTTTCATCCATCACTATATATATACATGTATCAATATATTAATTGTCACTGTATTAAAGATTTGGATATAAATTATAATGGTCCCAGATAAATGCTACAATTTTTCAAAAAATTTCATTTTGAAAAAGCGAATATTACGGTTGTTGCAAGATACGTTTGATTTATTTCAAATTTCATAAAAGGCAAACATAGCTATAGGGTATCTTAATTGCAACACGCGCATTGGCAATGGGAACTCCTCGGCGTTTGTCTAAAGAAAATGCGTAGTAACCACTACCGATCATCACATCTTAACGCTTCTCACGCTACACCGGCTGTACCGGGTCATTTAAAATTGTGTAAACTTACGTTTACAGCTTATGCGAATGGAGCGATGTTTGCGGTTGTGGTGTTAACGAAACTATGCTGATAAAGGTAGATATGCCGATACTTAACGAACGAAGTATAAATGCCTATGTGCTGTATATATGCGCTTTTCATCAAGATCTGCTTCATTCTGAAAGAATCTGAAGGTGATTCGCCCCGACATGTTTCGTACATACATCTATTCGGTATACTCATAGTTACCTAAGCATCTACTCAGTCAGTAACTCACAGGTAACTGTATCATGAACAGATTATAAATAAATGAATAAGAAATTATTGTTACGTTTGGCTATGACTTTCTGTGCTAAAGACAAGGCAATAGGCATAATAGCGTGAAAATGAAATACTTATTATAGACAGACCGGAACAGTAGGCGGACGCTACCAGTACACGGACACCCTCTTATTCGACGAGTTTTGAAGATTTAAAACGTCCTGTACGATACCGATATTACTTACCTATATTCGCAGCAAACTTACCTTTCTTCCGGTATCTGATCAGCAGACGATATAAACAAAACAAAATTATATTTGTAAAAATATGTAAGGCCTTGTGTAAATGGCTAAAAAAATCGCCACTGTTTAAAATAATCTACGTATTTAATAAATATGAGACAATATCACTTGAATAGACTTTTTAGTAAACAAAAAACCTGCTGTACACAATCGATCTTGTTACAGCAACCTTCGCATCTTTATCACTTGGGTGCTTGAACCATGTGACTACAGGTACCTGTCAAATGATTTTGCATTCCATGTTATTTTTTTTATTTTAACGTCCTTATAACTCCCGTAAGCTACAAACTTGGTGATTGAAATAAGTAAATTTAGATAAATACTCATTTCTGTATAAAGTACGTAATAAAACTATAGGAGAGTCTATGTTTTGCATGATGTTTGCAAAGAAGAATAAAGAACTGACATTTGGCACTCAATGCTTTAAACATGTTACATTTTTTATATAGAAAATATTCTCTTTTAATTTTCATGTGTAAATGAAATAAATACACAAAAAAGCATTTTCGGGTGAGTTTACTTTATTTGACCACCTTTACGTCTATATAAACGGGTGTCCGCGTACTGGTTAAATTGAACAATAATTTTAAGCCGTAACTGTACCTGCCGCGATGCCTGACTGCGCATGCGTAGTGCATTGTTTACAATCGTAAGTTACTGTTAATTTCTAAGCAAAGATTCACCTTCAAAACTACATAGACTGGATTATTTGAAACACGGCCTCATTTTCACGAAATAGTTACATATGGGGAAAAGTGTCCGCCTACTGTTCCGGTCTGTCTAAATATATCCTCTATTCTCACAACTTCGTGCCTTACCACAAGTTTGTGCGCGAGGCTATAACCGATTTTAGTGATGAATGACATTGTTTCCCGTGTCCAAGTTTATGCTAGTTGTAGATGAACAAATATTGCTGTGCGAAAGAAGTGAAAAATGCTTAAAACTTTTTAAAAAGAAATTCTTCTGTTAAGAAGTTAAAATTTCCAATTTATTTGACACTCACTGACTTTATCTTCGTTGCTATATGTTAATACTAATCGTATCAAGTTTCTAAGTATTTATTCTTAAAGAGCATTACCAATACTTACAATTAATGATAAAATATAATTAGAAAATAGCAGCGCGACTTCCGCATGACGTCATAAGTTTATGAGCACGAAGTTGTGAAAAAGCTTCTAGATGATCAAGATTCTCAAGGTCATGTTTATTTGAGGCGAGCAATGCATGTTTACAAGCTGTTTTGTTACATTTCGTTACATGTACAGAAAATTAACTTGTAAGTTGATATTTTATGGAGATCTTGTTCAACCATGGTAGTAAAATATGCGCATGCGCGGACTTCCAATATTAACGGGCACAAACTTATGGGTGTAGTGGCTATATATAATATTAATCAATCAGTTATTTATTATTATCAATATTGACTACAAGTACAATGTAGTTCTGGCTTCCAAAACTTTAAAAGCCGCTTTTTAAAATATTTTTTTGCTTTTTAATTTATGCAGCATTAAAAATGGGTATGTTGAAGACCTTAAGCTAACTACAATGTAATTGAGTATGAAAAAATCCCCATGGTAAGTTGCATAATTTTCAGGGCTGTGGATCGTTGGGTAAGTGGCAATCTGATCCAATCCACGATTCCACAAATCGATTCACAAATCTTTTGTTATCAAGTAACTAGAGCTGGGACGAGTACTCGAGTACCCGGGTATCGGGTCGAGTAATGCTACTACCCGGGTACCCTTGAAATAGAACACTCCATATTAAACTCGTTTTGATTTTTTAAGCAAACGAAACATACATTGATTAGACCTGATTATAATTTTTGTCTACCTTACTGAGCAATACTTATGACATTTGTGGCCGATTTATATATAAAATTTAACTTACCAACGAATACTCATCCCGTTTTTTATGCTTAAGTGCTGCTCCGACGAGTATGAATTGTTGTTCTAATGGTCAAAATATTAACACAGATTTGTTTATCCATTTATTTGCAATACAGTCTAAACTTTTAATTAACTCCATCAGTATTTATATTATAATGTAACTAGCAGTTTACCGCAAGTAAATTCTCCGCACGTACATGTATATTTACCGTTATTTAACCCAATTTCTCATTAGTAACGGTTGGCAAATTTGGGAACATGGGATGGTGAGCAAAGTAAGGTTCGGAACTAGAATCCTGAACGTTTCCAGTAACGTCAGGCTCCGACTTTACGAACACAGGTGTTACATACATTGGAAGGCTTGGCGTCGGACACATGTAACTTTGTTCTGCTGTATGTATTTATTCAACTCAAGGTCGCAGATATTGCATTTTATCGCTAAGAAGCGTGAAATATTGCCGAACTTGGCTTTTTGTGCAGTTTAGTTGTTTGCCAATTTATTCAAGGACTAGTTAGTGCCAGGATGCAGGAATAATAACTCTTTCGAGATAAATAGCGGTTACTCGGGTACTCGCGGGTAATATGGTCACGGGTACCCGGGTACAAATTTTCTACCTGTCCCAGCTCTACAAGTAACCCATCTAAAAATTCAACACGGCAGTACTGAAAACGGCTTAGCCTTAATGGATAAATTTACCAGCATCATTTTCTGGTTTAAGCCTGTGACCCATTTTTAGCTCACCAGAGCACAAATGTGCTCAAGGTGAGCTTTTGTGATCGCCCTGCGTCCGTCGTGCGTCGTGAAGTGGCGTCCATGTTTACTTAAAACAACATCTCCTCCTACACCGCTATGCCGATTGCAACCAAACTTTGCTGGAATGATCCTTGGGTGGTCCCTTTCAAAGTTGTTCAAAAAATCAAATTTCATTAAAAACTCTGGTTGCTATGGCAACAAATAGAAAAAACTTAAAAAATCTTCTTGTCCGAAACCACAGGGCCTAGAGCTGAGATATTTGGTATGTAGCATTGTCTAATGGAACTCTACAAAGTTTGTTCAAATTATTCCCCTGGGGTCAAAATTGGCTCTGCCGGGGGTAACTTGATTTTACATAGACTTATATAGGAAATTTAAAAAATCTTCTTGTCAAAAACAACAATGCCTAGAGCTTTGATATTTGGTGTGTAGCATAGTCTAGTGGACCTCTACCAAGTTTGTTCAAATTATTGCCCTAGGGTCAAAATTGGCCCCGCCCCGGGGGTCACTTGATTTATATATAGACTTATATAGGAAAATTTAAAAAATCTTCTTCTCCAAAACCGCAAGGCCTAGAGCTTAGATATTTTGTATGTGGCATTGTCTAGTGGACCTTTACCAAGTTTGTTCAAATTATGGCCCTGGGGTCAAAATTGGCCCTGCCCTGGGGTTTATTCTATTTTATATAGGAAAATTTGAAAAATCTTCTTCTCCGAAACCACAAGGCCTAGAGCTAAGATATTTGGCATATAGTATTGTCTAGTGGACCTCTGCCAAGTTTGTTCAAATTATTGCCCTAGGGTCAAAATTGGCCCCGCCCCGGGGGTCACTTGATTTATATAGACTTATATAGGAAAATTTTAAAAATCTTCTTCTCCAAAACCACAAGGCCTAGAGCTTAGATAGTTTGTATGTGGCATTGTCTAGTGGACCTCTACCAAGTTTGTTAAAATTATGGCCCCGGGGTCAAAATTGGCCCTGCCCTGGGGTTTATTCTATTTTATATACTGTAGAACGCTTTAATTTCGCGAGGTCAAAATTTCGCGTTTTTTTGTTAAAAAGCAGCTGTTTTCTTTATTCGCGTATTTATGAATTCGCGACGTCGTCAGGCAGGATTAAAGTGTGTTCTAAGAAACGCTGTTGTTGCTTTAATATTTGTGTGTCACTCCTGGTCTATTAGACGTTTCAGTTGTGATTTATATCTAATAAGTATAATAACAATAGATTGATAATAATTTGGTGTTGTTGTGGAAGTTATGTTTTACAAACAGTAGGGAAGTGTGAAAATCTGTTACTAGTATGTTCAAACGATGTCAAAAATTATCCAACAAACGAAAGTTTAGTAAAAGCAATATTATAAAAAATTGAATGCAAACAATAAAGGTATATGTTTATTGTTAATATATTGCTTTCTTCTGATTAACTAAACTGATTATTCTACGATAAAATACTAGTAGTGACTTAAGTTGCGTATTTTCGGAGATACTCATTTCTGAATATATAAAACTCAGTATTTATTCGCGATATTTATGAATTCGCGAGGTATTCGATTCGCGAATATTAGCGAAAATAAAACTAACGCGAATAAAACCAGTTCTACAGTATAGGAAAATTTAAAAAATCTTCTTCTCTGAAACCACAATGCCTAGAGCTAAGATATTTGGTATGTAGCATTGTCTAGTGGACCCTGAAGCGTTTGTAATACTTATGTCTGCATTAAATTCATGCGCGAACTATCGTTCGTTTTCCAAAACTCACCCTACATAAAAATCAACTTTTGACTGATTTGTAGTTCCGAACAACATCAGAACCTTCAGAGCTTTGATTTATTGATTTTGTGCTATACAATTGGTGTAAGGGATGTTAAATTTAAGCAATACTAACAATTTCGGACATTTCTTATTAAATCATTTTAAATCGATTAATCACTGACTTTTGCCTCTGATTAATCAACAAAATTTTCATGGACTGATAAGTGATTACAATCACTAGTGGTAATGTTGTAACTTGTACACAGTATCTATTTTGGAATATAATATTATTATCTGACATATTATGAAAAAAATGTCTAAATGTTACTGTAGTTAATACTGGTTTCTTTTGATTTCAGAATGAATTATGGATCATTTACTGAAACTGTACAGTAGTGGTCAGTACAAGGCAGTATATAACAGTCTGATAAAAGAACAAAAAACTGACCAGAACAAACTCATTGACCAGTTGTTACTGAGTAATAACTTATGTGTGTGCAAAGTCTTGATGGTTTGTAAACAAAATAAAATCTCTTTACTTCAAGTTTAGATTTTAAATGTAGTAAACATTAGTAGACAGCATTAATTGAAACAGTGTTTTTCATCACGGACAATGTCTGCTCTCTAAGTTGAGTTTTTTTTTCTGATTTTCATCAAACTTGGTGACAATGTTTGTTGACATGATATCTCAACCAAGTTTGATAACCAGCCAGATGTCTTTAAAAAGTTGGCATTTCTAGACTACAGCCCTTGAATTACCAAAAATTGGGCTAATAAGCTTTGTTTGCTCTCTAATTTAGACTGTTACTTCTAAGTTTCAGAGTTCTCTGACACAAGCCCATTTAGCCGCTCAGAAACAAGTTCGGGCTACTTAGAAATCTCAGAAAAATACCACGGACGCGCCCTCCCCTGCAGGCCTGTTAGTCTAGCTTTTTGGCCTGTTGGCCACAAACTTACTGAGAACCCTACAGGTGCTAATGTAGAAAATGTTGGGGGTTCTTCTTAGTCATGACAGTGTGAATTTCCCAAAATGAAAGGCTAAGGCCCCTTCCAAATTTTTGAAAAAAAAGGCCCTGCATTACCATTCAATGGTCAATTTATGTAGCATATTAATGTTGTAATTCAGTTTGAAAAAGTCATTCTTGATATAGCCTTACTATATTGGCTTTTGAGTTGAAAGATTTAAACAGCCCATCTTCAAGCCCGTTGAGGACATGGTCCAATTATACAAATTATGGACTGATATTAACTGTTAAATCTAGTAATTAGTTGATCTTTTTTGTACTCCTTGTTTTCAGATAGGGCTAGAAAAAATGTGTATTTCTACTTCTAGTTACCCAACTGATTCTACTTTTTGGTTCGAATGAATCATAAAGTTTCTTACTGCAAAATGATAAATTGTTGCCAATTTCAATAATACAAAACCACACGTATCCAGGATGAATTGTGGCTTAAAAATATGAGGGACATGCTTATCGTAAAATAGAAATCTATTTAGACCTACCTGCCTAATTATATTTAGTGTACTAACTGGAAACATGAGTTTTTTCTGTCTTAAAGAATACACAGACTATTTTAACTTTTCAAATAGACACATTACTACTTGCATTGCTGCCTAGATCTTATAAATTCTAATCAGTATTTTATAACATTTATAATCGTTGGGGTTCTTGGGCTCAATGGCAACTCAAACCAATTAGGATTTCTTCTTCAATGGCAACTTAATTAAATTAGGACTTCCTTATTTATAAAGGGAATGAGCTTTTGTTTGGATAATTGAAATAATGAATGAAGAACTTTATTTATAACAGAGGACAAAACATGTACTGGATCATGAATACCAATTAAATCTGAGCCATGCTTTCCTTTATATCAAGAAACTAATTTCAATACAAATTGCCCTACTAGTGGTTTTGTTGCTTTTAATTTAACTTTGATTGGAATTTATGGCAAATGTTGAAGTTATATATTTGTATGTTTTTTGGCAATAATTTGTTATTAATAAGACATTCAATACTAGAATATATTCATCTTGAAGAACGATATTGCTCTAACTTTTCAGTTTATTTAATTCTGTGCAATTTGTAACATATTGCAGAATCTAGACTTCTTTGATGTCAGTGAAGTTATTAATTCTGATATTAAAGTTTTTCTACATGTACAAAATGTATTGATGTGCATTTAATTCCATTTTAGAGAGTGGCACCAGCTGCTTGTAAACAGGAAGATGAGGATTTCAGTAATATTCTGAAGACATGTTACAGTATGTATTATCTTATAATGTGCTCTATGGTTATAACCAATTAGGTCAATGGGTCATGTAAAATTACTAATGTAGTTTTTTTTTATTCTATAGAAACTAGGTCACCAGGTCAAATCACAGGAAAATATTGATAACAACAGACCTCATGACACAGGCTCAAAACAATGTATTCATCAGCAAGCAATGATTCTCATGTGAGCGATATAGTGCCATCTTAGCCCTCTTGCTGTAAAACTAACGATTTCCAATGGTATTGCTCATATTTTGAGTTGTTTTTGATTCCTGATTGATGTGTTGTTTGTTTACTCTTGATTGATTCTTCTATGCTTGGTATGTTACTTCAAATTAATTCTGAAATTAAGGTTATTCTAATGCACTGGTACCATTTCACCACAGGTATACCTGCCAGAGAGCATTCTCTTCTTGTAGAGCTGACTGTTTTATATAACTATGTATATCAACAGTTGGTTACCAGGCAACAAGAAAACCGTGAACAGTGCTACAATTATATCTACAAATCTTGCCAAAGAGGTATCAATATATTGTTTGAATTTGCGTAAAAGTAATTTTTATTGTTGTCGTTCATTTAAAAATTCTAAATGTGGGCTATTGTTTGATATTTGTATGCTTGCTGATGACAAATACAATTAATTCAAAGAATATCATTTATAATTGGATCATTTTTGGCAGTCTGACAAAGGTCTATTCTAAGTCAAACTTAAATTTGGTATGTGATATTTTCCCACTTTAATTAATTTAGTAAAATTTACTTATGGTAGAATTCATGTAAAAAGTACATGGATTCTAGCTTTTTATATTCCATGCTGATTAAAGATATTTTTATGATTATAAATGTGTAAATGTATAATGTTACATATAATTCAATTTGTTTCATACAGTAATAGTTTGTATGAGTTTGGGTCAAAAGAAAAAGAAGACTGATGTATTAAAATATCAAGATATTAAAACAGCCACATGGATTGTTATCCAGGATTGTTTATTATTACTTCAGCTGAATACAGGTAAACTTGTTACCAACTATGTCTTCATGCATGTTTTAACAATCATGCAGTACTGGATATTGCAGGTATTTTTGTTTTAAATGGTAGAAGGTGTGAAAACACATGAAAGAGGCAAACTAGCTATTCACAATGAAAATAGAGGAAGTAAATATTTTAGGGGGAAAATATAGCTTTTTTCCAAGGAAAAGACACTGTCTTGTCAGCGTCACTTTCTTAATAAAAAAGCCCCGTATTGTAAAGAATTTTTGGTCAGACGGATGCGATGTGATGAAGCTCCATATTGGTCAAACCTCAATTTTGTGTTTTAGATAATCTATGCAGGTAATTAATCAAAATACTTACATATACTGCCAGCAAATATATTGATCAGTACTAAGTTGAGTACAAATTTGAAATTTGAGCTGGTTGACTGATCTCAAGTTTTATAACCTTAGACCCTGGTGTTAGATTAACAATCAATGTTGATGCAGTGTGATTGTCACTACTTGGATCTGTCTAATGATTCTATTTTAGAATGTCCTTAAGCTTCTGATCATAGTCCTCACCATAATAAGATATTTTCTTCTCTCTGATCAATTCATAATTATGCCCACTTTTAAAGAAATGTAGTATCTTGCATTGCACATGTTGGTTGGTCTGTCCTCCGTAACCAAACCTTGTCTGACCAATAACTGGAGAATGATCTGGCCTAAGCACCTCAGATTTGTTTTGGAGGTTTGACATTGCATTTGGATGACCTCTATGGATTTTAAGTTAAATTGATCAAAGGTCAATGTCTTACTACCCAGTTGGCCTTTACGGGGCATCCTTGTTTCAAGACACTTCTTGTTTCAATATATTCTGCTTGATATCAGTTAATTTATTGTTAGTCATGCCATAGTTGAGGTTCAATTTTTCGTTCATGAATAATTATGAATTTATGATGAAGTTGATATTATTTCAGTGGAACCTTTACTACTCAATATATTTCTACAATTGGTGGTTTTCCTGTCAGTGAAAGAAATACTAAACAATGATTGTGACACAGTGAAGTCATGTCTGGTGGACATCATTAAATATTTTACTAAGGGATATGTCAAAGTGAACACCACCAAACCAGATATGTTAGTTCTTCGGTTTCCGGTTTATGTTGACCATGTACAGTTGAATATTGAAACCAGTGATGACTTTCTGAGTGTATCATCAATGTTGTTGTCAGTGTGTCTGTCCCGTGATGAACTGTGGGAGGAAGTTGTGAAAATATTAGAGACCAGCAATGGAGGATGTATGAGAAATGTTGCTAGATTCTTTAAAGGTAATTTTTCTGATGAACCATATAACAGTAGCTTATTTTCTGTAACTTGAAATATTTTTTGTCCATTCTTTACAGGGATAAGAATGTTTCGATAATTGGCACTTTTTTCTTAATTTTTCAAAATTCAAACATTTTCACAGGAGTTAAGACCCCTTTCTGACATAGCTCTCAGCTGACGCATTTGTGTCATCCGGACACATTGCTAGTATTATTAGACTAATAATACTAGCAATGTGTCCGGATGACACAAATGCGTCAGCTGAGAGCTAAATAGTTTTTATAGAAATCTATTTGATAACATAAAACTGATGGTCACATTATTTTGATTGAAAATAACAAGTTGAAAATTGTGGCCACTACTTATATCAACTGTTTTACATTAAAGTGCAACTGAACCATGTTTATGCCTCTATCATAAAATGTACAATTTCACTAATTTTGTTCTTATAAAAATTGCATTACTAATTGATCAAACAACTTATATCTATCATGAATAATTTTATTAGACTTATTTACAGCAAATAAGCTATGCATAATATATTTGATACATAATACAAAAAGGTTCAGTTTTGTCATGTCCTGTTTAACTTTAATTCGTCAAGGTTTTGCATTGTTTAAAATGGACAAGATCACGGACAGTATATCATGTTTGATGGAGGTCCTGAGAAGTTGCGATTCTATGACACAAAGACTTAAAGCTAGAGTGTGTAATCTCATTGGCCAATGCTTCCTGAAATTGGTAAGTCTTTGATATTGTAATGAATATGGTTTTAGATAAAATAGTTAATGCTTTTTAAGTAAAGTTTGATCGTAATTGTGGAGAAGTTGTTAATATTTTGTTGTGAATGTGACTAATTTTCAAATTTGCTAGTAACTAGATCTGTAAGAAATTATTTGAGTTTGATTTCTAGATTGATTGGGTGGTATGTTACACATTATAATAAATATATTATATATATATATGTCATAACAACACCATTTTCAGTTTGTGTAGTAAAACTGCCATTTACAACAAGACTCGTCAAAATATCATTTAAAACTGTGTATGCCAAAATTTCATTTTTAATTACCTTAACTTTGTCACCGCATTCAGTAATGAGTTTATTCAGTTATACTAGTCTATTCTTCTATTTGTTTCTTTCAATCCGCCATTTTGATGATAATAACATCTTAGTATGATTTAGATATTTAAGAAAATGTTGAAATTCATAATGGAAGTATATTAATATCATAAATGACATGCTTAGCATTTCAGAGTCTTGTGTTTTTAGCTCACATGTCACAAAGTGACAAAGTGAGCTATTAGGATCACTCTCCGTCCGGCGTCGTGCGTCGTCAAAATTTTTGTTGTGACCACACTAGGGGCCACATTTTTGGCTCAATTTTAGCAAAACTGGGTCAGAACGTTAATATCAACAAAATCTCGGACGAGTTCGATATTGGGCCATTTGGGGTCAAAAACTAGGTCACCAGGGCCAAATAAGGGAAAACCTTGTGAACACTTTAGAAATCACTGTTTTGAATTTATCTTCATGAAACTTTGTCAGAATGTTTATTTTAATAATATGTAGGTCAAGTTTGAAAATAGGTAATTTCTGTAGTAAAATTAGGTCACTAGGGCAAATTGCTGGAAAACCTTGTGAACACTCTAGAAGTCACTGTTTTGATTGGATGATCATGAAACCTTGTCAGAATGTTTGTCTTCATAATATCTTGGACGAGTTCGAACATGGGTCATCTTGGGTCAAAAACTAGGTCGCTAGGTCAAATCTTATGAAAAACCATGTTAACACTGTAGATTTCACAGTTATTATTAGATCTTCACCAAACTTTGTCAAATCGTTTGTTTTAATGATATAACGGTCAAGTATAAATATGGGTCATCTGGGGTCAATAACTAGGTCACCAGGTCAAATCTTAGGAAAACTTTGTTAACACTGTAGATGTCACAGTTTTTATTGGATCTTCACCAAACCTTGTCAAAATGTTTGCCTCAATGATATGTGGGTCAAGGATGAACATGGGTCAGCTGGGTTCAAAAACTGGGTCACAAGGTCAAATCTTAGGTAAAAATCTTGTAAAAGCTCTAAATGTCATGGTTTTGATTGGATCTTGGCCAAACCTTGTCAGA
Organism: Lutraria lutraria; assembly: GCA_964023205.1. Classification (NCBI taxonomy): domain Eukaryota; kingdom Metazoa; phylum Mollusca; class Bivalvia; order Venerida; family Mactridae; genus Lutraria; species Lutraria lutraria. The sequence continues at coordinate 6,168,067 of OZ026835.1, read as the reverse complement.
TTGTTTGTTTTAAGGATATTAAGGACAAGTTTAAAATTTGGGTCACCTAGGGTCAAAAACCAGGTCACAAGGTCAAATCTTCGGAAAACCTTATTAACGCTGTAGATGTCAAATTTTGATCGTATCTTCACCAAACCTAGTCAGACTGTTTGTCTTAATGATATGTAAGACAAATTCGAACATAGGTCATCTGGGGTCAAAAACTAGGTCACCGGTTCAAAACAATGTTTTAATGAGTGAACAGTGATTGTCATGTGAGCGATATAGGGCCATCTTGGCCCTCTTGTTATTGTACCAAGGTTGTTTCAACTTAAATATTGTGTGTGTTTTATATTACAGGATAAATATAATTTGTCTGTGGAAATGTTCAAAGAAGCATTATGTGCAGATTTTAGTTTTTTATTACCATTATACAACACATCATTACAGTACAGAAAACAAGGCTCCGACATGCTGGAGTTAGAATGTTTAAATCTTTTAGTCACAGTAAGTATTTATTATTTACTTCTTACTGACAAAACATGCACTAGAATGTGCAGATTTTGATGTACAGTACCTCTCCAGAGTGACCCTCTCTTGAGCAACAACCTTCCTTCAACAACATTATGATGTTTTTCTGCTGCGTGATTTAACTGTTAATTTAACCTTTCAAGAGCAACAACCTCTCAACAAGAACATAATTTTGCTACTCCTAAAAGGCGTCACTTTGGAGAGGTTACACTGCACAATGTTTGAAATAAAGACTTACAGTCCCTGCCTGTTAGTTTAATGAATTTGCTTAAATATTTTGTTATCTTCCCTTGCTTAGCAACCATCTCTATATTAAGACAACCTCATTATAAGAACCACTTATTTTTAGACTGGTATATCAATATTTCCTGTATATTTACCTTCATCAAGAAACCACCTTTATATTTATTTCTAACTTTTTGTGGTAAAAGAATGCAGGGATTACAATATTCCTGATATATTTGGAATTCCATATTTATCTGTGCTGAATAAACTGCGACTTTTCAGCAAAATTAAAGTTATTTGACGAAAATATCTCAAGATATGATAAAGATATGGTCAATTTAATCTGCTCTGAAGTATTTACTCTAATACAAACTGAGTTACATATGAAAACAATGTGGCTGAAGGACTCTTGTTTGGCAAAAATTATCGGCCATGTTAGATTTTCAGGATTTCTAATTTGGCTCTGTTGACACCCCTGGTCAATGTTATGTTATTAATTTCACTGTATTTGCTTTAGGCATTGGAAATGAGAAGCTCATCTACTACGAAGGAAAACAAAATAGATTTACTTAGTATGGTAAATACAGAGGATGATGATGTGCACTACGTGTTTGTGTTATATTCACTGGCTGAAAGAACATCACAACTTGAAAGGTAATCATTGATTATACATTATAACATTCAAGATTAAATCGGTAATTATTATGTTTGTTTGTTTGAGTTTTACACCCTTTTCAAACAGTCAGAGTCATATGAGGTGGACAGTTCACCTAACCATGGTTCCTAGGAAGAACCAGTCCTAGACTACCATCCTCTGTAAGCAACTGTCTTACATAAAGAGACATGGTCGGCGATAATTATTAACAAGTTTATACTACTGAGTGTGGCTCTGTCAATTTTTTCAATCTTGAAAAATGTTAATTTTGCAATTTTATCAAATACTGATATTTTTAGTTACAAAGAGAAGAGATTTTACTCAAATATTAGTAGTTAAATTTATTTGAAAAGAAATATTTAGAACATCAGATTTGAGAACAGTTCTCATTTTTACACAGGTTTATTATGTTAATCTTTTAATTGTATAGGTTTGATGTTGCCTCTGAGAAATATCTGCAGCTGATTGAATATTTGAAGTCCTGGAAAGGTCTTACTATGGTACACATAATCTTATTTTGCTTGTATACACTTCTGGACATCTTGTCACATCTACAAGAATGCAGTATCTTTTTTGTTTATAATTGTACATTAATAATATGGAAAGAAGACCCTACATATCATTTATTGGTATAACTTGCTAAACCAGTTTCATTGAAAAAGGATATATAAAGTATGCTTAAGTACAGAGACATAGATTTACTGATTTTAAAATAATCAAGGAAACCCTGACTATATGAGGTACCTTGAGGTATATTTCATAGTGTTTTAAAAAAAATTTATTATTTGTACCTACATGTACATATAATATGGTTATAATAAATTCCTGGGAATATGAATGATTATATCATGTTCATTACATTGAAGTAAAGAAAAGTATGATCAGGGCAATTACTTGACTTTTTCCAATCTTAGAAAACCTTACATATCTAGCAGCAACTTCTTTATTGTACAGAAATTCTTAATTTTTAGCCCACCTGAGCAAAGCTGTTAGTATGCTATTTTGTTTGCCTATCCGTCGACACTTTTCAAACAACTTCTCCTTTGAAAAGGCTGAGTCAAACTTGAAGAAACTCCACAGAAATGATAATTGGGTGGTCATTTACAAAAATTGCTGCATGCAGAACTCAGGTTTCCATGGCAATCAAAAATAAAAACAAAACTTTCTTGCCATAACGACATGGTCTAAAGCTTAGATATTGGCATGGAGCACCATCTGGAGTCCTTCTAAAAAAGTTGCTTAAATAATGTCCCTTTAGTCATGATAATCTAAGCCCAAGGTGACACATGTTTTATGTAGATTTACATCGGAAATTATAAAAAAGTCTTGCTGTTGTCTGGGACTGGAAGTACAGGGTTTTGATAGCTTAAATATTTGCCATAGAGCAACATCTTGAGACCATCTGACAAAATTGCTAAAATAATATCCCAGAGGTCTACTTTCCAAAAATGTTTACTGAACTGCAGCACAAATTTAAACCAAATTCGTAAGTGATATTGCCATAACTCATTTCTCAGGTGAGCATGCCATTTTTGCCTTGGTAAATGATTAAATACATATTGTATTACCACATATTGCAGACAAAAGAAGTGTACTGATTGTGTTCAATTCATTACCGCAAGAGTTTTGATCTTTATTTTTCAGTCTTCCTCCAGGATTCCATCATTGGTGCAAGTTCATCATGAAGCCATAGAGGCCTTGTATAGATCTGAGAAATATACAGAATGTGTCAATCTTTGTGATAAACTAATCATGTGTTGCCATGGTGATGCTTCAAATGACTCTTTATTAATGTCTCAAACATTTGATCAAAGTTTTTTTACCCCGTCACAAACCAATTGGAATGATAGTCTAACTATTGAACAAAGTTGTACCCCGTGTACAGTCGAGCACAGAAGGTCCAATTCTCAGACTGGAAGTCAACCTGTTAGGAAAAGAAAACTTAGTGAGATTACACAGTCACAGGCCTCTGATGAAAATTATGTGGGCGTTGATGTTGTGGCTTTAAGATATAAAGCAGAATCCATGTTTAAGATGGGAGAAAACACAGCGGCTTTGACTTGTCTACAGAGGTTTGTATATATACTATTAGTTTGAACTTTATTTATTCTGAATATATACATGCTTGTTAGAAGTACTTCAGAAAAAAACATTTGATCATAAAACAAGCTAGGTTATGCAGTGCATTTTCTATGAACTTCAAAATTGATATTATAATGGTCAATTTTTTAGCAATGAGCAAATTTAAGGACAGAAACCTCTAGGTAGCCTGTATTTTATTTGCCAGGTTTTGAATTTATTTTGATGTTTCGTTGTATTAATTCTGTCATACTTGAAAATTGAACTTGATAAGAATAACTAATTCATGATATATCATAGAAAAATTTTCATACAATAACACTAAGTTTGTGGGAGTGATTTGGGAAGCGTAATATAAATGAACAATAAAAATGTTCTGATATTTCATTGAAATCTAATTATTTTGATAAACTTTTTTAACCTTATAGAATTAGTGCAATAATGTGGTCAGCTTATCTTAGAGTGTATGGTTACTGGATAAGACACCTCTGATTGCCTCTATTTCAGAGCGATGGACAGCATATCTTCTAGTAGACGTAAGAGACTTACTCAGTGTATGAAAAAAATAACAGATAGTGTTATTGAAGAGCCGTGCAAAAAGAAACAGAAAATCTGTTCAGCTTCAGCATCTACCAAGGAACCTGCTGTTCATCCAGAACCAGGAACAAATAAAAACAAGGTCGTTGACATTCTACAAGACTCTATGAAATCACTTGAATTAGAACAAATTTTGTATGAAAGAACTGCTGAGATTCTTACAAAACTAAACAAAATGAAAGATGCTCAACATTTTACCAGACTTGCTGAGCAAATTAAGTTTGTTGAAAATAAGTAGAGATACTTCTAAACTGCTAAGAGTATATTTAGACAAACCCAGTTTGAAAAATCATATCATATCAAACACACTAGGTATGCTTGCTGTAATTGAATTAAAACATTTTTATAACTGAAGTTGAAGAGTATTATCTTTACTGTATTTACTTCTACTGTAATATATTTTTGGTGCTAAATTCTATTAAACAATTTTGATAATTATGTATATGATTGATATATTTGATGCACAATACTGTTCTTCCATGGATGATGTTTAATTTTATTACTCTAGAATTGTAGGTGTATCCTTTTCGTTGAATTTAATCAAATTATGTTTTAGTGCCATACTGTAAACACTCGTACTTCTGTTAGATAAGTGCTTTTTGTGTTCTTTGTGTCTTCTACTTTTATTTGTAAGCTCTGTGATAAGGTTATTAGGGGCAATTATTCAATTACTTGTTTATGTAATGTATATACGAGTACAGTATGACTTGTAATTATGTGTTATGCAATAAGATATAGATATTTAAATTGGTGCTTGAACTCAGATTGTGTCATAATTCTAAGATACAAAACATCGGCCTATTTCATTGACATATCTAAGAGATCAGTTTTAAACTTAGAATTTATGATACCCCTTATTTGTAAATTGTTTTAGGGATCTATCATCTGCTGATAAAGTTTAATGTCAGAAAAATTACAGTATCATTGACTAGAATGTTCCATGCTTGTCTAAGATATGGCCATGTATTTGAGATGGTGCATTTATTATTATTGCATGTTGTTTTTTATATATCATTTCTTTTTGATCATTCTTTAATTGTTTTCCACTTTTGCTTTATTTGTTAGTGAGTATATTGTTGATAGTATTATGATGAATAAATCAGTATTATTTTCTAATCTGTGTTGATATTAGATATTCCAGTACTTTGATTGACAAGATTGATTTGTGCTGTTGAATGCGTTCCATTTCTTCATGTATCTTATCTTTTTAGACAACAGTATGTACATGTACTCTCCAATGTCAAAAGAAAATTTCGAATTTTCTTATTACTGTTCAGTATCAGTTCAACACACCATACCATTTCTCATTTCATTTATTATGGACCCGCCTCCATGGTCAAGTGGTTAAGGTCGCTGATTCAAGTCACTTTAACCTCTCACTGATGGAGGAGTTCAAGCCACGCTACCGACCATGTCTCTTTATGTGAGAAAGTAGGCAGTTGCTTATGGAGGATGGGAGTCTAGTACTGGAAAGATGCTTAGGTGAACTGTTAAACCCAATATAAACAAACAAATCATTTATCATGTTTCACCCTGGAACCAGAACTGCAAAGCTGTCTTACCACCAGGAGAGAACCAGGTCAGTCTGCACACCCACACCATGCAGTCTGATTAACTTCAGATTTTTCATTGTGATATCCCTTAAACTGATAATGGACTGTTTCAAAATAGAAGTTGGACTAGTCCATTCAGAAAATTCAGAAGACTGGGTTAAAAGGAGCGTATAAACTCAAACTGTTCACATGTCACATTGTTCCTTAACTCTGTCTAAGCCAATTGTGATTTCAAGTCAGCAGCATGATGGTACATTTGGATGCTACAGTCTGTAGTTAAATATCAATTTCTGTAGGAGAAAAAGGTTTGCATCCATGGCAATACAATGTCCATTGTCATAAAATCAGCCAAGAGAGACGGTCTAACCCACCATTCCAGGGTTCTCAATAAAGTTTGTGGCCAACAGGCCCAAAAGCTAGACTAACAGGCCTGCTAGTGGGGTCCGGACATTTTCTAGCAATATTTTATAAACTTATGAGATTCCTAACGGGCACAAACACATTTCTAAGTGGCTAAATTAGCCTGCAGCCTGCTGTTATTGAGAACCCTGCATTCTGACAATCTCACACAAGCAACAGTCATAAACATGAAAGGGGTAATTATATGTGACCATTTTTATATCCAATGCGATGATGTCACTTAAAAGACAAGCCCAACTGTAATTGTTGTTCAATCTTTTTAATGAAAATCTTGTTAGGCAAAAAAGGCACTTCAAAAATACATGAAAAAATTGTTAGTTGTAAATGTATATACATGTAAACTGCTCAAAACATAATGACACATCATGTTTTACATAACAAAGATAATAAGTAAGATGGTCATGATGGCCCTTCACTTGCTCACCTGAGTAAGGACTCGGACTTCTTTCATATCATTGCAACTTCTTTTGAAGAGCCTAACACTATTAGCCTAGAAATCATCAAGACAGACATTCTGGGCAACTTTCATAAAGACTTGATAAAAATGTTATTTTTACAGTGTTTACAAGGTTATTCTGACCTGGTGACATTAGCTCTAGGACTTTTGTTTATGACAAGATGTTTAGTTTTAATTTTCCTATAGGAGTCCATGTAAAATCAACTGACACCCAGGGCAGGCCAGTTTTGACTATGCTGCCATAATTTGGAAGAGGTCTACTAGATAATGGTATGCACCAAATGTCTAAGCTCTGATGTTTCTGACAAGATGATTTAAGTTTTTCCCATTGGTTGCCATGGCAACCAGAGTTTTGAATGGAATTTAGTTCTTTAAACACTTTGAAAGGGAACCACCCATGGATTATTCCTAAAAGTTTGGTTGCAATTATAAATAGTCCAGTGATTAAGAAGAAAAATGCAATGATTCACAAAGCATGACAGACCCTGGGAGACCACAAAAGCTTATCTTGAGCAAATTTTTGCATATTATGCTAGTAGAAAAAATATCTAGTAAAAGTATTTCGGTAACAAAACTGGTATCAAATTAAAACCAATAATAGTAATAGAAATGTTCAGAATTTCAAAAATGTTTGAATTTAACACTTCCGTTCATTATTTGTAACTCTGAAATATTTAAGAAAAAAACATAATTGTAGTAATAGTAAAGATGTCCATAACATATAATTATGTAACAATATTCAATACCAGAAAAGCTAAAAGTAAGTTTAGGAAAAGGTCCCGAGTATTTGTTTAAACTTCAGGCCATTCTTAAAGAATGTTGGTTGGCAATTGCGCATCACAAACTTTCAACAGTGGGAGGCAGACTTTGCGAAAGGCGCCACACTGGCAGACTTGTCTGAAAGATTGTATGTTGGTCCTATAAAGAATCTTATCTCATTGGACCAGCAGTCTGGTGACTTATTTACCTGATAAATACACATAAATTTTTATACTTGTTCACTTTTTTCAGTTTGACAGATTTCCTTTCGGTCCAACTGAATGTCTGACAGAGTTTTTAGTCTTTCGCAAAGTCTGTGGGAGGGCAAGTAGACATATAGTCTGTTCGCATTTTATGCATGTATAGTGTGATTTTATCAAACTGTCATAAATTCACGGTCAATGCTTGCATTTATTTTTAGCTTCGTGAGATTCAATTACTTTTTTGAGTTATACGATAATTTTCGCTGTACCGGTTGACAAATGTACAATCATGTATTTTACGATGCCCTACATAGCATTATATAAACATATGGAATGGGACAACATTCAACAACAGTAAAATAAACGAAAACTATCGAATGTAGTATGAAGCTAAAAATAATCGCATTCAGCTACTGTGTAATTATTCAGCTTTGACAATTTATGAAAATCGCACTTTACTGGAAATGAAAAGCTGAAATAAAGAACATAACAAACAATTTTGTTAAAAACTGAAAAAAAATTCAGGTCCGGGAACTTTTAAATGAGACAGTCCCATAACTGCAAACCAAGAATTTTTAAGGATGGCCTGAAGCAAAAATAGCAATACATGAATAAAGAATAATATCATTCAAGGACTTTCATCAAATCATGCTCATATAAGGCTATGACTAGCATGATACCAGCTCCGAGCGACATTCCAATAACCTGAAGTAACAGATGACACAGTGGATGTTCTCCTTCCCTTGTATCAACAGCTGACAACTCTGGCAACTGAAAAACAAAAATAAAAGAAAATTAACAATGGTTAAGCCTCCCATCTTTTAACAGTACTTCTATTTTTTTGTTTTGTTAACATAACATGTTTATACTGAAAAAAAGCTGGCATAAACCAAAAAAGTAGATTGTCCGAACTGGTCAATCAAATCAAAATTACATACTAGAGTTGAATTATTTACTTGGTATATGTGATACAATAAAATGATAAATTGTGTAGCGTAATGACCCGCATGTATAATGTCTAATATAATAATATGTAATGATAATCCATGAATATAGTATGTATTAAAGAAGGACTGCATCATCCCTGTACTAATCTTGGGGAGTTTAGTTTAGTCCAATAGCATTGGTAATTGGAGAAATCTTGAAGGGAACAAAATTGATTGGTCAGTTGATACTTTGACCAATATATAAAGACACACATGCCGATTAGATACTATGACCTATTTAACTTTAAATCAAAAGGGGTCATTTACAAGTGATACCAATCGGAAAAAACATGTCCGAGGATCAAACAGATGGGTTGGACAAATATTTTGTTGAAGGTCACTGTGACCTTGACACAATGACCTAAAAATCTATAGAGGTCATCTGTATGTGATGAACAACATCCCAACCAAATCTGAGGACCTTAGGCCAAATTTATCTCTAGTTATTGGGCTAACAAAGTTTGGTTACAGACTGACAGACAAACCAACTGACCGACATGATGTGCAAACCACTTCTTTGAAATGGGGTATGTATACAGTAAGTTTTATAATCAATTACCATGTCAACCATCCCGATGTAAATAAATATTCCACCAACAGCTGCAAATATCCAGAGACTAGCACCGCCCACATTACCAACAGCCACGCCCACCAACATTCCCAAGAAACATAGGATGGATGATATACAAGTGTAGAAAATAGCTTGCTTTGCACTCATACCAGATCTTAACAACAAAGCAAAATCACCTGAAACAAAAAAAAAACAAGTATACAAAGAAATTTGTTCAAAATATATTGTGTAACATCAGCAGTGCTCATATCCAATGTTCCCTGGTCTGACCAACAAATATCTCTCATAAAAATTAAACAAGAGGGCCAAGATGGCCCTATATCGCTCACATGACAATCATTGTGTACTCATTAAAACATAGTTTTGAACCTGTGACCTAGATTTTGAACCCAGATGACCCATGTTAAAACTTGTCCTACATATAAATAAGACAAACATTCTGACAAGGTTTGGTGAAGATCCAATAAAAAACATGACAACTACAGCATAGACAAGGTTTTCTTAAGATTTAGCAACCTAGTTTTTGACCCATGTTCGAACTCGTCCAAGATATAATAAAGACAAACATTCTGACAAGCTTTCATGATGATCCAATCAAAACAGCGACTTCTAGAGTGTTCACAAGGTTTTCCAGCAATTTGCCCTAGTTACCTAGTTTTTGGCCGGAAATGACCCATTATCAAACTTGACCTACATATTATTAAAATAAACATTCTGACAAAGTTTCATGAAGATCCAATCAAACCGTGATTCACAAGGTTTTCCCTTTTTTAGCCCTGGTGACCTAGTTTTTTAACCCAAATGGCCCAATATTGAACTTGTCCGAGATTTTGTAGTTTTGCTAAAAATGTGCTAAAAATGTGCTAAAAATGTGGCCCCTAGTATGTTCACAAGGTGAAGTTTGACAATGCACGATGCACAACGCCGGACGAAGATTGATCACAAAAGCTCACCCTTAGCACAAGTGCTCATGTGAGCTAAAAAATGATAATAACGAAGATTCATAAACTGACCTATTTCATGAGGTAGTTCATGGCACAGAATAGCAATGGAAGTACTAAATCCACCAGTGATACTGCTACTGAATGCAGCACCAATTGCCAGACCATCAGAGAAGTTATGAATACCATCACCGATGATCAACATCCATGCTACAGAAGCTATGGACTTCGGCACACCACTAATTCCATGAGAATGTCCATGTCCATGACGAACTTTAGGACTATCATCCATCATTGATATACGTTCCTCACCATTCGCAGCAGTTCCAATATCATCGTTTGGACATGGTCCATGTCGGTGACATACAAATTCATCATCAAAATCTTTGGTACAATGTTCACCATGTGTCTCCAAGACATAATCATGGAGAGCTGTAATGAAAACATGTCTTAAATGAACAGATAATAATCTACATTTTATAGTCCCATATGCTTACTAAGATTATACAAGAGGGAGATAATTTATAACCCTCATATATAGTTGAACCTGTAATCAGATATTTCTGATAAGTTCCAATAACTGAAAGTTAAAAGAATGAACTTTGACTGAAAGCCAGCCTTTAACTAATGGCGTCCATTAATTCATGTTGAAAAGTATTTAATTTTCTATTCTCTGTTAGATATACATGAATATTATTGTTTATCATAAATGACCCCCCCCCCCCCCCCCATGATAAGAGTCAGGATAATTCCAAAACTAATATGGTGACGTATGATTGTTTTTCTCATTTTGGATGGTGAATATATCTGACTATCAACTTATAAAGTTTCATCATTTTCTATTATGTAGAAATGTAGAAACAAGAGGGCCATGATGGCCCTATAAATGCTCACCAGGAGAAAAGGTCATTTGGAGATTAACATTGTTGAAGTTTTCTATACGAGTCTAAGTAAGATCAAGTGACCCATCTGGGCCGTTTTTTATCCCATGGCCATTATATGAACAGATTTTAAAGAGGTCCATTAGACAAAGCTAGATACCAAATATCTTAGCTCTAGGCCTTGTCACTGGTTTCGGAGAAGATTTTTTAAAATTTTCCTATATAAAATAGATTAAACCCCAGGGCAGGGCTAATTTTGACCCCGGGGCCATAATTTGAACAAACTTGGTAGAGGTCCACTACACAATGCCACATACAAAATATCTAAGCTCTAGGCCTTGCGGTTTCGGAGAAGAAGATTTTTTAAATTTTCCTATATAAGTCTATATAAATCAAGTGACCCCCGGGGCGGGGCCAATTTTGACCCTAGGGCAATAATTTGAACAAACTTGGTAGAGGTCCACTAGATAATGCTACATACCAAATATCTTAGCTCTAGGCCTTGTGGTTTCGGAGAAGAAGATTTTTTAAATTTTCCTATATAAGTCTATATAAATCAAGTGACCCCCGGGGCGGGGCCAATTTTGACCCTAGGGCAATAATTTGAACAAACTTGTTAGAGGTCCACTAGACAATGCTACATACCAAATATCTTAGCTCTAGGCATTGTGGTTTCGGAGAAGAAGATTTTTTAAATTTTCCTATATAAAATAGCATAAACCCCAGGGCAGGGCCAATTTTGACACCGGGGCCATAATTTCAACAAACTTGGTAGAGATCCACTAGACAATGCCACATACAAAATATCTAAGCTCTAGGCCTTGCGGTTTCGGAGAAGAAGATTTTTTAAATTTTCCTATATAAGTCTATATAAATCAAGTGACCCTCGGGGCGGGGCCAATTTTGACCCTAGGGCAATAATTTGAACAAACTTGGTAGAGGTCCACTAGACAATGCTACATACCAAATATCTTAGCTCTAGGCCTTGTGGTTTCGGAGAAGAAGATTTTTTAAATTTTCCTATATAAAATAGAATAAACCCCATGGCAGGGCCAATTTTAACACCGGGGCCATAATTTCAACAAACTTGGTAGAGGTCCACTAGACAATGCCACATACAAAATATCTAAGCTCTAGGCCTTGCGGTTTCGGAGAAGAAGATTTTTTAAATTTTCCTATATAAGTCTATATAAATCAAGTGACCCTCGGGGCGGGGCCAATTTTGACCCTAGGGCAATAATTTGAACAAACTTGGTAGAGGTCCACTAGACAATGCTACATACCAAATATCTTAGCTCTAGGCCTTGTGGTTTCGGAGAAGAAGATTTTTTAAATTTTCCTATATAAAATAGAATAAACCCCAGGGCAGGGCCAATTTTGACACCGAGGCCATAATTTCAACAAACTTGGTAGAGGTCCACTAGACAATGCCACATACAAAATATCTAAGCTCTAGGCCTTGCGGTTTCGGAGAAGAAGATTTTTTAAATTTTCCTATATAAGTCTATATAAATCAAGTGACCCCCGGGGCGGGGCCAATTTTGACCCTAGGGCAATAATTTGAACAAACTTGGTAGAGGTCCACTAGACTATGCTACACACCAAATATCAAAGCTCTAGGCATTGTAGTTTTTGACAAGAAGATTTTTTAAATTTCCTATATAAGTCTATGTAAAATCAAGTTACCCCCGGGGCGGAGCCAATTTTGACCCTAGGGGAATAATTTGAACAATCTTTGTAGAGTTCCATTAGACAATGCTACATACCAAATATCTAAGCTCTAGGCCCTGTGGTTTCAGACAAGAAGATTTTTTAAGTTTTTTCAATTTGTTGCCATAGCAACCAGAATTTTTAATGAAATTTAATTTTTTGAACAACTTTGAAAGGGGACCACCCAAGGATCATTCCAGCCAAGTTTGGTTGCAATTGGCATAGCGGTGTAGGAGGAGATGTTGTTTTAAGTAAACATGGACGCCACGTATTCGTAACGACGCACGATGGACGCCGGGCGATCACAAAAGCTCACCCTGAGCACATTCGTGCTCTGGTGAGCTAAAAATGTATCACACTAAATGGTAAAAATGTGGCAAAAGCCTACCCGAAATTTATCAAACGATAAAAAAATAATAAGTTATCCACTTTTAACAGAAAATGACCTGATTTTTTAATACATGGTTTATTTCCAACATAAAGCATGCATATTTTCTAATTTCAAAACTTCAGTTTCATTTTTTTACAAGAAAATTTGAAGTAATTATTATGAATTTATAATAAAAAAGTGAATTCATATGACTTAAGTTAAAATAAAATGAAAACGAACATGGAGACCTATCTTTTTTTATTTCATTTTTGAGCATGTAATAAGATGTTCTTCTGATACACAAAGTTTGAACAAAATCTATTATGTGAAAAAAAAATCGTGAAACTGTAGCGAAAGTCCTTAACTGAACAACTACATGTAAATTGGCATGAAATATAAACACTCTGAATCAAATACAACATCTACATTTATAAAACAGTAGAACCTCTCTAAATTGACCCTCACTTGAGCAACAACCTCCCTTCAACAGCATGATTTCCCCCATTGCATGATTTAACTATTAATTTAACCTCTCTAGAGTGACAATCTCTTAACAACAACATAATTTTGCACTCCCAAAGGGTGTTGCTTTGGAGAGGTTGCACTGTATATGATATTATGAGAATAAATACATAGCATAAAAAAGGTAAATCTGTAGTAGATAGAACTCAGTGCAACAGTACTGTATCTTTTATCCTAAGACAAAGTAGAATTATAATTCCTTATATCGTAAAGAATACAAAAAATGTTATGTTTTTCTAAAACCAGCTGGTGTGATTTTTAATGTACTGAATGTATTTAAAAGTCATTTAGGACTAATGTTGGCATAGTTCATTTAAGAAATAGTTCATACCAACCAATCAGTACTAGTCAGTTATTACAGATATCTGACCAATGCAAACCAGTTTACCCGGTTTGTCGATCAGTGCTAACCAGTTTTAACCAATTAGAACAAACCAGTCTCAAAGATTATTGATCATTACTAATCAGATTTCCTAGGTTCAAAACCTGTTTTCCTACTAAGAGAACCAGTATTAACCCATTTTCCAATGGCACAAAGCAGCACTATTTTTGTTTTCTTAAGTAACCAAACAGAAATAACCTGTTTTCCCAGGCCACCAAATAGAACTAACCTGTTTTCCCAGGCCACCAAATAGAACTAACCTGTTTTCCCAGGGCCCCAATCAGAACTAACCTGTTTTCCCAGTAAGCTAATCAGAACTAACCTGTTTTTTTCTAGGAAGCCAACAAGTACTAACTGGTCCTTTGTAAAGATGTAATACATTTGTCTAAATAAATCAGGTGAAAAATTGTCTTTTCCATTAAAATCATGCGAAAGAGCATATCAATGTGCCAGCATCTAACTCTACTAAAAGAATAGACAATGGTTTTGGACTGAACTAAATCCAAATTCTGTATAGTCAGTCAAGATGAATCATAGAGAACAAAGTGAGGCATTCGATCAGAGCACAAATCAAGCATAAAGCTTTACTTCCATATATTCTTCTTTTAGCATACTGATTTGCAATTATCTAAAGCTTGAACTACTAGATATTTTATGTTTCCATTTCCAACCATTCTTCAGGAAAGTAATTTACTTACATCTAAAACAATCAATTCATATTCAGCAGAAAGTTCTAACAACGTTTTGATCATTCACAATCAATAGCATTAGATCCTATTCTAGCAGTTATCATATTATCATTGTATATATTTTAATGAAAACATAATCTCTTCACAATGACGTCAAAACAATTTGGCGTTTTTTGAAAAGTTAAATATTGGCGGTGGTCAAGAATTGGCGATTTCTTAAAAATCCGCCAAAATGAAGCCATGCATTATCCGTCGCCCACTAAAATGATATCAATGTACCCTGTACTTTAATTTGCTCTACATCTTATAAATGTTCTTAGTCTGTGACCATTTTCACACCCTCCTAATACTAGTACAATGCCCTTTTCTTACTGGATATACATCATTAAGAGTGTCCCTTTGTTATAAAAATTGCAAACACAGTCGAAGATTAGCACCTTTTATTATGCCCCACTTCAAAGAAGAGGGGTATATTGTTTTGCTAGCCTGTCGGTCTGTCTGTCTGTCGGTAGACCAGTTAGTTTCCGATCGATAACTCGTCAACGGATTGACCGATGGGCCTGATACTTCGCAGGTACATTGGCCTTGGACAGTAAATGACCCCCATTGAAATTGGGGTCACTAGATCAAAGGTCAAGGTTACTGTAACATGGAGTGTGAAAATCATTTCCCATCGATAACTTGTCAACGGATTGAACAATGGACCTGATACTGTGCAGGTGCATTGGCCTTGGACAGTAGATGGCCCCTTTTGAAATTGGGTTACTAGGTCAAAGGGCAAGGTCACTGTGTCATGGAGTGTGAAAATCGTTTGAGTGATAACTCTGTGTCAAGGCTCTGTTTGGAGGCATATGTCTCCGACCGTGGAGCTCTTGTTTACAAATGGTAATGGTTTGTCCATGTCGCTTAACATTTTTTGTTGATAACGATAATTACGTATGCCAGTTTATGTATATATATACAAAAGTATAACTTATTTGCATATATTTGCATATTTAACCACTGATAAATTATTTGAAGCCAAAGTCAAGTTATTCGTTTTGCTATTATTGGTGGTGTTATAGATCTGCGGTGTGAATTATTGGCGGAGTTTTAAATTGACTGAAACCTATCAACCGCCAATTTAGCGAACATTAAACCACCGCCAAAATTTCAACGTATACAGTATGCAAAAAAGATGTAGTGCACAGTCATGTGATTTTCTTTCAAGGGAAGAACAAAGAACAATTATAAAACTGTGTGTCTCTTTAGATAAAAAAGTATATACATTGTATTTGTACTTCTTAAATACGAAAGCATTATACATGTATTAATTATGTTTTGTTATTTCCTGCGTGCATTCCCGCCATTTTTTTTTGTGTTGAATATGAAAATTACTATGAAATATTTTATAGTTACGTCTCGACAAAAGCGGTAATGTCGAAACTTTGGCAAATACAGTTTGTTAATTTATACATGTATGCGAAACTTTGGCAAGTTTATACATGTATGTGTTTTGTTATTTAATCCATATTAATGTCTCTTTAGATAAAGCACCAACACAGGTTATTCAAATGCTTCAATCTGCATTAAGGAAATCAACAGTTTGTAAATCTTTAGTTTATAAATGGTATAAATGTTTCGTAGATGGCAGGATATCCAAAAATAGATATGAAAGAAGTGGTCGACTGAGTGTGATTGATGATGCTGTCTTATTGTCAGTGAAGAGTTTTGTGAAACTGGAAAGGCGAGTCATTGTGCGGAAAATTGAGGACAAGTTATTTGTCAGTAGAGGATCTATTCACGATGTATTAAATGACAGACTTGGTACGAACAAAGTATGTGCACGGACAATGACAGAAATAGATGGACATAAACAGAAATAACACAATGTCTGTTAGCACATCATAAGCTTAGTAAGCATGTACAACATAGTCAAGCAATACAATAATGTCTATGTGCATGTCTATTTATTTCATGCACAATCAACCTCTATCAAAAGACAATAACAAAAGCACCTGTCAAATTTTGTCAAGATAACTAAATCTTTCAATTTGCACTCTTAAGATAACAGACAGATATCAGAATCAAGGCAGTATGGTCTTATTCTCATTCTCATCTAAATTCAGTTCTACAAAACTTTTGAAGGACATTTATTGAACTTTCAAATTGATCAAGCCTGTTATACTGAATGACTGGGATTTATAGAATTTCACCATCCCAATTTTACATACTGCCAATGACAAAGCATGAAAATGACAATGAAATTTTGAGTCAGACATCAACATGCATTACCTCATTCCTATTACTTCAGACAGCTAAACAAGAATAATTCAAAACAAGAATTAACTCAAACATAAACAATATCAATTAAAGAGTTGTCTCCCTTTGTAATTTAGAAATGGTAGGCTATTCCTTTAGTAAAAAGACAAGTAATGGATCTTCCATAACTAACTAAATAATGATTTTGTTTGTTAACTGTATAATATACTTCGCTCAAATTTCGGACAGATTCTCTCTATTAGTGCTCTGTGTTTACAGCCAAAGTGAATCGGCACATTTTTTACCCAAACTTTCACCTTACACTATATATATTGACAAGGGAAGTAACATTCAACAGCCCAAGAAACTAACCAGGTCGACTTTTCCACCGCACATCTGTTTAAAATAAAAGCAATCCTAAAATGAATTTGAATTTTACTTCCCTCGTCAATATATATAGTGTAAGGTGATTTTTGGGGTCAAAATTTATGTGCCGAATCCCTTTGTTTACAGCAGATTACAATTAAAGGGAGATTACCCTCACATGATTAACATTTATGGGCACATGATCTCCGTTTGACTACAGACCTTGATTTGGATGAATACTCATCATCATTCCATCACATTGGTTAGCATGTCTTGAGCTACCATTCTCATCGTTTGACTTGTGGTTTTTTGCTTTTTTCTTCATTTCCTGTAATTGTTCATGTCATAAGGAATTAATATAATTAACATCTTTTTAATAACACCAAGTAGTTAAGGATTTTTATACTGTGTAATGACATGACTATGTTCAATATTAACCAAGAGTAGACAAAATATGGCCTTTTTTCCTTCTGTAGTAGAGACTGTTAACAGGCGTCTTCCCCTCAGGAAAATTCGTTAAAATCATGCAGTTTTTCCCTAAAATGCAATTTTCATCAAGTTTTTTCTTTCCCTTTTACAAAATTATGTGTTATTTTTCCCGAACTTTAACGAAAAGGCCCCTTTCCCCACCTGTGCCAAAAAGTCCTGCAATTGATCATGGTACACATAATTATGTTGGCCTTCCATTAACTTAATATCCCTGTTTCACTGAGTCTTACCAAATACTTAGGCATGAAAAAATGGTCATGTCTGGTTACATGCTCATTTAAAATAGGGAAGGTATGCAGGGAATTATTTTACTATTTCTGAAAGCATAAAAAAAGGAAAAATAGCGAAGCAGTAGATATGTACCGTTCCTTGGACCTAACCTAGGTCAGGTAGAAAAATTAGTGTACAGGTAAGCGGAAACAATTATTTTACACATTTGCAGTTCTTAATGGCCAGCATGTACCATTATATCTACTATAAAGAATATATATCACAATATGGAAGCCTAAAGAATGAATGTTAGACAACCAGATAAAACATACCGGTACTTGGTTTAACGTATCGGCATAGGTTGAAATCACTAAAATAACGTAAAATGATATTTTACATTATTTACAAAGATCGAATATCATACTTTAACACCAAGCAACATAGAATTTTAATCGAAAGCAAAAAATGCGATATATACTGCACCCCTTTATCGACTTTTCCTTATTAGCATTAAAAATCAATAACGTAAATGCGCATTGTATTGGTATGATATGATACTATTAATTCATTAATGACAAAAAAATTGTTATAAAATCTCTTTCTAGACATTAAACATGGGCGCGGTTTCAATTATTGAACCGTAAACATGAGTGATTTTGATTGGCTATCAAAATTGAAAGGGGTGCGTCAAATTAGTTGATTTCATGAGACGATAATGATCCGACACTTCAATTGTTAATTGCTCAGCTTAAAAAAACACAGTAGGTGTCATTTTCGAATTAACATTGCCGTCTTATTTGATGACGGATTTCAAAGCGGTTTTCAGTATTTTGTAGTGGAAATATAAATCTACGGAACTGTGCCTCAGAATTTTGATACTTGTTTTCATTTTTTATCCATGGCGTATTACGTAATAAACAGCGGGGTTTTGGGTACGGAATTTCTTTAAAAAAAACTGAGGCACGGTTCCCTGCATTATACATTAATAGTGATTTTAAGGCTATTTGTTGTAATATATTCCTAAATACAGAGTAGTTATCATTGTTCAAAAAATCGAAAATTACGTGCGATATTGGTTCATAGAAGACCAATCAAATGTAATATTTGTTTCAAATCACTTGCAATGCACTTTATACAGTGGGTTTATTTTAGTATATAATTATGGTTTAGTTTTTAAATCTATAAATTGGTGAAACTTGATTTGACCTCACATCCACGCCAGATACCTTAATGTTATATATGTACTTCTTAAATCTACAAACCTTTTTGCGCCCCCTTGCTTCAGTAAATATCGTTAACAACCTTTCTGTCCAAAAGAACAAGTAAATACCCATAAGTGCGCAAAAGCCCTTGTAGATCATTGAAGGATCATGTGGCTCATGACCATGTCCATCTTCCTGCACACCGTGTACATGACTTCCCATAGCCTACAATAAGAAGATAATTTGATGGTTAAAGGTCCTGAGAATGAACAATGATTAAAGGTGATGAATACGGCCTTGACACAGTTATTGTTATATTTTACAGAGGGAAATATGCATTTCCGTTTTTTTAATACCTGCAAATTGTTGCTTAGAAATATCCTGACCAGTTTCTAAATATTCATTATATACAAAATAACAAAGGGCCATAACTCATTAAAATTTACTTGGACAAAACCTATTGTGGACATGCACAACTTAGCAAACTACTTATCACTTCTAAGAAGTTGCACTGAATTCCTGCATGTAGTTGCTGAGAAATGGTACGGACAAAATTTACTTATTGTATAAAACAAAGGGCCATAACTCAGTGAAAATTAATCCAAACAAAACCTGCTTATTGAATGCACAACTTGGCTTTTTATAACTTCTGTGAAGTTTCATTGAATTCCTATGAGATATTGTATATACACTGTATAAAAAACACCAAAGGGCCATAACTCAGTGAAAATTTAACCAACCAAGACAAGCTTAATGCATGCACAACTAGGCTAACTACTTATCACTTCTGTGAAGTTTTATTGAATTCCTGTCAGTAGTCAATGAGAAATAGTCAGGACAAAATTTGCCTATTGTATATACTGTAGAAAAAAAACAAAGGGCTATAACTCAGTGAAAATTACTTCGAACGAATAATGCCTAGAGCATGCACAACAAGGCTTACTACAGATCACTTCTGTGAAGTTTAACTGAACTCCTGTAAGTAGTTGCTGAGAAATTCTCTGGACAAATTGTGTCTACAGACGCACGGACCGACTGGCTGACCGACCGACAAGCGTGAATCCAATATAGCCCCCATATATTTCATATCTGGGGGTATAATAATTACATTGTATTTAAACTAGGGCTGGGAATTTTATTCGAATATTCGGAACTTCGACGAATATTCGAACATGAAAAACGAATTCGAAAAAAAATTGGAATTTCAACTTTACGCGTCAGTTTGAGTAGCAAAAACTGTTTTAAAAATCTGTCTATAAAAGGTGAATAAATTCCATAAAAGTCGGTCCAAAATTGGTAAGTACGCGCAAAATCTCACAAACCAACTGTTTGTTGTTCGCACCATTCTCAATACCCCCATAAACACGTCAAGATAACCAATAGCCTGGAGCGATCATTTGTTAATCCGTTCAATTGGTGTCGATAGTCAGTAATTAGTCCAAACACGTGGTTGACAAGAATAAAACACTTAATGCACTAGTCTTTTGCGTTAAGTGATGTGCTTGCACAAATTTGATTTAAAGTTAGCCATTTCAATTAAAAATATGAATGACTGTTAACAAGGACTTATATACATACATATATATAAGTCCTTGCTGTTAATGACAAATTATGGTATGAGACTTCAAACGTCGGTCCGTACGCAGATTGCACGCTGCCATTTTTGTTCACTTAAGTATCATTTCGGTTTAATCAAAGGCGGCAAGTTGTTTTAAAAGTCAATATCAAAGATATTAAGAACGCCGACATTCTTTGGCCCAATTTCGGAGCCCTTTCATTTCAGTAAATAGCCCGTGAAAGTTGTAACATTGCGCCCAATACGCGTCATCATCAAATTGACAGGTATTTATATAACGACATGTTTTGCCCGTTTTAACTCAATGAAAATTGAAAACTCAACTTGGAAACAATTAATTCTTGCAAATGTAGATGTTTTTGAAAAGAAAGTTTTGACTCGTAATTTCTGTTGATAAATAAACACGTTACCCGCAACTCGTTATAGTTACCTCCCTTCATTACTTGTATAAACAACCAACGGAACACAAACATGTGTACGCTTTTTATTTCAAGTGTAATGTCGACAGAAATATTCATAACATCTAGAATTAATAAAAAAATAAATACAATTACACTGTAATTAGTTTTAAATAAAAAATTAAGTTCATAGTTAACCTCTTTACTGAAACATGCATAGTATTCGGACACAACCGATTTCGGACACGATGTATGAGGAACAGACACGTTTATCGGATTAGATCAAACTAGCTATGAAAACGAATATTCGAATATATTCGAATATAAAAAACGAATATTCGAATATCATAAACCATATTCGTTCCCAGCCCTAATTTAAACAAGAGGGCCAAGATGTCCCTTTATCGCTCACTTGAGAACAAAGGCACAATAATTAATGACCAGGTAATATAGTTTCCATCTCGTTAAACTCATTTTTATGTAGATTTTGAGATCAAAACCAACAATGAAGGTACAATAATGTTAAACAAGCCCATAATCGAACATAGCCGAGACATTGTGGCCATAATTATACATTGTGAGCAAGTTTAGTATTGATTCGTTAAGAGCTGCGGATGCTAGAGTGTAAACAAGCTAACTGTGGACGGACGCCAGACATTCAACGATTCTAAAAGCTCAGGTGAGCTAAAAAAACATCAATACAACCACATATAGAATATCGAAATGTTTAAACCATGAAAGATTACACTAAATAGAATTTAAAGACAGTAAATAAGATAAATATATCATATATAACCTAATTTACCAAAAAAGTATGTTTATTTTCAGCATGACACTCAATATTTTTTTATAGCCTTAACTGTTAGTACGCTGGAGAAAGTCACATAAAGTTCATGCACTCTGAAGTCTTTAGACACTAAATACTTTGTTTTAGATTTCAGCCCATTTGAATACATTTGTTAATCTGCTGTGTTTCCTATGAACTAATTCTCTACTGAATACATAATGTCATGTCGATTATTGTTTTTAAAAGATATTTCTCGGGTTTAGCAACTTTGGTAGAGCTTCATGCAAGGAACATCCCTGTAAAGTTTCCTTGCCTAAGAAGATATTGTTTAAAGACGGGACAACTGACATCATGAGATCACATTAGCTCACCTTGAGCACTTTGTACTCTGATGAGCTAAAACGGGCTATACTAAATTTAAATTTATGGTATTTTAATAGTATTAGTATGTAGTATGATGCACCTAAATTTGAGTGCTTCTAGATTTTGGCAAGGCATAATATGCTTTATCACAACAACAGACAGAAGATTTGATAGACAAATAATTGAATTGAAATGTCTTCTACATCTGATTCAAACAATAAGTGAGAACAGGTTTTTTTTCAGTGTTTTGGAAACATGACCCATACCCTTGGGATTGGGAATTTCCTCAGTGTTTTGTTAAAAATTGGGAAAATATGTGTGACTCCAATTTTCCAATATTTAGATGTACACACACAATACATATGTCTAGTTATTTTTATAATTTTTTTATTTTTGAAAGTTTCAGTTGGGCATTTTTGTCTGTGAATTGGGAAAAAGAGACTATTTTCAATTGGGAATATGACCCAATATCGGCTATAAAATAAGCATAAAAAAATCACTGGAGAAAAATAAAAACCATTGTCAATGTTCTAGGCCTTGTGGTTTTGGAGAAGAAGATTTTTTAAATATACCTACATAAGCCTATGTAAATCAAATGACCCCTGCATCAGTAATTTGAACAAACTCAGTAGAGATCCACTAGACAATGCTACATACCAAATATCTTAGCTCTAGGCCTAGTGGTTTAGGACAAGAAGATTTTTCTAATATAAAATAGAGTAAACCCCGGAGCGGGGCCAATTTTGACCCTGGGGCCATTATTTGAACAAACTTGGCAGAGGTCCACAAGAAAATGCAACATACAAAATATCTAAGTTCTAGGTCCTCTGGTTTTTAAGAACGACGACGGAACGTAGCTCGATCCTAAAAACTCATCTTGGCACTCTGTGCCAGGTGAGCTAAAAACAACGAATGTCAAACATGTATTAGTAATATTACCTACCTGACTGTAGAGTCCTGCAGATTACACTACAGTTGTTCACTTCTATATTGACATAAGGCACTTACATGAGGAATAAGATGGAGTAAAGCATCTCCTGACAAAGCACCGACAGCTAAGGCAACAAGGAATTGTAGTAAATGATTGTAGAACACCTTCTCCATGACAGGTACCAAGACCACACCAAACAATCCAACAAGCGAGATTGTTATCACGGATATTGTACTGTAACCCCATACTGAGAGAGAATATTAAGCATCATAATTACAATGTACTTTAATGTCATGTACGAAACCTTTAATTTCATCTAAATTATACAGTATAGTATAATAACTGAGAACAAATGTAATGAAGTAGAGAAGAAAAAGTGATCCAGTCTGCATAAGTTTGAAGTCTAAATGCCCAGAAATATAAGAATTACTCCTTGACAAAATTTGAATAAAGAAAAGTTAAGAAACAAGAGGGCCATGATGGCCCTATATTGCTGACCAGATAAAAAGACTCTTAGAGAAAATTATCATGAGCCTTTATAAAATTAAGTGACCTGGGGGCAGGGCCAATTTTGCCCCTACGGCCATCATTTTAACAAACATGGTACATGTCCACCAGACAATGCTGCATACAAAATATGTTAGCTCTAGGCCTCAAGGTTTTGGACAAGAAGATTTTTTTTGGTTTTCCTATATAAGCCTATATGAAACAAGTGACGGGGCCAATTTGACCCTAAGGCAATAATTTGAACAAACTTGGTAGAGGTCCACTAGACAATGCTACACACCAAATATCTTAGCTCTGGGTATTGTAGTTTCTGACAAGAAGATTTTTTTAATTTCCCTATATAAGTCTGTATAAAATCAAGTGACTCCTGGGGCGGGACCAATTTTGACCCTAGGGCCATAATTTGAACAAACTTGGTAGAGGTCCACTTGAAAATGCTACACACCAAATATCTAAGCTCTAGGCCCTGTGGTTTTGGACAAGAATATTTTAAAGTTTTTCCTATTGGTTGCCATGGCAAAAAGAGTTTTCAATGAAATTAAAAAAAATTAACAAATTTGGTAGAGCTTCATGCAAGGAACATCCATGTAAAGTTTCGTTGAAATTGGCCAACTGATTAAGAAGGAGATGTTGTTTAAAGCAATTGTTGACTGCATGCACGCACGCACGCACACACACACACACCGAGGTTTTCCATTACAAAATGTACCTCACTTTGTATGCCATTTACATAGAAATCAAACCGAGGTAGACCTCAGTATGTAACTCAGGTCCCCTTCAGGTCCCTTTTTGGGGGTGCATTGACTGGCAATGACTTATACACAACCAATTGAGATCTAACCCTAACCCTTAAACCTTGAAAATGTTACCCTCAGAATTGTCACATACTTTCACGACCAAAAATTTACCTCGTCATGATAGCTACACAAACGCACATGGACAACTGACATCACATGATCATAATAGCTCACCATGAGCACTTTGTGCTCTGGAGAGCTAAAAATAGCAGACGACAGACAGCAAAGCAATAGAATTATAAAAAATCTCTACATCAAAGAAATACACAATAATCACCTTTTGCTGAAATTGCTGTAGGATCTGTTTTGGATTGTTCAAGTTGGTAATGGTCATTTTGATTGTCATCATAGTTACCAGAACTATAGGAATAACAAGCATTTGTATCAATCTGATGAATCAGGCTTGGACAAAGGTCTTTAAATTCAGCTTTTGTGAGAATACCTTTTACATCTTTTTTCACAGTCTTTACCAAAGTTGCAGCTGGCAAACACTGAAAAAAAATGACAGAAAGTGTAAACCATGAATTTCAAGATTTAAAGGAAGAGTTTAATTCCAGAATGTTACTCATAACTTCATGACATAATTTAGCAATGTATTTGTCTTGAAAAACACTTTTAAAGCAAAATCACAATTCTGGAATGTACAAAGAGAAATAGAAATGCCTACTAAAGATATGACATTATTCACAGGGGTATACTTAAGAACACAACAGAATAGACTGACAGATAAAGAATCTCAATCACTGTTAAGAGTTACAGTCCTATTAGCACATACTGGTACCTGATTTTGGTCTACACTTCTTCTTTGTACATTATGTTCATCATTGATAAGATCACGTTCAGATAATGTGCTAGTTTCTGTATCTGTAGTATTTGTTTCTTCAACACTAGGTACTTGAGTATTATCTTCATGTGTGGAATGTGTGTGAACTTTAACATCAAGTCCATCATGTGAGAGGTCATGCCCTGTATGATCATCATTTGAGTCATGATATTCTTGATTACCATGGTAATGGTTATGATCCCGTCCAACACGTTTATCTAAATCCAATTTGTCAATTCCTCCAACACCCAGGTGATACAACAGATCTTCAAGACCCTCATATGTTACTGCTGTACCATCACCATATTCCTTCATTAAACTATTGATAAAGTAATCTTTCTCCATATAGTAAGCATCATTTATAGTCTCTATATCCTGTGGTTCCACTGGACGTCTTGAAACTAAATCATTTCTGGCACTTTCCATGCACGTGAAACAGCAAAAATACATGCATAACACACAAATTCTTCGACAGTTAGCATTACACATCTTGAAGACCTGAAATGATAAAAGTAACAGAAATCAGGTTTTTTCTGTATTTTGGGAATAAGACCCTTAGGATTGGGAATTTTCACGGTGTTTTAATCAAAGAAAAAATATATACTACAATTTTACCATGTTCAACTTATTCTCCCATAGAACAGTACCCCAATTGATAATGATGTTGATAAATAATTTTTTTTTTATTGGGAATTTTGTCTGTGAATTGGAAGAAAGATACTATTTTCCATTGGGAATATGACCAAATTTATGCTATAAAATCAGCCCAAAAAATCCCTGGAAACAGAACAAAATTCCAACATATATACAGGTGTCATTTCGCAACGTTGAGAATCGACCCTGACAGGTTTTCAACATAAAATTTTGATCAAGTAAGTGGTTGAATATTGATCAATGTTAAATTTTGATCAATCCAGGGGTCAATTTTTAACGATACAAATGTAACTAAAACTCTAGACAAACGTCAGAGATCAATTGTATGAATAAGAGCATTGGTACTACTGGAGTGTAGCTCTTGTAAAGCATTGTTTAATTAACACAGTCTATACATTTTGTTGTTCTTTTGCTCTTGTCTATATATATATTCATGCAATATCATATCAATTTTTGGGCATTTTATTTCAAACTTCTTTAAATGTGAGTTATTTGAGATGCTTTTATTTTAAAACAAAGTTAAAAGAAAAAAAATGAAAAAGAAACTTTTTGCTTGGTTATTAATCAAACAGTAAGTATTCAATTAAAGATAATTTACGGACTCTAATACAAAATAAATGTCTATGAACAAAAGTTAGAGGTAGGGCTTGTTCCTTACAAATTGTGATATTTAAACATAATTTGATTAAATATTATCTTCCAAACATACAACATTCTGGAATGTTATAGTTATGGTCAGTTATATTTGAATTTGTATCATTAAGGGAGGTAATATTGCAAACTAGTACTCTCCCTTTTCTATGATTACACAGCATTATTAATTTTATGTTTACAAATTTCAAAATCACACAATTAAACAAGAGGGCCATGATGGCCCTATATCGCTCACCTGAGCATTGTAACACTAAGGGATAATTTGATCAAGGAAAGGTTATTTGACATGGTAAAGAATTATCTACCAAAACTCTTAAGTAGGTGTTGAAATCAACTGAACCCCGGAGCTGGGCCAATATTGACCACGGGCCATGATTTGAACAAACTTGGTAGAGTTCAACAAGAAAATGCTACATCTGAAATTTCTAAGCCCTATGCCTCGTGGTTTTGGACAATAATTTTTTTTTAAATTTCCTATATGGGCCTTTATAAATCTAGTGACCACGGGGCAGTGCCGTTTTAACCCCCCAACCAAAATTAATCTAACTTAATAGAGGTCTGCTAGACAATGCTACATACCAAATATCTTAGCTCTAGGTCCTCTGGTGTTTGAGAAGAAGATTTTTTATGATTTTTAAAAAAATTCCTTCCAGTTTCTATGGCAACCAGAGTTATTCATGGAATGGAATTCTTTGAACAACTTTGGTAGAGCTTCAAGCAAGGAACACACCTGTGAAGTTTATTGAAATTGACACAGTGTAGGTTTAGGAGGAGATGTTGTATAAAGAGATTGTTGACGACAGACATAGCTTGATCCTAAAACTTAAAAGCTCACCTTGGCACTCTGTGTAAAAACATATTTTTAGACCAGCTGTTAAACTTTAGCCTGTCAGTAGGTAATTATTGTGTTGTATTTATATAATTAAAATGAGACAATGTTATTATACAAATTAACGTATTTTATTGACTTTTCATTCAAAACATCATGACGATGGCATGGGATTATTTTACCGTCACGTCATGAGGCACGTACAACAAATGTTTTTAAACCCATGTAAATGTTTTTGGTCTTATTTTGTTATTGGAACAGGACAAATCGAAAACATATCTATACATATATAACGGAGAAAATTTATCCAGAGGCTTGTCCATTTTAAGTTAGCTTTCTAAGCCTAGCCGGACAAACTTTCTCAATCTCGGCACAATATTCGACCATGCATTCTCAATATGTCGCAGAACTCTTGTTTCAGTTTTGGATGATGTTTTTCCATGTTTCATGCAATTTGTCAGCATTTCAATCAAATAAATAAAAAAAATCGGTGTCTGACTCTGAAAAACGAACAAATCGGTAAACATAAAAATTGAATAACTTGGAATGCTTTATTAATAGAAATCGTGAGAATGACTTACAATTACATAATTATTAGTTCTGGCTACCAAAACTTTAAAAGCCACTCTTTAAATATCTTTTGCTTTTCCTGCAGCATTACCCGTCCTAGCTGTCACATTATATTCCGGGTACGCTGAAGACCTTAAGCTACATATATAATTATATGCTGTAAGCTAGTTGTGGTTTTCAACGCTGAAAATAACTCAACAAAGACTGATCATTTTTCAACAAGGGTCAAATTAATTTTCACGCGTAATGGGGTCATTATCTAATGGTATGTGTCATATCTTACATTGAAAATTGATTAATAACCAAAGGTTTATGCTTCAACTTAGTACAAGGTGCATATATCACCTTTCAGGGTACTGTCCCTTTGAAACAATATTAGACACAGTACACTGTAATTATGTATGGCACGGCGTGAAATGGTACATATAAATTTAGGCACTATATATAACCAGGGATGCTATATTACAATATAGCATCCCTGATATAACCCATTACATTTATGATATGGTAGGGTGTATATATAACTTCTTGCGCACATTACAAGTCAATTTAAAAGTGTACATTAACACTCTTCTTTTTATTATTCTAATGATTAAACCACGTCAAGGACTTATATACATGTATATAAGTCCTTGACCACGTGTAGCTAATTTCATGGCCGATAAAAAAAGATGAAATATTTTTCGAATCTTCTGAAGCCTGTATTAATTATGTATGTACTGTATACGTCTCTGGTTAAGTAAATAGCGACTCTGATATTTCGTACGTGACAGGATCACTCAAACAGAAATTTACTTATGACCCTGGTTTGGTTTGGATTTGTTGTTCATTAAACTTTTTATAAATAGCAAAAACAAAATCAAACCAGGGGCAGAGTAGACCTATTTCTATTTATCTGAGTGACCCAGATTAATCGTACGTGCAAAAGAATCTTTTTTTAAAGTTCGGCCATGATGTTAGCTACACGTGGTTTAATCACTAGAATAATGATTTCTCATCGACACATCTAAATATAGCCTAATTGACAACTAGTTAATCAACCGCAAAGAAAATAGGTTTGCACGCGATATCATTCCGAAACTGAAACTAAATTTTACCTTTGAACATTGGTGCCGTGTGAAAAATTTACGTAAAAACGGCTTCTTTCCCGGATTGTGCAATATACATGTGCGTTCAGTAACGATAACGTCCGCGACTTACGCGAGATTTTGCGGTTTACCAAACTGGTTCCCGTTTCACATTACTGTGTAGTCTGGTTGGATTACCTGCCCCTTATACTATTTGGTGCACTGAATAGCAGTGCACCATTAATATCAGATTTGGATGGCGGCTTATTTTATCATTAGCTGCCAAACTATATACGTGTATATTTACTTTTGTAGTTTATATTTCTTTTGTCGTCGTCAATAGGTGTGGAATAAACGACGGCATCCTCTGGCATCCGGCATCCGCCGGTATATATCATATATGATGGGGTTACTATATTTGTAATGTCTGAACGACTTGTATTATCTTAGTATCGTGGTTGCTATACTTGTTATGCCTGAACGACTTCCAGTTATCTTGAACGTCTTGCTATTTGTCACGACTTTGAAGGCGAACAACGTCATTTGTGCATCGAAGTCGAATTCGTTATATATATAACAAGGACTTATATACATACATAGAGTATTGTTTGTATATAAACTTGTCCTTGTTTATAAATATTTATAAATGCGATATTGACTCAAATGCAAATGGTGTTTTGAGATCAATTTATCCGCAAGACACAAAATATTTTATGCTGCCATTTTGAATAGGTTTTAGTAAACAAGGAAAGATATGCCAAAGCTAGACACCAACATTTCTAGACAGAAGAAAATAACTTGAGTCTATCATTGAGCTTTTACTCAATTTTGTTTGTGAAACTAGGGCCAGGCTTTTAACATTTATCATTTGATAGTTAATTAAATTTCCATCAATGGTAAGTATAGTAGGTATTCGCTACAGGTACGTCAACCTCCACACACACCCACACACACCCACACTCACACACACACACATATATATATATATATACGCTTACAACACGTACCATATATATGACTATAATAATTAATCTCTTAATTGTTTTATTGCCCCTAATCAGATAAAACCAGTCTGGTCATGGTCTGTAGACTTGACACCTAGTCAAAAAGTGGGGTAATAAATTTTATTGATTTACAGTGATAATAAGTTTATGACTAAATTGCTTTTGTTTTTATAAGCATAGAGTAACAGATATGTAAACAGGTGCTAGTCTATCAATGACCCTGTCTGTTTTATTACCCCCTACTGTGGAATTAGGGGACTTTCTGGTCCATAAGTCACATGCCTCGCATTCCTGGTTCAATGTCTTTAAAGACATTGAACAGCTACTGTATAAGTGACCCCCCCCCCCAAAATCCACATGAGGTCTAATCTCTTAATTGTTTTATTGCCCCTAATGGGATTAATCCTGTCTTTTCACGGTCAGCTAAATGTCTGTAGACTTGACACCTAGTCATGCATATAAGAGGGTCATAACTTTTATTGATCTTTAGTGATAATTCGTTTATGGATAACTTCCTGTTGTTTTTATAAGCATTTTATGTAATTAATGAATGAGAACAGATTTAGATATATACTAGAATATAACAGTTATAATATACTGTCACTACTATTTTATTCCTGCCTATGTTTTCTTCTTTATATATCGAAATTGCAACTGAACGCTTCTTCGTTCTATTTCTAAATTATATCATTCTATTTCTACATTGAATTATTTTTTACAAGATTCTTTAAAATAACTTGTAAAATAAACTATGTTTATATCCAGTACTGCTTGAGAAAATATATTGTTTAAAAATATTTAATTTAACAGCTAAAAGTGTTAAAATATGTTTGTATCATTTACTATCAATTTCACAAAATGGTCTGTTTTATTTAATTATCAAAATCATCGGTTTGCAGCAAAGAGCATTTATTTGAGTAATTAAATTCTTTGATAATATTATTCTTAATATTTTGCATTTAACATAAACATACTTCTTGTTTTAAAATAAGATCATTTATATTATTGATTAAACATTGAATCAATTTAAGTATCTATACAGTAGCTATATATTATAGCCATATATAGCAACTGATTATGTAATAAGAAGCTAGTCTATCAATGACCCTGTCTGTTTTATTGGACTCCCTACTGTGGAATATACAGGACTGCTGGGTCTTAGTCACGTGCCTCGCATTCCTGGTTCAATGTCTTTAAATTGTTTTCATAACTGAGATAAACCACGATCAAATTTTCAACAAGAATATTAGTGCTGGAGTTAATACCTAATGTTCTAGCATTTAATTCTGATTTAATGACATTAAATTGTCACTAACAAATCGATCTTCCTTAAAAATGCAAAGTCTGTGTGCACTCAAGTTAACATACAAAGCGTTTATCTGAGTGGAAAGTATAGATCGGTATGTAAACAAGACTTATACTTGCACTACGTACATGTCTTTGACACAAATCATAATCCTCAGATTTCAGGTGCTTCCATATACCCGCAATACTCGAACATTATTTTTGTCAAAATCAAGGAAGTCCTTGTCAAAATGTACCCATGCACTTGATGGTAAAAATGTATACCTACTCTGAATACAAGATGTGCACATTTGTTTAATGCAGTCAGAGACGTATAATACAATTATACGTCTCTGATGCAGTAGGAGATGGTTTATAATGTCATTGATAAGTTTTGACGCGAAGTTTGAGTGGAGAAATATATGAGTAGAATTGTCGACTAGAACGGAACATGATATTTTCTTTAAAGTACGGTCATATTTCGTCGTTAAAGTTCACATTTAGTTGACTTTCATGGTATATCGGGATATATTTATATAGTCATAAAATACATTTATGTTTTATGGACTGATAATACATAATTATTATTATATATGTATATAAGTCCTTGACAGGGTATACATTTTGACTGTACTCAGAAGGAAAGGCGGAGTCTATTTTTATAGGCGGGGTCATACGTTGAAGTTAGTATATTACGCATACTAGTATATGAAATTACTGCTACCGAGATACTGGACGAAAATGGCTGCAAGAAACCCTGGCATTGAATTCGGTAGTATGATTACGAATTTCTTTTTTCGATTGCAATGACAGGTTTTGAAATTAGTATACTTTATTTTCAAGAGGTCTCTGTTTAGTGTCACCGAACATTAACTTTGATTTAACGCGTTGATTCTTGTATTTTGGAAAGTTGCCATTATTCTGTTTTCTCTTGACCCAGTGAACAGATAAATAACAAATGATAAGATTTGCTGAATATAGGTTAAACTGTTTACAATGTTTAAAATGTACAATATACTGTCTATGTTTGAAACATTTCCCAATGATGTTCATAAAGACGCGAACGACTATTTTCTTCCGTTGTCAGTACAGTGTTAGTTTTTCAATGAGTGCATAAATTTTTATTCAGTGTTAAACATGTAGCTACACTGATTATATACTGTATATTGAGGCCAAATATGGACTAGAATTGAGTGACAAGTAGATTGTGTGCGGTAACTTGCCTGTAGCAAACCTTGCTAAAGCCCACCATGCATGCAGGAATTTTGATTCAAGTAAAGCAAAACCTAGCTTTAATAACAAATACATTCACTAGTTGTGATACTGGTTGGCGATTTTCTTAACATCTGCCTATTACTGTTATAAATGGGGAACAGATATTGACTCCCTTTGATGCGGGAATTTGCTTCATGAAACACTAAATTTGGTATTTATTTAGTTCACCTGGCTGGCAGCAAGTAGTGCGCAGAGAGCTTGTTAACACTGTAGGGGTATCAGTTTTGATTGGATCTTCATCAAACTTGTACAGAATGTTTGCCTCAATATCTGGGATGAGTTCGAACATGGGTCTTCTAGGGACAGACACTAGATCACCAGGTCAAGTCACAGGAAATCCTTGTTAAACTTTAGATGTCACAGTTTTGATTGGATCTTCATCAATCCTTGTCAAAATGTTTGTCTCAATGATATCTTGAAGAAGTATGAACATGGGTTATCAGGGTAAAAAATAAGGTCATGGGGTCAAATCCCAGGAAAACTCTTGTTAACACAGTTTGATTGGATCTTCATCAAACCTTGTCTGAATGTTATCTTGGACAAGTTCAAACATGGTCATCTGGGGTCAACAATTAGGTTGCAGGGTCATATCCCAGGAAAGCCTTGTTAACAGTCTAAAGATGACAGATTTGTTTGGATCTTCACCAAACCTTTTCACAATGTTTGCCCTAGTGATGTCTTGGATGAGTGTGAACATCGGTCATCTTGGGTCCAAATTTGGGTCACTGGGTCAGATCAATTCCAAGTAGTGCTCAGACAGCTATTAGTATCAATCAATCATGTCAGGCATCCGCCGTCTGTCCGTGGCATCCACAATTAGGGTTGTTAAAACTCTAGAGGTCATATTTTTTATTGGAGAGTCACCTTTATCAAACCATCGGAATGTTTGTCTCTATAATATCTTCAACGAAAAATGTGATAATAAAGAAGTTGTAATGATACGGAATGATGTGAAAGAAGTTGCAGTCTTTACTCAGGTGAGCAAGAACATGTACAGGTCTGTTAATCATCATCACATGATCTAAAATCACTTAACATGTTTTATATTATGATGTATTCATTTTCAGATCCATCATGGATCCAAACTGTATATGTGAATCTGCCAGCCACAAAGCGTAGAGCAGAACAATTTGGTCTTAGAAGGACAGTGAAGAAACACTACCAGGTCTGACTATGATACATTTATGCTCTTAACGCCCTGTTAATCATGTGATCCTTAAATGGCATTTTGACTCTTGAACTTAGAAAAATAGAGTTTCAGACTCTTGAGAATTAGTACTAAAGGGTCAAATTCACAGTAACATTGGTAGAACATTTTGTTGACTGCTAGAATTATCATCAGCCATTTTTTACCCTTTTGACATCAAGTGAGCACCCTGACTGAACTTGGTGCTCTTTCTTCTCTCTGTTTACTATCTTCCATCATTTCAGGAAATGCTATGGTCAGGTTGTCCAGTCTAAAACCTTATTTTTAGGAAATCATCAAATGATAGTATTAAATTATTAGGCATTTCTTTTATATATATATATATATATACATGATAAACCACATACCACAAGAGTATTGAAAATGGACTTTTTGAATGTAAATATTAATTGACAGACTTTCAGACCTCTGTCCTGTATCCAAAAAATTTGATGAGGTCTGGCGAAATACAGAAAATTAATGGCCCATTTCCAGTAAAACTCCTTTGATTATTAGTGAAGATTTTAGTTGGTGTATATTAAAGCCCGGCAATGTTGTGTTTTGTAAAGTAATGTTTTTAAGTTTATTAGTCTTTGATCTAGTTGTATTTTATTGTCTTTCATATACAATCAAAACTGTGGACAAAGGACACCCTTTGGAAATACAAAAGGTGGCCTTTAATCATAGGATGTTTATAATAAATGATGTTTTGAACATAAATTACCTGTATTCATTTGGAGGCCTATTTTCCAAGGTGACTGATAACACAGACATATCTGTACAGTGAAATATGATGTATTTTATCTAATGTACTATGTTTGTTTTTATTTAGGCGGCTTGGGAATTGAGAGCTGTTTCATGCATAGATTTAACCACATTGGCTGGTGATGATACATTGGCTAATGTGAACAGATTATGTTTCAAAGCTAAGAATCCAATTATGAGAAACCTTCTTAAAGCCATGGATATTGAAGATCTTGGTAATGCTATGAATATTTTTTGCGAATGTGTCTAAGCTCACTTTTGACCTATATTTCTTGGCATGACATATTAGTTATTCAGAAGAAATTCCTCATTATATTGTATGATTCAGAGGAGACTCTTCCTTCCATTGGTTGAAATCTACAAGAGGAGAAAAATTAAGACCATGCCAACTTGTAGCGAGTCTGCGTTGTTTAATGCATACTTCTTGTGGTTGTAAAATTTGTAAAGCAAAGATATACAAAAATGTATTCTTATGCGATCGAAATAAAGTTATAAACCGTTCTTGACAAACATTTTACATTTATTTGAATTAATATACAGTAGCTGACCTAATATCAACATTTTGATGCATGACCTAATTGGACTGCTAGGTGATAAGTGGTGTTCACATGGTACTATAACGGCAATTTAGGAATTAAATAAAAAATCATGCATCATAACATTAAAGACACTTTGCGACTGTCTTTTTAAAGACATTTTTTGTTATTCTTATTGTAGTGTTCCTGCACTTAGCCTAAATACTACACATACGTGCCATGTACTAGATCAGCAGGTCTAGTTATGGTCCTTCACAACTATAGATACTTCTCTACTTCATCAAAGTAATTTAATAAATACTATGCCAATTAACTCAAGATCAATTTGGCTTATCATTAGAACTTGTACTTGATGGTGAATGTATTTTGATACAATACAATAGTTTAACAAGTCCTAAGAAAGTTGGTTTCTTATTTACAGGTGTCTCTGTTGGAGCTGTATGTGTATATCCTAGTCGTGTAGCTGATGCTGTCAACTCACTGAAGGCTGCTGGTGCCAGCCACATTCCTGTTGCTTCAGGTACGGTTGTTACCATTTCATTTAATTTTTGGTTTGAATTAGGTTGATATCAATAAGTTCAGTCTTATTTCAGTTTTTGATACCACAGGTTTAATTACTACTTTATGTGATCATTAGCTCGCTCTGGTTTGACTGTACTTCTGAAGGTTAAATTACTATGTTTGATCTTTATAACAGTTGCCACTGGGTTTCCTTGTGGTCAGACACATCTAAAAACTCGATTAGAGGAAATACGTCTAGCTGTAGAAGATGGTGCCAGGGAAATAGACATTGTTATAAATCGACAGATGGCTCTTACTGGAGACTGGAAAGGTTTGTGTCTTTAGTGACAAATTTCTTGATTCAATAGTTTCGATTTAGAGCCTTAGCATTATATTTTAGTATAAGAGCATAATTTTAGTGTCAAAGATGTTTTGACACACAATCTAGTATTTTACTATATTGACAAGTGTCTATGTTACATGCTTTGCATCCTGTTGTTCTCACAAACTGTTGCCTTTGATAAATGACTGGTGAATATTTAGGTCTACTGCTGACAGAATTTAGAGAATTATTACCTGGATTTACTATTGTGAGAGTATTGGTGTTGGTTTTACAACAACAGTTCTGAATCCAATATTTAGATCCAAAAAAGTAATATTTGATTAAAATAATTGTCTTGATATGGTCTTATGTATAAAAGGCATTTTGCAAGTTCCAAGGGAATTAATGATGCTAACTTAGTCCCAAAATCAAATTTGTGATATTTTCAATCACCCTGATATAAAGACAATTAAAAGAACATTATGATTTTACATAAAATTATGTGCATTCTGTATGAACAAGGTCATCATTTCCAGTTTTATTTGTGTTTAAAGTTTGACAGTTACTTGAACGGTTGGATTTATGTTTGCAACATTTGCAAAATTTGTTGAGATAATTTCATGATTAAAGTATAACATGGTTTACAACAGGTGTCTATGATGAAGTAAAAATGATGAAAGAAGCTTGTGGAGAAGCACATCTGAAGACAATTCTTGCCACAGGAGAACTTGGAAGTCTCGTTAATGTATATAAAGCCAGTCTTGTCTGTATGATGGCAGGTAAGATTTGATTTTATCATTCATTGTTAAAATTCATCATCTAATTTCGCTGACGTGAGTTTTTGCGCAAAAGCTAAAAAAATTGCATATTTTCAAATCTAGTTGAAAAAAACATTTAAGATATCACAAGATCACGAGAATGATAGTGCCATCATCAATTCACTCATTCATCTTTGCATAAAATCTGTGAAAATTCATCCTGCATGAATATGAATGATACCGCAGTGATAAAAAAGCCTTTCATGTATATGACAATAAAATTTATTCTTGCATTTTATATCATATTTAGGAGCTGATTTTATTAAGACATCAACTGGTAAAGAAGGTGTTAATGCAACTTTAATGGTTGGTCTTGTTATGGTGCGAGCTATCAGAGAATATTTTGAGAGGACTGGATATAAGGTAAGTGATGTGTGCTGAGAATATGTTAGACTGTCTGTATACTGTATTTTCATTTATTTTCGTTGGGCTCAATTTTCGTGGTTTTTACTACAACAGCTATTTCGTGGGGATATAAATTTGTGGATTTTGATTTTTGAAAAGAAATACCTTATCTCTGCATTTAAATTTGTGGGGATTTGATTTCGTGGATGAGCTGACCCACGAAATCCATGAAATTAAATCCCCAACGAAATTTAATGATTCCACAGTATGCAGTTTGTAAGTTTGAGTCCTTTGAGCAGCTTGCATTTTCTGTGACTATTTTATTGTAGACATTATTCCTAAAGCCACTCTTCTCCACTGATTATGTATTGGAATAAGTTGCCAGTTACTTGCAGAGAATAAAGTAAGTATTGGTTTAGAATCCAGGAAAATTATGTGGTCTATATTTCATTTATGGATGAAACTGTGTTTTCTGAATGCATTTACCTGTATTAGCAGATTGATATAATGGTGTTGTAGTAATACTTAGATATGTAAACTCAAACCTGTGTTGACAGCCACCTCCGAATGATAGCCACCAAGTAAATAAAGGCCATTCTTTTATAAACTGTCATTGATCATTAAGAATGAAGTGACCTCTGAATAAAGGTCACTTATCAATAAAGGCAATTTTTTGTCTTTTTCAAAGAAAGGTTTTGTTTGCAGGTTAGACTGTATTGTGATATTCTGTATATTTTAAGGTCGGATTCAAGCCAGCTGGAGGTATCAGATCTGCAAAGGATGCATGTACCTGGTTGTCAATGATGAAAGAAGAACTCGGTGATGAATGGACAATGCCTGGATTGTTCCGATTAGGGGCCAGCTCCTTACTGATTGATATTGAAAGACAGCTATTTCACTTTGTCTATGGGAGATATGCTGCTTCACATGAGATTCCCATGTCATAGAAATCTCTGTTACATATCAATGCCTACTGGTTTATTTATATCCAAACTTGGGACTGTACCAGTGATATAAACACCTCACACCAAAATGGTAAAGTTAAGAAAATTTGTGTCCAGAAAATCTGTTATTACTTTATATTAGTTCAGATAGAATTCTTAAAGTGGACTGTCCAATTTGAAAGTGACATCCTGGTGTGGGGTGCATGTTTAAATAGAATAAGCATTATTGTGAAATATTTAGATTATTGATGTAATGACATAAAATTATCCTTCGGCTGAGGATTTAAAAAAAGAAAATATTTAGAAGTTTGGCGATAATATGACCATGTATGTGTTTTTTAAACATATCTCAAGGAAGTTTATGAACAAATCTCATGTGGGATTTGAATTAACAAAATTCATAATGTACTAAGATATTAGTGCAGTCTTTTGATGAATATTTAAGGATTATTATTATATAATTATTCCATTTGAAATAGTGCTTGTACAGTGTTCAATGAATTTTATTCATCTATATGAAGCTAATTGTATTTTCTTACTTTCTGAATTAAATTATTTTTTACTTCGAAATATACATGTAATACTGCATTTATGTTTTTCATTTTCACATCTATAGGCATTCCTTAATACTATTAAAAGCTATTACACTGGTGTATTTTAGATTCAATGCTGTAATGTTTTTAATTATTTTGTTTTGGGATTTAAGCATACCCAGTAGTTGTTTTCTGTCAAAAATGATTACATTCCTTTAAATTAGAAGATAATCATGAATTTAAAGCCCCATTAACTTTTTGCTATAGAAAAATATATGCAAGAACATTTAATTGCTGATATTATCCCAAGATAATTATTACCGACGATGAAAACACTCATTTCACTGTGATTTTTGCTTTTGTAAACTTGAAATATGTAGAGCGCGTGACGTCACTTTACTACGTGTGCATAGCATGACTGCGGGAAAACTCAGGTGTTCTATAAATAGTATTTATTTCAATGATATTGAAAAAAAAGGTTAGTAGTTTCGGAAACAGTTTTTCTTGCTATAAAGTATGCATGTGAGGAAAACACACCGGATTCCTCTGTTATAGAACAAACAGAAACTATTAGGACCAATACATTTATAAGCTTATGGGACTTTAAGGATCTTTGAAGTCAATTGTATGAGTTTTATTGTTAGAAAAAAATAATTTTTTCATTAGGAATGTGGTATTTTATTACTTTTCATGATATGCTGTCTATGTTGCCAGGACAACTTTACTGTATTTGTTATTGATATTTGTTTACTTCTGTTTATATTAAGTACATCATAGTGGTGTTTCAGATGTTCAATAATTCTTTTTACAGCAATAAAAAGTGCTAGTTTTCGGTTGTGTAAAAATGTTGATTTTTATCCTTCCGTATCTTTTCAATTGAATCTCTCCTGCAGAGCTATTCAACTTGAGTCCAATGAGACATGTTAATGCATATTTTTGTGAATATTTGAGTTATATTTATAAATGTTATGGATATTTTAAAACTGGTTTTAGGAAGAGTTGCTTTTCTTGTAATTTCTGTTGTGATATAAATGGAGGTGAAATATCTTGAAATTGATATGATATTATAAACCTGTTAGTGGTAATGATAGAACTTTAAACATCCCCTAGTTCCTGGTGAAATATTTTTGTATAGAAGTTGTATGGAGTTAGAATTTTACACTTTTGTGCTTTGACATCATAGACATGTCTTGGGTAGTGCTAGACTTGCTGTATGCTAAAATATAAGAGATGTTTTTTACTTTGGATTATATATGTTATTGTTGAATTCTTATATCAAATTTGCTTATTATACCATCAATCGGAATGGTGTTATATCATTTTACCCACATAAAGGCTATTCTGACAAGTCAGTGTTCTTTGTGTATAAATTTTTCCATTAATCTTAATAATCAGGACTACTTATTCATTGTGTTTAGTGTCTAGTGGATGTTCATTATTTGTATTTACCAGTACATATGAATTTATGTATAATGTTTGCTAGTCAGAATTTTTAATCAGCATAAATGCATGGTCATTATGGTTACATTTTTCTGTAATGTGTAACAGCAGAATGCGACAACGACTTAATTCTTGAATATAGTATTGAAACTGGTGTATAGCAGCGTTGCTGTAATGTATTTGTGCCAGTGTTATTTAGTTATTAGGCTTATGTGTCATCAACCTGTTTTAATGATGAATGTTTAAGTTTTATATAGTCAAAGTATGTATCATGAATCTCAAGTCTAAGTTTCAAGTATTCATGAACAGTTAGCAAGTCATATGGACATGTTTATCACAAGGAATGGTTTATCATGTCATGGGAATGAGTTTGGGCATTGACACATTATCAGACAATGGCAGCTGATATATTTTGTTTACTCATTATAATAATATTATGTATTCTTGTAAAAAAATTGTTTTTGTGTCTTTACAATTTTAAAAATCATGTACTTGACAAATGCTATTACAAAAACCTCATCATAAAAGTGTTCAAACTGTTTAATTATCATTGTATAACATGGCATTAAGTGTGATCTATGAGAAAATTGTACATTGCTGTATTGGTGTTGTGTGTATCAGGATGACATTTTTTTATGTCTTTGTGGTTCTAAGCTGTGTTGCTTTAGCCTCTATCTCTTTGTGAAAATTTCAAAACTATCCATAGGATATTGTTCAAGTCATCATAGATTTTTAATGGAGATTTTCTGGAGTTTCTGATTTATCTAATCTAGATTTTTTCCATTGCATTGCATGGTAATATTATGTCAGTGCCAAGGTCAATGTAACTGTTGTTTTAAGAATAGACATTTTTGTGAATAACTGGGACAAATGGGGATATACTGTGATAAACATTGAAGATATAACTCAATGTGTTTCTGTTTTTAAAGTGAAATAATGACAAAAACTAATGGTTGGAACTCAGGCCAATTGTGCCATCAGCTCTTTACTTCCTGCCTTCAACCTTTATGTGTTACTTTCTTTTTATGGTACAAATTAGTTTATACTAAACATGTTTTAATGTGTTATTTCAGTCGTTTGTTTGGCAGCTGTTAATAAGGAATAGGGATTGTTTTATCAAATGATTTGATGCAGGAACTAATAAATAGTCTACATTTATATTTATTTGAATATTATTGTTTCATCATTTTCTGATAATTATTTTCTTCGACAATTTTCAGTTATCTTATAAAAAGTTAATTGTACTGCATGTTTATATAGCCATGTTTATAAAATTATAGGTCTAGGTAACAAAATACTAGTAGTCTCATGTCTGTTATGAGTAAAATTTTTTGCAACAAGTTTGGTTTGATTACATGTAATCATTGACTACAACTGTGCTGTTCCAACAAATTCCTCATCTCATGGTTATATTATTGTATGATTTGTATGATCAGTTGATGGCAACTTCTAACTCTTGCTTCCCAAGAGTCCATGGTACATTGTATAATTATAAACATGTCTATATATGCGGTTTCATTGTTATTAATTTTGTCTGGAACAATCACGTTTCTTGTATCTTAATGTTGTAACGCAGTCCCGATGCCGGTGATTGCTGATACTCCACCTGTATAACAATGTTAGGGGATGAGTGTAAACATTCATGTAGACAGTTGTATTTTGTTTTGCTCATTAGCCAGAATAAAGGTGATTTATAACAATAATTCTTTTGTATTTTATTCTGTCAATTCAGTTAATTGTTTGTAAGTATATGAGCATATGTACTATAATGTATATATCTGTAGGTAAATATGTTTGGAGACTACATGAGAACTTATCTATGGGTTTATATCACCAGACATGCATGATAATCAGGCTCACACCTACTGACATGGTTCACTTGGCTGTGTCTTACATATGATTGATGTATTCATACATTCTAGCTGACATCTGATTACCAGCAAAAGAGATAACTTACTAAGGTCTGAATATCATTTATTGGCATTAACTCTGGAAGTGCTTGATATAATTAGCATGCTGATATGCTGGCTTGCATCTTTCTAGTCTACTATTGTGTCCAGTCTAAATTGGACAAGCACTGATGAGCTCTGTACTTTTTGGGAACTGAACAATAGTTCAGGTTTCCACAGCCATCACTCGCTTAGTGCGCATAAATTTTAATGTGGACCAAAGTACTATGTTTTTCTACATTCGCCATGCAAGTGTTTATCTAGTTTCCTGTCAGTTTCCATGAGTACTTTTAGTCCTTTGATTCCAGGTCCATATGGATTTGAATAGTTAATACATGGGGTACATGCATGCAGTCCCATGGTAAAATGGACATTTAAATTATAACATTTCGGTTAAAATTATAATTTTTAACAGAAAGAAGAGAATTATTAATATTACAGTAGCTTATTTATAACTATCTTATTCAGAGATATTAAAGTTCGGACTGAACCGTACTGTGTCACGGAACGGTATGATACGTACTTTACATTTACCACTGCTCTTCATTTTGAAGAATTATAGTAATTATACTTCCGCCGGTAAACACACACAAAATTCGCAAAAATGCCTAAAGACGTAGGAGCTTATTTGGCTGAACAACAAAAGAAATCTTCTGGTGAAATAGCCGCGGAATGGGGGAAACTAGAAGAACTTTACAATAAAAAGTAAGACAGTTTTCATAAATGTTTCTAAATCGTTTAATTTCCTACCACTCCGTGACTCAGCAAATGTCCATGATAAATCTTACAAAGACGAACAATTGGATGTATTGAGCTTTTTTACTTTCCGATTTCTGAATGAACTTCAAGAAGAAACATGTCTTCTGCTAGAATTATTTATTATATCTCTATTCTTATTTGCACAAAATGTTGCTTCAAATTCAATTCTTGTAATGGAATCTCATAAGTGTGGTTGAATAAAATCCATGGTCCTCTCTGGGGATTGAACCCAGAAACACTTGTAGGTGGACACTCAACCACATCACCGGACCGTATCTGACTGGAACAAGCTCGATCCAAGAGTGTATCTGTACCTGTATAGAGAGCTTCAGGGCTGTGTTCGGACAGTACTTATACAATACATGTCCGTGTACATAATTTTGTATTGTAAATACAAAGTTCTGTTTTATCAGTTTTAATGCTTGGTACTAGATATTCCATTAATTAGAGTTTCTTCCCATTAAACGGTAAAGAAGAAGACGTAACTTTCGGAATGCTTCTGACTGGCCTTAGCCCTTCATTTTGGGAAATTCAAATGCAATTTTTGGCCATATATTGAGAAGGTTAGATTTATTTAAATTATTATAATTATAAGAGTTTGAATAGCATTGTATTTTTTGGGAATTTCTTTCCCAAAATTGGGAAAAAAGAGCCTTTTTGCAATTGGGAAGTCACTGAATTTCAGTCTCTTTTATAGAACTTTATTTATTAGAAGGAAAAAGGGTCTGTTTACCAGGCCGTTTTGCCAGCTAAGCATTTTTCAACTCGTCCGTTTGATATTTATATAGTAAATTCTGGAAATTTCGACTTGTTCGTACAGGGTGCGAGACAACCTGAGCAATACAGATGCCCCTGAAATTTCGAGAAATTGTTGAAATAAAGGGTAGTATGAAATATCAGCATAATATTGGATACCTTTCGTCTGTTGAAGATATATTTTAGATCATGACTCATGTCATCGTCAAAGACCATTGAATAACTACAAGGGTGTTGAAACAGTTTTATCCTACATCTGCTGCAATTAATTAGTGAATTTCTGTTTGAGAAATGATGGTCAGACTCGGACCATTACAAAGGACTCAATTTACTTAAATGAAATTCTGACTCAGTGAGAATCTGTAATGTTTAATGTACATATTTAATGACCTATACAGGGCACTCCCTAGACTTCAAAATTTGGGGGTCAAAATTATTCTTAGCTGATAGAAATTTAAAGAGTCAACAAAATTTCCTACTAATGTAATAGTAAATTTGACCCTTTGGTTCCAATTCTCAAAAGTCAAAAACCTTATTTTGCAAATTACAACTGTCAAAATGCCATTTTAAGGATCAAAGGAGAGCCCTGCTATATAAGTTTATGTGTTATCTACAAAATGGATGACTTCAGTTTCTCCAATGATGTTTGTGTGCACAAGGACAATTGTGTCAGTAACTTAAATATATGTTAATATGATATACCATGTTGAAAAAAACTTTTGGTCAGACATAGCACATAATTCATTATGAAATATCATTATACCTATATTATTAATATATACATGTAGATCGAGTAATGAATTGAAAAGTATTTTCTAATAACCAATTTATATCAGATTGGT
Source organism: Lutraria lutraria (assembly GCA_964023205.1). Taxonomy (NCBI): domain Eukaryota; kingdom Metazoa; phylum Mollusca; class Bivalvia; order Venerida; family Mactridae; genus Lutraria; species Lutraria lutraria. The sequence continues at coordinate 6,123,834 of OZ026835.1, read as the reverse complement.
TTTGCATTAAGTTGAATTTTACAATTTTCTCTTCAGATTATGGCATCAATTGACGTTGAGACTACAAAACTTTGTGAAGAATCCTTCATTCAGTAAAGGAGAGGGACTTATTAGAGTAAGTGGCCAGGTTTATGGTATTTGTGTACACAATGTTTTACTTAATTAGGTTAATGATATATGTTGTGTATATTAAGAAACAGGCCATGGTCCAGTGGTTAGTTAGCTGGACTTGTAACCTGGCATTCTGGATTCAAATCTTGATCACACCAAGTCATACCCATCTCAATTTTGAACAAGCAGCTGTATATAACTGAAATATAGTTTAGAACAGCATTAACCTTAAACACACTGGAACTTCAACTGTTTTATGGAACAATATGACAGATGTGATTTTCTGTATTACTATATCAGTTTACGATCCTTTAAACCTCTGTGTAAACTTTCTAGTGAAATGATTCATGAAGTAATTTTGTTTAAGGATTATCAATTCTGGGAAATGATGGTGCAGAGAATTTCCATTTAAACTTTTATGTTTTTGTTCTTTTCAGATGTATGAAAATTTCATTTCTGATTTCGAGCACAGGTAAATAATTTCTGTTTTAAATTATACCTTATTTGTCAAATATGTTGAATTACCCATTTATGAATAATCACAGGAACTGTAAAAAAAATTGTATTGGAGCATTGTCCACATTATCTCTGTCACAAATTCAGTCTATGTTATTTAATGATACTATTTTATACATTGAATGTATCTTGCATAATATTAATTCATAGGTTTGTAGTTATTTCTTTGGATGTTATTAACATTACTTGAATAGATTTCTAAATTATTTACTTTTGGTTTCAGAATCAACCATCTATCCCTGGCAGAGATTATTATTTTTGTGGTGAAACAGATTGCTGGTTTGTTCTATTTTCCTTAATGCAACTTATTTAGAAACAATAATATAATGTAGTAATTTCATATCCTTTGGCAAAATAATGTGTTAAGCCTATGAACTAAATTGTTACTAAATCCAGTACTGAGTTTCGTAAAGTCAAAATTGAGATTCAAATTATTTTCTGTCTTGATGTCATTTCAGTGTTATGAATGCCATGAACAAATCGACTATTGTTAACCCATTCCAGTATAGTATTTCATAAACATTAAACTTAGTTTCAAAATATTTCTCTGACTAGATTTTCATCTTTGATTGATGTTTTACAGATCCTAAACAGGCATTAGATTTCCTGGAGAAAATCAAAGAAAAGGCAAGTATAAACATCTATGAGACTACCTCTTTTGAGTGTCGATCTTGTGCTAAATTGCAATTCTGAGAAGTTCTCACAGATACTTAATATTAAATCAGGAAGAACTCTCATGCTCGCTCTTTGTCACAAATGTCTATTGTGACTGTTAAGGACCGATGTTAGCTTTTCTAACCACTGCTTGCTGATACTATACTGAGCATTTCTTTCAGTGTTGTCTTGTGGACATTTGTAACAAAAATGGATGACTAGATTGGCTCAAAATATACATTTTAGCAACACAAGTACAGTCAAATCTGTGTTTGCAGGCATCTCCAAGTAAAGGTCATCCTGTCAGTGTGAATAAAGGCCATTCGTCTATAAACTATGGTTATTTAGAACAAAATGACCTCCAAATAAAGACTTGTGTCTTTCCAAAGGTTGACCTTTGTTCACAGGTTTGACTGTACAGTGGTGTCCATTCAGCCATTGAGACGATTTATAAAAGCTTCAAGTCAGCCACTTAATTTTGAATTGTAATTCTTGGTCTTCCCATTAATTGTCAATAATAAATCTCGTCAACTTCAGGAAATAACCCATGAAGAATCAATGTTTGCGTAACATGAAGAAGTAATCAACCACTTCTTAATTTGTACATAATTAAGATTACCGGTAAATATTCATTTCCATGGACAATGAATTTTCATATATTACCATTTTTCTATTTGGGGCATGATCTTTTCTTCTTACGGGGGATTTCCTCCTATCAGACTAAATGTGTTTTATACAGAAATGTTCAAAACTTGAAAGATCTGCTCAATAATTCATGTTTTTTTCTAAATGGGCAAACTTATATAATTACATTGATTGATTCCAGGTTAAGGCCACAGCAGAAGCGAGAGTATTATGTATGACTACTATAGCTACCATAAAGTTGAGGACCAAAGATATGGATGGAACAAAGGTTAGTTTGACTTGAATTGATAATTGATTCAGAATGTTTTGTTGTCTCTAAAGCACTATGAAAACAAATCTGGCTTGAAAATTATCTGTCAGTTATAGCCAGGTATTTCAATGCTTATAAATGGTCTTTTTTAAAATATACTAAAATTATATCGAAAAATCAAGTAGAAAATGCTTATTCACTGAAAGACCTACCTAATTCTTCCCATATGTGGAAAAGTCCAATTTACTATATTGAGCTTGAATTTAATTTCAAGTTACTTTTTCATATTCACAAGCCATCGCAAAAGTTTACATTGATGAATTATTCTCACTATGAATAAAAAGCTATGAAATTATTTTTGCAAGGTTTCTAAACTTTCTTCATTTGTAATTTTCTGATTTCAATTAGAGTTTAGTCCCTTTCATAAACAGTGAATGCCAGACATTTAATATATATGCCTTCTGTTGTTGAGTGATCATGATAGTATGGATGTTGTCAAACACTTATATAATTTGTGTTAAAAAAGTGAACTCAGTCTACATATTTTTTATGAATAGAAATTTTATGGTCTGGTTAAATGCTTTGTACCTCAACTACTACTTTTAATTCATTTTTTAAATCTTTTACATTCATTTCATAAATTTATGTAGGTACATAAGATGTGAAGAAACAAAAAATAAAAAATGTTGTCAATAAGACTAATTTTGTCTTGACAGAACAGCTCATTTTGTGAATTACTGAAGTCTTAATTTGAATTTTGTAGGTTTTATGATCATGATTTTTTTATTACCAATCATGAGTTTAATCCCTTTATTTTAGACTGTGGTTGAAGAATGTTCAGCATTATTGGAAACGATAGAAGGAATCTCAACAGTGCACAGTCGTTTCTATGAGTTATCCAGTAATTACCATAAACTGATGGGAAATCATGCAGAATATTATAAAGAAGCTCTTAGATATCTGGGTTGTACACCTCTTGATGTAATCCCTAGTAAGTTTGGAGTGTGCCTTGGATCTTCTGTAAGAACCTGTTTACACCATAGGAAAATCCAGGGATTTTTTCCCAATGGGTTCACTGATGTTAAGGGTTTTAGACCAAAATATACCTACATTTGTACCATGATATCCAGACTAGAGGGGTACAGAAATGAGATGTCTAACCATATTGGTGTTCTTGCGCTAGGTTATTAAAATTGAATTAAATAGCCTTAGTCCATTTAAAAACTGTTGGTCCATCTGTCTGAGTGTATGAAAAAGTTTCTTCAGGTAAAAATAATATAATAACAAGAGTATCTTCTTGAGTACAGTCTGATGACCATATGTATACCTTGTTGTCAAGTCAGTGAGTCAGGTTGAACAATAGTTCAGCTTTCCATAGCCGTCACTTGCTTGACATGGATGAAGTTTTTAGCTCACCTGATTCATCAGGTGAGCTTTTAGGATCTGCGTCTGTCCACAATTAGTTTGTTTACACTCTAGCAACCGCAGCTCTTAACCAATTGTGATTAAACGTGCTCACAATGTATATGGCCACAATGACTCGGCCAAGTTCGATTATGGGCAAAATCGGACAATAACTTCTAGAGTTATGGGCCCTTGAATTACAAAATTTGCTATATTTAGCTTGTTTACTCTAGCGCCTTTATTTATTCACCAATCCTAATCATATTTTCAGTAAATGTGTATAACCATAAGATATTGGACAAGTTCAATTATGGGCGCAATCGGACCATAACTTCAAGAGTTATGGGCCCTTGACTTTGAAAATTTGCTATATTTTAGCTTGTTTACACTCTAGCCCCTTCATTTATTCACCGATCCTAATCATATTTACAATGAATGTGTATGACCTGATGGTTTTGGACAAGTTCAGTTATGGATGGAATCGGACCTCAACTTCAAGAGTTATGGGCCCTTGGATTAGAAAATTTTCTACGTTTTAGCTTACAAGTTTAACAGTATTATAGCTGCATTGTTGGTTTTGATCTCAAAATCTACGTAAAAATGAGTTTTACGAGATGGCAACTATATTACCCCGTCATTAATTATTGGCCTTTGTTCACAGGTTAGCGATAAAGGGCCAATGTGGCCCTCTTGTTTACTACTGTCAAAGCATTTCAGACAGAAAATTATTCAGGATTCAAGATTTATGAATATTTTTTTCTTAATAAAAATTGAACAATTTGAATGGAGATTTTTTTAAATAACTTATTATTGAGTTGACTCTGATATGTTAAATATGTTTCTTTTAGGTGCAGAACAGGCTGAGAGAGCATTTAATCTTGGTTTAGCTGCCATACTTGGTGATGGTGTTTATAACTTCGGGGAACTGGTATGTTTTTTAAAGCCTTATATTTTCTTAAACTGTGCTTAGTTAATTAATGTATTAAAGCATATTATTTTGTGTTAGATGCTGTTTAATTTTCCAGTGAACTTTCTTATGTGCATTTATGTTCATTTTTCCAGAAATCATGATGCTGAATTTATCTCAGACTGGTATACATGTATTATTTACATTGGAAATCATTTAAATGTACTGTTTATCTATAACTTTTCTGTACAGACAGTAATGGACCATAATTCAGTGTACTTCAATATTGTGTTGACTTTCATCATGTATCTGTTTCAGCTTGCTCATCCAATTTTGGATTCTTTAAAGAACCCTGATAAGGAATGGGTTATATCATTAATGTATGCATTTAACAGTGGTAACATCTCTAAGTTTGATACATTGAAGAAATCGTGGGGAGCACAGGTTTGTTCTTACTTTTCTTTTGCAGAATCTGGTTAATGTGATATTTTATTTCTAGTCCCTTAAAAATCCCGGCAAATCTTGATGTGTATTATCCAGTGAACTACCACTGGATATGTGGTCTGCAAACTGAAATAACATTACTGGTCCACAATACTTCAATTTTCACTCAAAATTGTAGGAATTTTACTGGACACAAGGATCATTATTCTTAATTTACATATTCCTTTTTTCTCCAAATATTTGTTTGAAAATAATGTTCAATATAGCATGTATACTTTTAAAAAGCTTTTCTGTAAAAGACATAATGTTTCTCTTACTAGTTGTGTATAAAATAATGTTGGTACATGATGTAAGCAATGTTATCTGATGACCTAAAACTTGATTTTTCAAAGTTTTTATTGTCTCTTCCTATCTTATTTAAGCCTGATTTAGCTGCAAATGAAATTTTGATGAGACAGAAAATCTCTCTTCTGTGTCTGATGGAGGTAAGTTCAGTCTTATTTCTAATTAAAAAAAATAATTATGTTATAGTAGTCAACCCTTTAAAGAAGAGTGTGATGTACTGCTTTACTTAATGATGATTCATTCATGGCTTGCTTTATGACTAATAGCTGAGTAAAAAGATGAGGGGGCCTCCATGGTTGAGTGGTTATGGTTTATGACTTGTAATCACTTGCCACTCATTGCTGTGAGTTAGAATCCCACCTAGGATAAAAGTTCACATGTGAACAAGTTATCCAGCTAGGTTATGGTAGGTTGTAGTAAGGTGTTAGTCTATGTTCTTTCTCCTGACTGTTAGTGTGATGTTAAACCCCAGTGAAAAGAAGAAGTTGACCAACTTCCTGAAAATTACATGAGACTGTAGCATATGATTATAATATGACCTCGCTTTTGTGGGATACTTTAAGTGACCTGTAGGTCATTTCATGTTCATTAGAGATGGGACTTTTTCACAGATTTCTGCTGATTGGATGTTCCTGGCCCAGTGGGGTTGTTTTTTTGTGAAATTCATTTAGAAAATCTGAGGGGGTAGGTTCACTCTCCACAAAATCCTGTTCAACAACTGCTAATGCATTATGAATGTCAGTAGAATTACCAGTGGTCATATCTGTTCAATTTTTTTTTTGTGTAGATACTTATGGGTTTGTGTTCCGGGCCTTTACAAGACATTTCCTCCCTTCTGATCAGTGATCAATCACACCCCTGTTTTATACCACCTTATTATGACCCTTATATAAAATTATATTATCACATCTCTTATAATGCTATGAGTTTGTGTACTTCAATTTCATTCAATTGACTTTTTGTAATGGTTGCATTTCCTTTTTATATCTTATAGATGACATTTAAGAGACCAGCAACAAACAGACAGTTGACTTTTGCTGAGATTGCTACAGAGACAAGATTACCAGAAGGGGAGGTAACTATGTTATTTATATGATTGTACTGACTCAAGCTGTTGAAATGTAAAATGGGTATCGGTGGTCTAGAGGTAGGGTGCTGGACAACTAAATTAAAGGTCATAGGTTCGAATCTGGGCTCTGTCTTTTGATATTTGCAGTGCCTACATTGAGACAAGTACTGAGTTAAGAAAATCACATAAAAAATTAGTTGTGCTGATGCTACTTAACTTGTCCTATTCTGAGGGCTCATTTTATATGTTTAGAAAAAGTAGTTTTATGACCTACCTTACCATATTTGTTTCTAATTACCATTAACATGACTTCCTAGTCTGAGTATTTCTTTAACAGCTGATTATTTTGTATCCCTGTAGGTTGAGATGTTGGTAATGAAGGCCCTTAGTCTGGGACTTGTCAAGGGATCAATAGATGAAATAGACAACAAAGTTCACCTGACCTGGGTTCAACCACGTGTCCTAGACCTTGAACAGGTGAGGTTATTTCATAAATGATTCTTTGGTTTAAATGTTCTAATTTCTAGACATGTTAAGACTAATGTCCCATCCTGACTAAAAACAAAGATCCATACTGGCCCTGAGGTTATACAACTTATGGTTGGTCTCTGAGCTCAAATCTCAAAACCATTCTGTTGAATAGATAGAGCTGATTAAATTTAGATACATAACTATTCAGATCAATTATACATGTTTTCAAGATTTCATATATATTTCAATTTGGCATCAAGACCACTTCTGTATTAATAAGATCTTTATTTAAGGTTCCAAATATGGTCTCAGTATGGAGGTGTTAATTTATTTACTACTGTTCCAAGATATATGTAAGTGATAGAAGGGAATTGACATATTGTTTGTTTGTTTATTGTATTTAGAATATTGAATATTTTCAGATATCCACAATGCAATGTAGATTACAACAATGGTGTGAGGATGTTCAACAAATGGAACGATTGTTAGAAGTGAAAGCACATGATATCTTAACATAAAACATGTAGTTTCATTGTCTTGTATTGTTGTATGTTTTTGATGATATTCATTTATTTCATAATGTGCTATTTTTCATAGTTTCAGCAGTGTTACATGGCAGCGATGTGTCACAGTACATTCAGCATCTCTGTGAATTAATCCTAGAGATTTTTTTTGTGTTGTTGAACATGGGCATTTCTATAAGGACATGATTAGTAAATTCTTGATTATCTGCAGCTGATAAGTGACAGACAGTCTTGTCATCTTGTTGTACTATCATAAAATGTATACAACAAAAATAAATCAGGTGAAAGTTTAATATTTAACGAACAAAAAAGATGTGTATGAAAACTTATTGGATATTCTCTGATCAATGTCCCTCCTCTAATCAGAAGCCCCGCCCCTTTTTGAAAGAAATCATAACTCACCAAGAATCCTAACAATTTCCATTGTGAGAAAAAATGAGGAATTGAAAAGTGCATTACACCACCTTCAGGCTTATTCAGGAGTTATATGTGGTTTGGAATATTTGTGAAGTCACTCAGGTTGTTGCTGTGGCCTGTATACTATTCAGAATTTAAAGAAGACTATATTGAAAGAATGATGTAAAGGTTGACATTGTTATGTGAGAATATGATTTAATACACTGTTCTAATAAAATGTATAAAATAATCCACCTTGTTATGTTATCATTGTAAAAACTCACTAAACAACCACCTTTTTTTTTACAAGATGTGTCTTTGAAACAATGCCCCCTGTAGGTGACCTTTGACCTACTGACCTGAAAATGAACAGGCATGTAGAGGTTGTCATGAGGAACCAAAATAATATAAAGTTTGATGATTGTAAGTGGAAGTGTTTTGGTTTTATAGGCAAGTTTAGTTTTGTACAAACAGACAAGCCAAAGTCAGTATATCCCCTACAGTGGGCCTATTATAGATATGGGAGCATAGAATGCTGATTATTACAAACAATTTTTATCCATTATTGTTATTTCCTCCTTGTTTAATTCAGTTATGATACTTCCCCGTGTATCAAGACTGATTTTGTATGTCCCAAAGACTGTTTTACTGTATCTCTGAATTAGTTTTAATTAACTGTTAATAACACTTTAAAAAAATCATTTAGGGGAGACAACTGCAGTAGTCCTTTACCCATACATAACTCCTTGATGACTACATTATACGTACTTACAAATGTAGTCTATTTCAGAAAGTCAATGCATGCTTTTTGTTGATGTTAAATATGATTTAATACATTAAGTCATAAAATTTGAGAAAGTCCAGAAACACTTATGATAGAAAATGTACTGGGTTTTATCACTGATTATTATGTTCATATATCGCTACAATGTTAATTGTGCTCACATGCGCTAATTACTGTGAAAAAGAATTAAAAGGGATAATACTCCTGTTTTCAGAGGTATCTCATTCACTCAGTAATGATTTCCTGCTCATGAACACTTGGGTAGAATCGTCGACCTTTCATCTGCTATAGTTGGCTGGTTTCCTCACATGTATTTTTTTCTGGTCCTGGTTGAGATTCAAAATCACTGTTAGGAAAGACAAGTAATTACTAGTCGGGAACCGTAAAAACTTGACCAAGGAGGCTTCATTACAAAACGTGTGTCACACCCATTGACTGTAATTTTCAGAAACAGTTTGCAGCAATGAAGCCTTTCTTATTTTGCAGAATAATGAATTTGACCTTTATTTAAGAAGTATAGATCTTTAAAATAGTCGATTTTTTTCTCGAAGATCTTGATTTGAATATTTAACGATTAGCTGTCTACCTCCAGTTTAGAAGCTTGGGCATTTATAACGCACACATTGGATCTCAATTTGAGAAATTAAATTTATTTGGGTTGATACGCGACGATAATAAAGTCCTCAACTAAGGTAAAAAATAGCTTCTATAGTGAATGACATCTCATGTTAGCTCTTCTATAAAACATGCAAATCAAATTAAACTTATTCATGCGCAAAATGAAGCAAAACATAATTAATAAAAAAGTTATCATTTAAAATCTATTTTGGTTGAATGTGCATCCACGGAGAACTAATGCAGACACAGACGACCTCCCCTACACGAGATAAACGATTTTAATTCTAATTCATGAAGCTGAATATTGTTTTTAATCGTTGTCTTTCATAGTCAGATGATGGACTGCCATACTGTATTAAGGGCACGGTAATTTTGAATAATTCGCACAAAAGTAACAATTTTACACCCAGCTGATATGTCCTGAATTTATAGCGAAACTAGCATGAATAATTCAACAAATTAATAACCATGCATACATTTACTGTAAAATTTGAATACGAGTAAATTTTATACACTAAAACTTGGATATGAAGACCACACTGTGATCAATGAAAACTGTTGAAATATTAACGTGTTTTTTATCAAGATTATATTACAGTACAACCTCTCCAGAGCGGCCCCAGTGAGCAACAATCTTTCAACAGCAGTATGATTTTTCCCACTGTACCATTCAACTATTAATATAACCTCTTTAGAACAATAACCTGTCATCAACAACATAATTTTGCTATACACAAATGGTGTTGCTTTTGAGATGTTGCACTGTATTTAATATATACATTGTATATATAATTTGTGTTTTTTTTTAAGAGTAATGAAGTTATTAAACTTTGGTTTGCTAGATGTGGTTATTTGTAATTGTTTGGAATATTTCGTGAATTTATTCAAGTTTTCAGAAGTCCGACATCTTAAAAAAGCCATGTTAAGTAATACTGTACCCTGCTCTTGCGTAAATATACTTTCTTAGTAAATTACACATGTACATGGAATGATTATCCTAAATCTAGATACCAAGTCTTTATACCAGGGATGACCGTTATTAACCCACATGTCACAAAATGACAGGGTGAGCTTTTGTGATCAGTCTTCGTCCGATGTCCGGCGTCGTCAAACTTTATCTTGTGAACACACTTGGGCCACACTTTTAGCTCAATTTTCGCAAAACTTGGTCAGAATGTTAATATTGCCAAATCCCGGACGAGTTCGATATTGGGCCAAATGGGGTCAAAAACTAGGTCACCAGGGTCAAATAAGGGAAAACCTTGTGAACTCTAGAAATCACTGTTTTTAATGGATATTTATAAAACTTTGTCAAAATGTTTATTCCAATGATATGTAGGTCAAGTTTAATTATGGGTCATTTCCGGTCTAAAACTAAGTTACCGGTTCAAAACAATATTTTAATGAGTGAACAGTGATTGTCATATCAGCGATACAGGGCCATCTTGGTCCTCTTGTTTATTGGTTCTAAGATAATGAGGAATTTATGTCAGAATTAAATTGTCTCTTCGACCTTAAAATAAATGTGAGATCTATTTTAATCTGACAGTACTCAGGTGAATCGATGGCAGAATAATTCGTGTATCACTTTGTTGATATACTCTCATAAATGTAGGCTTAAGTGTGCATTGTTCGTATAGTCGTCGATGACAATTTATAAATGCTTAATGGTATAAGGAATATGTCATAAACCCGTGCATAAACCAGTGCATTAAGGCCACAATCACTTTGATGGTCTACATTTAAAGGTTTGACAAAGCGTTTCCATGTATATTAATGATGTATCAGATAAACAGATGTTTAGTTAATGTCAACAAGAAAATGTGTTAAACCTTGTAGCTCTCTGATGTAGGTTTACGTAAATGTGGTTTTAATTGTACCTAATGCTCGAATGATATATAAACATCATTGTTGTTTGTAATAATTATTGTTTGATAAACAACACGTCCTGGTATAAGGTATTGTTTTATACATATTTGATTGATGCATCGAATACACAGAGGTACATGCATTTGGGCATGTATTTTGTTAAGCAATATAAATAATTATGAAACTGTCTACGTTGTCGATTGTTCAATATGTTTCAATGTGTAAAATAACATTTTCTTCTTAGATAAAGTGTACTTATTATGTCACAATTGTCATATTCACAGATACAAATCAACACACAATACCTCAATACGAATACGCCCTATAATTTCGATAAAGCATAAAATCATCAGTAAACATGAGGTCCATTCTTTGCTCAAACATAATTTATTGATAAAACGGAAACAAAATATAGACCTGTTTATGTTTTAGCAAAGGGCCATAATCTGATATTAAAGACGAGCCACATTTAAATACGACTGGATGATAATCTAGTTAAGCTACCTAACGTATCACCGTATAGATGCTTTAACATATTTTTGCCACGCAATACAGTAATATCATTGGTTTATTCAAAACGTGCGTACCCTTTAGGGATATCCAATAAGATGCTTACAAGTGATAGAGTCTCAAATATCGAAGCTCTAGTAGTGTACGTACTTACATGCCTTAGAAGAATTGTGAAACCACCTACACAAAAAAAACAGAGAGCCAAGGAGACGTTTTTAGATTGAAAGTTTTCAATATCACATGTAATGAATCTGTAAATTTACTCCGATGAATATAACACTTTATTGACAATTTTACTTAATCAAGATTCATACCTTGATAAAGTCTTTACCTGTGAATTTATCTTGTTTTGTATTTTGAGAAAATTAATCTTAACGCAAAACATCTTGTAATTAGTCTATTAAGACACCTTTATACAAAGATATAACGTTACGTAATCGGACCCTTTGCTAGGTTAATATATAATTAAAAATAAAATACTACCAAGCAGTAAATTTTATCTGATAATTACGTGGGTTCAGTCAGCCGCTGCAATACAACAGACTTGTAAGGCCAGAAAAAATAGTCGTGTTTTGGGTACCCGGCCGCAAAACCCCCTTTTCTGGAACCGACCATGACGTTTTAACTGCAAAATCCAAAATCGAGTGTAATAAGGGGCAATCGTTCCACAAAGTCTCACAAAGTTGCTACAAAAATGTGTTGAGAACAAAAATAGAAATGAAATCTGCCTACTCTAATATTTTGTCCAGGAAACATGACTACAGGTTTGACAAGGAAACTCTAAACCTGGCTATAGGTTTGGCCAATGAACTCTAAACATGACCATATGATTGGCCAGGAAACTCTAAACATGACTATAGGTTTTTCTATGAAACATTAAACTTGACTACAGGTTTGGCTAGGAAACTTTAAACATGACTATAGGTTTGTCCAGGAAACTCTAAACCCTGTCTATAGGTTTGTCCATGAAACACTAAACATGACTATAGGTTTGGCCAGGAAACTCTAAACCCCGTCTATAGGTTTGACCAGGAAAGTCTAAACCCTGTCTATAGGTTTGTCCATGAAACTCTAAACATGACTATAGGTTTGGCCAGGAAACTCTAAACCCCGTCTATAGGTCTGGCCAGGAAACTCTAAACCCTGTCTATAGGTTTGTCCATGAAACTCTAAACATGACTATAGGTTTGGCCAGGAAACTCTAAACCCCGTCTATAGGTTTGGCCAGGAAACTCTAAACCCTGTCTATAGGTTTGTCCATGAAACTCTAAACATGACTATAGGTTTGGCCAGGAAACTCTAAACCCCGTCTATAGGTTTGACCAGGAAACTCTTAACCGGACTATGGTTTTGGCCAGGAGACTCTAAGCCCCGTCTATAGTTTTGGCCAGTTAAAACGTTGGTTATTAATTATTGGCTAGACCAGGGACACTAATTAATATGGTGTCCCTGACTCGACTCGACATGTTAGATATCTTTTAATTAAAAGAGAAAAGTGTTGTTTTTGCAATAGGTAGCTTGACCTACCATTCGATGAGGGCAGACCTCACATGAATAACCCGGAGACAAAGAGTGATTCAGAAAACAATGGCAATTGTCTTATTTCTCTCAAAAGAAGTGGTACGTTATTAATGAGAGGTGTTATGTTACAATTACTATTGAATTGTTTTCGGTGAACGATTCAAAGTATAATTACACCGAGCAGTGTTGAGTATTGAATTTTGTGTCAGGGCGTAATATAGTTTGCATTTAACTCATATCTAGGGTATGTAGGTAAAAAAATCAGATGATTCATTTTGAATTATTGACTTCGCTAACCGTTATTTTTACCCGCAATGATAAGACTGTCACCCCCAGAATATAATAGAAGAAAATTAATGTTGATTTGAAATATATAACTAAGTTTATGTTACATTTTTACCACAAAATACATCACATTGATTTTGCGAATTTTAGTTTTTCGATACTGCTTTTCACAGCTGTCACTCGCTCGGCGCGCATGAAATTTGATGCATACCAAAGTACTATAAACATGTACGTTTTCTACATCCGTCATGTAGTTGTTTAACTGGTTCCCGTTCCATGTTTCAGTGCAAGTCTATGTTAGTTCAATTCCTAGTCGAAGGGGCTTTGACGATGATACGTTTGCATTGCAGTTCATCGTCAAAGCCACTTGTTCTTTAAAAGCTAACAGGTAAACGACTCAATCTGAGTCGCGTTCGTTTTCCTATTTAACGCACAAATTTCCGTAAAACTTGAGTACAATTCGATGAAATATAGTATAATCTATCAATATGACCAAAAATATACCTTCAGCAGACGAAAGTTATCAAATATTTTGCCGATGTTTCATACTACCCTTAATTTCAAAATTTTCCTCGTAAATGCTTTGGATTAAGTCCGTAGCATTCCGGAAAGCATGCAAATTGATCTGATTCAATAGAAGCATGAACAAGCGTCTTAAGCTGTTGACTTTGTAAGAGGACAATTCCATAACTAAAATGGTCAACAAGACGAAATAAAAAAGACCAATTTAGTTATGGGACCCAGAACTATTCAATTCCATGAGTAATTTCAGGACTTTGATTCATTAAAGCCCCATTAGCTTTTTGCTGTAGAAAAATATATGCAAAAACATTTAATTGCTGATATTATCCCAAGATAATTATTTCCGTCTGAAAACACTCATTTCACTGTGATTTTTGCTTTTGTAAACTTGAAATATGTATACTATAGAGCGCGTGACGTCACTTTACTACGTGTGCATAGCATGACTGCGGAAAAACTCAGGTGTTCTATAAATAGTATTTATTTCAATGATATTGAAAAAATACGATAGTAGTTTCGGAAACATTTTTTCTTGCTATAAAGTAGGCACGGGAGGAAAACACACCGGATTCCTCTGTTATAGAACAAACAGAAACTATTAGGACCAATATATTTATAAGCTAACTCATTTGATAAAATGTTTCAATTAACACGAAAAAGAAAGTGTGCACTTTTATATTTGGCATACTATATAAATAATTATAAACTCAAGACGCATAAATATTTAAACGTAAAACAATGTTCTATAGTTATCTAGCTACTTCCTATTAAAAATAAAATGTTAGCCAATATAGTTTTGCATAGTTTGATACAAAACTGATAGTATAAAAACTCCATGTAACCAAGTGCACAATTTCTTTTTCGCGTGAGTTTATATTGGCAGACAGTTAATCTAATAACTTTAATACGTTGATCATATTACGATTGTTATCTCAGATTGTTATCTAAAATAAAATATTCTATGTATTGCTTAAATTAATTTACTATCTTTGCGTTACGGTTAAGGACAATGTTGAAATCAAATTTTATTAACGAATTAATTTTTATAATAACTAGGTGCGAATTAGCGTTATTTAAGTATTTCATTTAATATTTGAGAGATAAATCGTATAGACACTATTCGCTTGGTTAATTTCATTTTCATATAATTTATTCAACTAAATATAATGAGAGTTTAATGATCATTACATATGCATGCTGCACGTGCAACCCTGATAAAACATTACCTTGTCAGGTGTGCTTACAATCGACTCGTGCAAGAATGTGTAACAGCATTTTAAAATAACTTATCAAATTTGGTAACAATTTATACCTAGTCCGTACGGATCGAATTACTATCCAATACAATATGTTTCTCTTTTAAAACGTCATGGCATTAAATTTAGTTTATCATACTGTTCTGATGTTTTGACAAATATGAAAATTATTCAGTTTTCTATCTAACATAACACACCATGTAAATATGTTACATATAATTAGTTATTCATCCTTTTCAAAACCATTTAACTTGTCAAAATGTACATTAAAGGTATCGGTGGGTGGCCATGAACAAAGTAAGTAAGCAGGCAAGCCATCTGTAAGTGAGTTTTCCACACGCCATTAATGTTGCCTATATTGTTGATAGTCTTATTAATTATTCTACTGAACATCTAAACACATGTACATTAGTCTTCGTAGTAGCCTATTCTTGTCAGATCAAATTCTTCAATGATGTTTATCTTCATAATAAGCTTTTCGAACACAAAGGAATCAAATTTAGAGCGCTTATTTCAAAACGTATTTTTGTTGAGATCAACGCTAGATAAATACTTATTTAACACTTCTGGTATTATTTAAGAAACAATTCTTTCGAAATCTGCCATATATGAAGCCTGTAAAGAAGAGGTATACGAAAAACACCGACAAAGATAAAATACGATTGATGTACAATAAGCTAGATATCATTAATTGATCAACACAGGCCTTCACCTCAAGAATTGATAAATTTACCAAGACAACGCAAAAATGGTACCGGTATTGTGACCAGTCCTATTTAACATTAAACCTCTTTGACGTAGGTTAAGGTCAAACGTTCGTTGTCAAAATTAATGGTTAAGTCACGTTGGATATGTATGTACAAAGGTCAACAGCAAGATCATGTTCTGCCGGTGAGATCAAAACATGAAAGAGTCTTGGACAAAACTCGAGCATTAGAAAAATGGGTAGGCCTAAGTAGTACAGTGTTTTGTCGCTTGAAAATGTATATGAATATGTATAAACAAAGCTTTCAAAGAAAACCACACTTATTTGGTAGATGCAATGATTGAGGTTACTGTTTGATGTACAGTAAAACACGTGTTAGTGGCTACCTCTTAATAAAAGCCACCTTGCGAACAAAGGTCATTCCTTTAAAACTGCCATTGATTATTTAGAACAAACTGACCTCAAAATAAAAGCCATCTGTCGCCCAAACAACATACCTTAATATCGGAATTCCGCCCTGATGTTATTAAAAAAGCAAAATACTGTTTGAAGCCGACATGAATATTAAAAATACATCATTTTGAGAGTGTTTATGAGTGTTCATTCACATAATATGAATTGGAATTTTTTAATGTGTTTTCTTTGGTAAAAATGTTTTTGTAATATTTGGGTTTGAATTTACCACCCATTCATTGTGCTGAACGAGTGAATATTGATGTTCATCTATGCTATCTGTTTGCCGTATCTTAATTAAATGTACTTCAGAATCTCGGCTAGACATCATTAACTTGAATGGATTAATTGATGTACGCTATTAATTACATAAGGTTTATTATGTATGTTTGGCTGATAAATTTAAATTTCATCAAGAACAACACACACAGCAGAGAGAGAGAGAGAGAGAGAGAGAGAGGGGGTGAAAGGCAGACGGGGGGGGGGGGGGGCAGAGAGGGAGCGCAAAGAAAGAGAGGGAGATATATGTACAGAAAGAAAGAGAGAAGAACAGTGATAGACACAGAGAGAGGGAGTGGGATACAGAAGGAAGGAGTGGGAGAGAGACGGAGAGAGAGGACCTGAGGGACAATGAGGGAGAGGGATTCATAGAGGGACAGTGATGGAGAGAGAGGAATAGAGGGACAGTGAGGGAGAGAAAGGAATAGAGGGACAGTGAGGGAGAGAGAGAGGAATAGAGGGACAGTGAGGGAGAGAGAGGAATATACTGACAGTGAGGTAGAGAGAGGAATAGAGGGACAGTGAGGGAGAGAGAGGAACAGAGGGTCAGTGAGGGAGAGAGAGGAATTCATAGAGGGACAGTGAGGGAGAGAGAGGAATTCATAGAGGGACAGTGAGGGAGAGAGGGACAGAGGGTCAGAGACGGAGAGAGAGGAACAGAGGGACAGTGAGGGAGAGGGAGGAATAGAGGGACAGTGAGGGAGAGAGAGGAATAGAGGGACAGTGAGGGAGAGAGAGGAATAGAGGGACAGTGAGGGAGAGAGAGGAACAGAGGGACAGTGAGGGAGAGAGAGGAATAGAGGGACAGTGAGGGAGAGAAAGGAATAGAGGGACAGTGAGGGAGAGAGAGGAATAGAGGGACAGTGAGGGAGAGAGAGGAATAGAGGGACAGTGAGGGAGAGAGAGGAATTCATAGAGGGACAGTGAGGGAGAGAGAGGAATTCATAGAGGGACAGTGAGGGAGAGAGAGGAATTCATAGAGGGACAGTGAGGGAGAGAGAGGAATTCATAGAGGGACAGTGAGGGAGAGAGAGGAATTCATAGAGGGACATTGAGGGAGAGAGAGGAATAGAGGGACAGTGAGGGAGAGAGAGGAATTCATAGAGGGACAGTGAGGGAGAGAGAGGAATAGAGGGACAGTGAGGGAGAGAGAGGAATTCATAGAGGGACAGTGAGGGAGAGAGAGGAATTCATAGAGGGACAGTGAGGGAGAGAGAGGAATTCATAGAGGGACAGTGAGGGAGAGAGAGAGGGACAGAGGGTCAGAGGCGGAGAGAGAGGAACAGAGGGGCAGTGAGGGAGAGAGAGGAATAGAGGGACAGTGAGGGAGAGAGAGGAATAGACTGACAGTGAGGTAGAGGGAGGAATTCATAGAGGGACAGTGAGGTATAGAGACGGTCAGAGAGGGACAGAGACGGAGAGAGAGGAACACAAGAACAGACCGGAGAGAGAGAGAGAAACAGAG
The DNA here is from genome assembly GCA_964023205.1 of Lutraria lutraria. Classification (NCBI taxonomy): domain Eukaryota; kingdom Metazoa; phylum Mollusca; class Bivalvia; order Venerida; family Mactridae; genus Lutraria; species Lutraria lutraria. The sequence continues at coordinate 6,105,830 of OZ026835.1, read as the reverse complement.
GGACAATGAGGTAGAGAGAGGAATAGAGAGGCAGAAACGGAGGGGGAGGAACACGGCCACAGTCATGTAGAGAGATGTAAAGAGACGGAGAGAGAAGAAACAGCGAAGAAACACAACAGAGAGGGACAGTGAGGTAGAGAGAGAGGAGCAGAGAGGGTAGAGACGGGGATAGTGGATCAGAAGGCACAGAGGGACAGTGAGATAAAGAGAGGAACAGAGAGAGTAGATACGGGGAGAGTGGAACAGAGAGAGACAGTGGGATAGAGAGAGGAACAGAGAGGGACAGTAAGATAGAGAGAGGTAAAGAGAGGGACAGTGAGATAGAGAGAGGAACAGAGAGGGGAGAGACGGGGAGAGAGGAACAGAGAGAGACAGAGGGATAGAGAGAGGAACAGAGAGGGACAGTGAGATAGAGAGAGGAACAGAGAGGGGAAAGACGGGTAGAGAGGAACAGAGGGATAGAGGGAGGAACAGAGCGGGACAGTGAGATAGAGAGAGGAACATAGAGGGACAGAGGGATAGAGAGAGGAACAGAGAGGGACAGCAGTGGAGAGAGGAACAGAGAGGGACCGTGAGATATAGAGAGGAACAGAGAGGGACAGAGGGATAGAGAGAGGGACAGCAGTGGAGAGAGGAACAGAGAGGGACCGTGAGATATAGAGAGGAACAGAGAGGGACAGAGAGATATAGAGAGGAAGAGAGAGGGACAGAGGGATAGGGAGAGGAACAGAGAGGGACAGAGGGATAGAGAGAGGAACATAGAGGGACAGTGGAGAGAGGAACAGAGAGGGACAGAGGGATAGAGAGAGGAACAGAGGGGACAGTGTGATAGAGAGAGGAACAGAGAGGGAAAGTGAGATAGAGAGAGGAACAGAGACGGTATACATAACCATGACGAAAACTATCATTGTATAAACTTAGTTGACGAAATATTCCGATGAAGTATATTTTAACCATTTGTTATAACTGACTGTTGGTTAGAAAGTAAAAAAATACTTGGTCCATCACATTAAAATGCATGATTGTGTTCAAATGTATCCGTTATTTACCAGTGGTCGTTATTAACAGGTGCTCTTTAACATGCCCGATTTGACTGTATCATCAGTATGTAAAAGAGATAAAGATATAAAACGAACTGATCTATCCGTTGACCCCAATCTCCCTATCAAATTAAAATCTTGACTTTATACAGATTGCGAATGTTGCTAGTTTGATTTGATTATTAATTTTTCAGTGTATCATTTCATGCCTTAGTAGCTATAGTCCTTGAACGGTTGTTTGTAAATACAGCCAGACTTTTGAACATGGTCCCATTTAAGGCGAGAAGACAAAAATGTAGTTTAGGCGCAGTGATTGATATTAGAACTACAATTTGTTCTATTTATCTGTTGGTATAAGATAACACTGTAATAAGGTCCGGGTTAATGTGAGGTCCGGGTTAATAATCGAAGTTCCACAGAATACATGTATTTCACTTTAAACAAAAACATAGTTCTTTGTAACGGTAAATATTTTTTATAAAGATTCCATGAATCGCAAGCGTACGTTAGAACATATCACACGGGCGAGAACCATGCACGATAATCGATGTAAGTTGATATATTGATATATACTGTATATTTGTTCTTTAATATGAAATTAATTAAAGCATTTGTATTTAGAATTTTAACGCTTATTGATACTGAGAGCTATTTGTATTAATAATTGATGTTACCATAAAAACACGAGTAGATGTTGTCATGGTAACGCGTGTATCATCGTAATGTAAGTACATGTATACCTATAACCTTTTCTTTTCTGCAAGTTCGGACGATTAGAAGAACACATCGACACTGGTCACTCACTCACTCACTCACTCACTCACTCACTCACTCACTCACTCACTCACTCACTCACTCACTCACTCACTCACTCACTCACTCACTCACTCACTCACTCACTCACTCACTCACTCACTCACTCACTCACTCACTCACTCACTCACTCACTCACTCACTCACTCACTCACTCATTCTATCATTCTATCACTCAATTGATCACTCACTCCCTCGAACCATTCATTTGATCACTCATTCACACTATCATGCACTCTCTCGATCACTCACTCTATAATACACTCACTCGATCACTCACTCCTTTTATCATTCACACTCACTTAATCACCCGTATGATCACTCAATCACTTGATCACTCGATCTATTACTCGATCACTCAATCATTCGGTCACTTATTCGATCATTCACTCATTTTAAGACTTAAGTATAATACTTCTGTCTGTTCGGTGATGTCGCAGAAATCAACATCATATTCAGCGCCTATTTGAAAAACGATCTAAACCAAGCCAAGAGTAATTACATATTTGACAAATAGGAAAATTATACAACAGTTAAATGTCTTATTCGAAAAGTTTATGTTGGTAAAAGCAGAGTTGATGAAGTTTTTGTTATATGTAATGTCGCTTATTATCTCCAGTAATGGAACATTTGATACATACATTGCCGAAACTGCTTTTTATTATTATTTCATTCTATAAACTGATGCGTGTGTGCGGTATCATTATATAAGATCTACATTGACGACTATTAGATTTATAACTTGGTGTCGCAAACACGAATGATTAAATCGATCAAGATTTTGCAGGCTTTAATTTTTACATAAATTTAGTGATAACAAGAAACAGACTTTCTATGATCTTTTCATGTCTTGATAAGATTTAATACGTAGTATAAATAAATAAAGAAATAACTTAACAAAAATAAAAGTCCACAGTAAATTTAAATCACCGAATAAATTAGGAGACTCTGTTCCTGTTAAACATATTGTAGTGATGCTGTAGTGAAGTCCAAATTCACCTTGAAAATAATTGCAATGAAAGAAACGCAATCCAATTGTAGTTTAAAATTAATCCTTTTGTGTCCGTTTGAATTGTAATGAAAAAAAATATAAAAACAATATTCGTCCTTAAAAGTGGTAGGAAAAATGGACATTGTACGTTTATCTAGACTCTTTATGGTCTCATATGTTCCAAGAAGTTTCAGCTGAAGGTTGTAAAAATATATTATATAAGTTACACATATGTATGTCGTGGGTCATGCCTAAGGCGATGGCGTAGTTGTTGAAGGATCTGTCGCCGGTGGAGGCGTTGTTGTTGTTGTTGTTGTTTTTCTCCTGTGACATGTTGCACTCACAACTGTAATGATAAAAAGGGTCTTCGTTACAATATAGATGTATGCAATCGTAGGTTAATGAGGAAATGTAATTCAGATAATATTGCATCTTAATATGTGTATCAATGAACTGATAGAAACATTGTTTGTAAATCTTAAGTGCCTTCCATAAGTTCAGTAATGCAAGCGTTTGGTAAATGAGTTAAAAGTCTAGGCGAGACTCAGATCCTCGGAGACAGTTTGGTTGAAGTGATAGTTAAGCTAAATGCCAGGATTGTCTTCCATCCGCGACTTCACGGGTTCAGTCTTAGGAGTAGATAGTTACTGGTGGAGAACAATTAATGTTAGGACCATTTAGAAACCAGGGGCAATGGTGAGGTGAAGCGTCCGTCGATATATAGCAGATTGCGATTGAAAACAGACGAAAAACGTCTCTAAATAATAATTATTACAACACAATTATCACAGGGAACACTCGCCGTGCACAGGGTTTGGGTCCGCAGACTTAATTAACGCATCTCCATTTTAAGCTATCCAGGTCAATGTCTATGCTAAAGGTCTGTAGGTGACGTGTGACCGTTTCAATTTCCCAAGGTAACATAGACTTAGCTGTCACAGCGGGATGAAATACGGAATTGAAACGGTGCCGTTTTTTCAAAATTTAAAAACCCATAAATAAGTTCATAAAAGTATTATTAATATTATGTTTTACAGATGGTTAGCCACGTATAACTTTGATAGATTGTACAAATTAGTATCAAGCAGAGATACAGGTCTGTGTTAAAATATCACGCAGTTTATGTGAATGGTGAAAAGTATACAGATATTCATCACGCGTTACCATATCAACACGAATGTCATGAAGAAAAACGGGTGTTAGATTATCCGAAGTCATCCGAACAAAATTAGCAAACTGTTAAACATCTACTACATGTGTTTGCTTGGGTTTAACACCGTTTTACAACAATTGTTCGGTTATATACGGCGGCTGATTGACCTAACAAGTTTTCCTGGACTGTATTCTAACCAGTACTAATTTACCCTTTCTCTAGGAACCTGCCACTTTTCCGCATGAGGAGGAATATTGACATTGTCATCTACCACGACCCGAGGTCCGAGCTAGGATCGCCTACATGTGTACTGGACAAAGTAAAACATTTAGAATCACATTCTAGAAATTCAAGCCAGAATGAAATTTCGATATTTTATTTAGGCGTAAAAATTGCAATATATTCTTGTTATAAAGGTCACCTATATAATAAAAATGTTCTTTTAATAAGAGAGTATTAAAAAGTGGGCAAAGACAATTGAGTCTGTATGATTTACTTGCATTAAAATAGTATCACTTGCCTATGCTAACTTATTTAAAATTTCATATATTATGTAACATAACGTCTTCTAATATTGCAGATTTACTTTTGAATTTTCATGTGTAACCTTAAATAAGAACCGTGACCACGTGCAATTAGTGTATCATAATATAATACTGACACGCACGTCATTCATTTAAACACTGGGTTGATTTTAACATTTATATTGCTAAATCTCTACTGCAAATTGCACTGAACATTTCAATTACACATTAAAATATTTGTGCTGACATTATCCTGTCAATCAACTTGCAAACCCACCCCTGATATCGTTCAGGATAGACTAAGTGTTTAAGTTTTTAATATCCGCGGATTAGACCAAGTTCCGACGTTTTAACTCAATCACCCTAGTTTTTCATAAATTAACATAATTATTGAAATGAAACGATTTCGTCCTTTTTTGGTTCCTGATAAAGGAACCATTTAACCTGCCAATTATCGCCCAAGTGAAAGACGTGTTCAACTAATTTAACCAGTCTAAAAACGTTAACAAGCCAGTGTTATACAGATCTATGGTAAGTTTCAAAGACCTACCAAAATTTTAATTTGACATGAAAATTACACCCTTAAAAGTCTATTCTTACACCGAACAGAGTGTTCTTACAGTTAAATTTGTAATATTTACCAGGTCCACGTTTCTATAAACAAATGTGTGCAGCCATTGAAACAAAATACGTATCAGCTTGCTTTTTTCAAAATGAAAAGAGAAGAGAAAAAGAAATATATTACGTAGACATTTAATTGTTTGTTTTTCGCCGCGGCGTATTTTGTACACATAATTCAAGTTAAATGTTGGATCAACGCGAAGCAAATAAAAAAAAACATACACAACTTTTTACTGAAGTAAACCTAGATAATGATCGTTCTTAGACATGCAAATAGTCTACACATGCAGCTGTCAAAATTCGAAATCAACAATAATTGACCAATCATAGAAAAATACGAAACTTTCAGAACTGAATAGAATAGAACAAAACAGAACTTCAGATGCATTCCAAGGTTACATTATAGGCAACACTATATAGATATATGAGAAATATGCAGTTCAGGCTCTCCAGAGCGGCCCTCTTGAGCAACAACCTCCCCGCAACAACAACATGATGTTTTCCCACTGCACGATTTGACTATTAATTTAACCTCTCTAGAGCAACAACCTCTCAATAACAACATAATTTTGCTACTACCAAAAGGTGTTGGTTTGAAGGGATTGTATGCTTCTTCAGAAACAGCTGGAAACATAGTAGACTATAATGAAAATACTGTTTTGAATTAGAATTACATTTGGAGAGGTGTCAGTTAATACACCGGCAGCACCCAATTGTGTGAACATTGGACAAATTAATGTTTTGTTTAAAGGATCTATTGGTATCAACTTTCATATACATGTTATATCAACCATTATATCCCATTTATTCGTACAAAGCAGTACCTGCGCAAATCTTCATTTGTCATTTGTAATTTCATGTATGTAATAATTATTGTATTTTTACAAGGCCCTCAGCGCCTACAGATTTCAAAATAAACTTAATTAAGCACAGTTCTCTTCATTTCATAGTAAATTATGTTGACAGTTTTTTTGTATATGTATTTATGAGTGTAGATAATGTACTATGTGCAAGTCTGAATAAAATGTCTGTTTATCTGTCTGTCTGTCAAATTTAACCAATGGTTTGAATTTGAGGTTCGGTTAAAAAGTTCACTAGAAGCAAGATGGTTGTTCTTGTTGTATCAGGCCCTAGATGATTTCACAATACAGACAGGTAAGCAGACAAACAGAACATATTGATATATTAAATTTCACTGGAAATAATTTCTTATGAAATTTAACCAATGTATTATACAATCGCCTCAACAAATTTTAAATCAAATGTTAACCCAACCTTTAATCTAATCCATGCAGTCATTTTTATCTTAATTCTAAATACTGTATTTACTATTTGGTTTAGTTATTTTGTATCTCAAAGAATCAACCAGTGTTACAATGTATGGTAATCAAACATGTTCATTGTATATAAAAATATCAGAAAATAAAAAAAATTGCTTGGTTGGAAAATCTTACACCGAGTATCATAATTATTTAACCCCGACAAAAAAAAGTTGATTATAATACCAAGTATGAAAATCTACAACTCGATCGCCACACAAAACCTCTAGAAAGATTTCTTTCCAAGCCTTATTATTCACGTCACCAGAAACAATTTGGATGATTAAATATTATTTGAAATCATCATTTACAGCATGTGTGGCTATACAGTCTACCATAAGAAATTCGTATTACCACACTTAGTTTTTTTTCACAGGTTATTTGCATTAATAAATGCATTTTCTGACGAATTGAACATTATGTGACCTATAAATTGTATTTCAATTTGTTAGATATAACTGTGTACCTATGTGTTTACAAGTTATGAAAAATAAACTAAAAAATCGCCAAAAACATGGAACGGTTGATATCAAATAATTATCTATATCTGTATATAATTTATTACCATTGCTATCAGTCGACGGTATTATTAATTTCATATATAACAGACGGACGATCAAAGAGTATCGTTTTTTTAAACATCTAGATATTAATGATTTTTTATCTTTTTTATCTTTTAGATTAACAAAACTGTCATCAATCATGCCCGGTGAGAAAATATTAATATACTGTAAGCAATATTTTAACCTACATCATGTATGTGAGTTTTTATTCATGTACAGGTTACAATATAATCCAGAATTTAAATAATCACTTCATAAAATCCATAGTTCACTTCTTCCCGCTTGACAGTGAAGATAAAGAAGGGAAGACTCGTGGAAAAACAATCCGATTTTACTTATATCCGAAGGCAAATACAACCGTGTTTTACTGAGCTTAAGTCCACGTAAATGTTAAAACTGCCTCATTTACGTCTACATACTTATGTTCAGATTTCCTCCGTATTTCAACTAGAAAAAGACTCACAGTGTGTTTGGAATAATCTTAAATAATGTTTATACATATTACATACACAAGAAGTTTCTTGCGTTTGCAAAACTGTTGGAAATATTTTTTAAAAAATGCGACATGCGATAACAAATATTAAGTTCATGTAGTATGAATAGCTTCTCTTCGGTTTGTAGACAATATTTATATTTTGTTTACACAGAATGTCTCTCTTGAATACAAATTCAAGGGCAGATAACTAAAAAATGTGTTCGTCAACTCCCATTTTTACCGCTTAAAATGTTTCTGTTATCATATACTATGAACATGCGAAGTTTAAAAAAATCATGAAATAGTTTTCATTTTCCCTGTATGTATATGTGAAAAAACTGAAAACTGTAGCACACGTCCTTAATAAATTATTTCATTACTTAGTTTCGCTTTTAGAGAAATTGTCAATATGACTCGATAAATACTGCGTAGGGAAAATAGGTCGGACAAGCATTTCAGATTGATTTTTATGACTACAAGGTGTTCGAGTATTGGAATGTAATATAATTATCTAACATTATGTAATAATGCAATAATTGACAATTAATTCACAGATGAATGATTAAATGCTAAAATGAGAAAAAAACAGAAATTTTGAAAATATTTAGAACCGAATGAAATTATACTGAATATTGAGTAAAAACTCAAAGAAAGAAATTTAATTAATTAACGATGAATTATGCTAATATTTTTTATTACAGATTATAAGTTCGAAAAGCAATTACTAATTGTTTAAAAAAGTCATGACTACTTTATCAAATGGCAATGAATATTCTATGCATGTTTAACAAATTAATTATGAACGAATTAATTGTTCATCATGAAAAGTAGCAAGAGAGACAAGACTATTAATAGATTTGAACATATTCAGGTGCAAAGCCAATGAAAGACGATTAATTAATGGCCATTTATTGAACAAACTCAATTCTGATTGATTAAATACAATAAAACCTTTCACAGTACTCGTCTTAATATTACGACCACCGTCTCATCTCTTGTTTTCGAGACATTTTTTTTCAACATTTCTGCCGTATTTCAAATGAATAACCAGATTACTTTTATATAAAACTTTTTACGGATCCATACATCGTCTTACTGTTAAGGTTTAATTGTAATCTATTGTCATTTATCAAGCAATGTAACATATTTTTTCTGACCAATTAATGTTACAGAATAGTAATTGTAAACTATGGCCAATGTATTTATAGTATCAGCGACATTGGCACAGAAAGTGACCATGATTAACAGTTAAGTATTAAAAAATAAAAAGCTACCTTCAAAGTAGATCACAGAAATCAAGCAATACAGTATCAACATCCAGTAAAACAATAAAATCCACCTGACAGACATTCTGAAATCACTATCAGTCACAATCTCCAATTTCCTCAAATTCCCTCAACTGTAAAATCCACTCGACGGTTTTTTCAAAAAGTCTGATTTACTGGATATTGTTGGTGAACCCGACAGTTTTTCTAAATGTTAAAATATCAGCCCCGTTGTCTGTCGAATTTTCTGTTTTTAGTTCTTACGACGCTGCTCCTGTTGAATGAAAAATACTAGGTATTTTAGATTTTAACCAAACGTGATTATTATTTGTCAATCATTATATGTATGATTTTGAATTGCGGAAAGTTGAAAAAAATCAACTGAGCGTGATTAATTATTCATGAAAACATGGCACTGTCCACATGTGCAGGAGGGCGTAAATGTATTTCATTGTATAAGTGCACACCCTTATAATAATCATTGGTGATTGTTACGATAATATTCAAATAAAAGACGTCTATGAAAATAATAATTTTAAAACTTTGAATGGTTTTCTGTTAAGTTCAACATAATTGTCGTCTATGATGAAATATTATATAAAAGGTACGGAAATGAATTATACTTACAACAAAATTAAAATGCCAGAAAGATTGTCACGTTTAAATACATCTATGATATCATTTGACTGATAATTAAATAATTATTGTATTATATAAAATATTCAATGTAACAAATGTTCAGTTTTCTGTTATTATCCTAAATTAAAAATAAAATGCAAGTCATTAGTTCTTTTAAACTCCGTTGATTTTTGCTGTCATTTTACATCGATCTGATGATACTATTGTCGTTTTTCATCGTTTTGTAATAATATTGTGAAACAAAGATCACATATTGTTAAGTATATTCATGCTTTAATTCCAGATAATTTTACTACTCATGAAATGGCATTATAAATGTAAACATGTTTGTTTATATTGAAAGATACTTAATCACAAATATAAATATTTATGTAAATTTACCTGACTTAATATCTCCGTAATTTTTTTATGATCAGCCTAATGACACGATCTGCGATTTCCAATATAATAGCTTGTTGCCCACAAGTGTTTGCAGTATTTCATACCCGCCTGTCACTAAAAACGCCCTAAAATTATTTCAAAGTATCTTCCAATTATGATCCACAACAGGTCATGCTGATTTACGTCAGTTTTTCCGACAGCGTCACACACAATAGGGTATAGATAGTCCTACATGCCGATGTCTAAATTCATTTGAAATCTGGTCTTTATTGACTTATCTTGTTCAAGGAGTGATTAGCCACCCGACCAACTATCTTATTTCTTCATGGTTGACATGTCATTGAAAACCACAATTTTAACAGCTAGTTTGTAACAACATGTCGTGAATAATTGCATCATTTTTTTTTCTAAAATTATTGCCTTATCTGTAAATCTTTCTTATCAAATTATTTTTATGAATTTTCTATATCTTATTCTAATGAGTGTCAGGTCGGTGTATTCCTTTTACTCTCGTAAAAAAGTAAAACAGGACAGATACCTCATTTGTATGTAATCATGTAGTCACTTTTCTTTTCATTTTGTTTGTGATTTACTACTGATTCTCACAAGATTATGTCACCGCATTATTCAAGTAAGTCAGTTTACTAATAGGCCAGATTTTAAACAAATTATAAGCAAATAGTAAAATTATCAATTCTCTTTAGATTTTCTTATTGGTCAATAAAGCGCATTATGTGTCATAGTGTTTTTAACCTACGTCTATAAATCACTGAGATAATTAGATATGAATAACACACCACATGGCAGTAATTATTATATAGATTGTAGTATTTCGTACCAGTTCATAATTTGAACGGGTATTCTTCCAACGCTGGTTCCACAAGCTAACGAGTACATTTTCTCTTTCCGTACATTAACAATTATGTGGTATGAGGTATATGTACAAGAAATGTAATGTAAACATATAGTTATGAATCCTAGCTAATCTATTCAGAAACTTAAAATAACTAAAAAAAACAGCAATGGAATATGCAAGTGTGACAGAAGAGAAAACATCTGACCAACATTGAACAGTTTATGCCTGTCAATGCTTCTGCAAATTATAAGAATTAAAACACATCTTAAGAAATATTTATAGTGTGCAAGGCAAGTTTTCGATTAAGAGGGCGTTCCGATTACTTATCAATCTCAACATGTCCACCACTAATTCTATAGGCTGCTGCTATCTTTACTGAAATACAAATTTGAAGAAATAGGTCTTCACAGGTAACATCTTCATTCATGGATGATATCACATACTTTGGTATTTTCATTTTGTTTAGATTTTTTTTGATGTATAAGTAAATATACAATCTTATCAGACTTTCCTTTATATTAAATACTATTAAAACTAGGGACTGCTGTTTGGATAGGTTTCAATGATAATATTTTTGTCAAATAGTTGTTTTATGATTCTAGTCTCTTATAATTCTAATCAGAATGACCACATTCGTAAATTCCCGATGCACAGGTCACGCAACAAAGTAGTCGTCCGACTTAATATTGAAGCCAATGAAAACGCTGATTTAGTGCTCGATCCAGGATTTTGGCCGAGGGGTATCACATGTTCACCGTGGTTATCGCGAGCTGAATAGCGTCATCGTGGTAACAACACATCTGTGAACCATGATAGACATGAACAACGACACCACCTAACAAGCTCGTACAGAGCCTCGAACGACAGTAGTGCCTCATTTGTACACTACAACAAAAACAGCACCCTAAACTTAGATAATGACTAAAATGGATGGTGCTTATTTTGGAATGAACTTGGCTACATGGAATGCCACCGGTATTATGTCATCGGCGGCATATGTTTGTGATATTTTATCTATGTATAATGTTGATTTATTGGGATTGTCAGAACATTGGTTGTTTCAGCATAGCCTGTATTTCCTATCTTCACTTAATAACAATTATAATTGTCATGCTGTGGCCGATTTCGGCTTAAATGTACCTAGTAACCGTAAAGTCGGTAAAGGTGGTGTAGCGATACTGTGGAATAAAAAACTGGACAATGTTCTCACACCACTGCCTATTGAGGACGATCATATAATTGGTGTACAAATTCAAGTGAAGCCAAATTTATATTTCTTCATATTTCAAGTGTACCTACCGTGCACAAACTATTCTATAGACACATTCAAATAATATATTGATAAACTATACAATTTATGGTATATGTACAAGGACTCTGGCGTACCAGTGTTTATGGGGGATTTCAATGTGAATCTAAAAGCAAGCTCCGCCAATACTAGGGAGCAAATGTTTTATGAGTTTTTGTTGCATACGAATATGATTGCTACTAACAAACTAGACATGTGTAAAGGTGCTGCTTATTCTTATGTATCATATGACAATTGTTGTTTCTCATTGATAGACCATATATGTTTACCTGTTGAATGTTTGTATTATGTAAACCATTGTGAGATTGTTGATGATCATTGTCTTAACGTGTCCCGACATAGACCTATTGTAACTTCTCTGTGTATTCCAACCTTAGATGATGATAATGTGGTTCGATTACAACAAGTGTTAAACGAACGGAATATAAAATGGAGACGTTTACATGATGACGACGTGATACGCTACCAGTCGTTACTGAAAGACGACCTTAATCTGATGTCATTAGATAATTGTTCATTTGATGAACGTGGTTTTGATTGTGCATATGACACATTAGTGAATTCAGTGCTTAATGCGTCTACATGTCTACCAGTATCGAAATTTAAATCTTACTTGAAACCTTACAAAGACCTCACAAAGGCACATAAACATATGACTCAGGTGAGGAGTGTGTGGTGCGCTGAAGGTAGACCGGCAGACCCGAGTGTCGACTCTTACAAACAGTATAAATCTGCTAAGTGTGCCTTTAGGCGATTACAGAGACAATGTATTCAACAATACACCGTTAAACTTAACCAAGAAATTGACCGAACGGCTGAAGTGAATAAAAATCACTTCTGGAAAATTGTAAAAAACAGCAAAAAAATAAACTAGTAGATCGACTGGAGCTGGAATTAAGTTTAATGGTTGTGTCTATCGCGATAACCAAGATTTAACCGAATAGTGGGGCTTATATTTTAAAGATCTCTATAATCCATGTGATAATCCATTGTATGATGACAATTGGCATGATGAAGTGTCGGAGTATGTTTCATCTGTTAGCGGTTCTATGACACCCGATCCAAATGCTACGATACTACCAGACACTGTGTGTAAGTTAATAAAATCATGCCCTAAAGGCAAAGCTTGTGGACTCGACAAAGTGTTTTATGAACATCTCATTTACGCAGATGAAGTTATTTCCCCGATTGTTGCAAACATTTTCACATACATGTTGAGAACGGCATTTATACCTGATTCAATGGAAAAAGGAGTAATTATAACGTTACACAAAGGCGGGAAAAAACGACGAGATGACCCTAACAACTATCGTGCGATTTCGCTTACCTCATCAACTTTAAAACTATTCGAAATGGTTCTTCTTGATCGATGCAAGCAAACACTTTTAGAAACAATAAATCCACAACAAGGCGGATTCCAGGAGCAACTAGGCACCTTAATGACTTCGTTTATCCTAAGAGAAAGTGTGTTTTTTTCGCGAGAACAGTGTAGCAAATTATACGTCTGTTTTTTAGACGGGCGTCAAGCATTCGACCGTGTATGGCATGACGGACTTCTATATAAACTATTGGAAACAAACTTGGACGTCATTTCATATCTGGCATTTAAAGACTTATATCATAACATATATAGTTGTGTTCGGAACCGCGGATTCCTGTCGGATTCATTTCCCATTCTACAAGGCACCAGACAAGGCAGCAAATGTTCGCCTATGCTATACCTTTTATTTATAAATGGACTCATTAATGAACTTTCGAACAGTGCATAGCTGATGATATGATCTTGATATCTCTCTCAAAGAATGGACTTGACAATATGCTCTCAATCTGTGACAATTATTCAAAACGTTGGCGCTTTGAATACAATGGTAACAAATGTGGTGTCATCGTCTTTAATGAAGATCGCAAGAAAAACACCCTTCGTGATTGGAAACTCGGTTCACAGATTATCAGTGAGGTTGAAAACTATACCCACCTGGGCATCATCTGCAACAGATTTATGTCTACAAAGGCGTCAATACATGAAGCTTGTGTTAAGTTGCGTGGAACCTACCTGAGTATAACTAATAGTGGATTTCACCCAACCGAACTCAACCCACTAACGTTGAAAACTTTATATAAATCTGCGGTAATTCCCAAAGCTCTGTTTGGGTGTGAGTTATGGAATACATATACACAAACTGACATGAACAAAATAGAAATTGCCCATCGCTTCTGTATAAAGAATATACAGTCAATGAAAACACAAATTAGTACTGACTTTTGCTTATCTTCATTGGACATGGATGCAATAGTGACCTCGATAGACTGTAGAAAATTTGTGTTTTTTGGACAACTCTGTAGATTGCCGTGTGAATATCTCGCTAAACGAGTGTTTATTAATCGCCTGACACGCTACTTGAACAACGACGGCCAAGTTCTAGGACTCATTCCAGACGTATATACTCTATTACGAAAGTACGACATCATGTCGGTACTTGAAAACTACATAGCTACAGGAATATTTCCTTCTAAACACACATGGAAAACCATTCTTATCAGACATGTGTCAAATCCATTGAAGCTTGGCCGGATAAATAATTTAGTGCAGAAAAACCCGACAGGCGTAGAATACATTCCCAAGGTGAATAGTCAATGCGAATTGTGGACAGTAACACAGTTTCATCCAGAGTTACGCCCCCTTTGTGAGGTATTGGTTAATTTGTCTGGGAAAATATTATCTCGCCAATATAGGGAACAGTGCACATCCTGTTTTTGTATTTGTGAAAACAGTGTTGACCACATATTTAACTTTTGTCCAAATATGTTCATGCTTAGACGACGGATATGGGACTACGTAATAGGTAGTGAAAACATTACGGGTTATGCTCGCTGGATGTCACAACCTCGTGATGTCCAGATTACTGACAATTATGTACAAAGAATCTAGGCACTCAAAATTTACTCTTTTGCGACTACTTTACCATATGTTTAGAAACATATTTTTTCGTTAAGAATGTTCAACATATGTGTCTAATAGTTAGTTCACATTACACAGTCATTTTACTATAAGACACTCTGATATATACTCTTGATTGGTGTGCATTCTATCATGTATTAAACTTGTTACTATTATGTATGATGCTACAAATCGTTTGATTAGTCATTCACTTGACTTATCTATGTTGTATAACTGTTATATATGTATGTATAGTATATTCTTTTTTCTCTGTTGATGTTATTGTAAATATGTTATGATGCTCTCCTTATCTTGAGGAAATAAAATAATCTATCTATCTATAATTCTAATCAGAAATCACCTGTTTCATTTGTTTTTATATATTATGTATTACATTTGTAAATGTGGATGAGACTTAAATAATATGTTCAAATAAATAATATGTTCATGATATGTCATTCATTACATGCGCAAGGAATGTACGACGAACAAATGACTTCTCAATTAAATAATTTCCCATTTTACAAGGTGGAAATGCTTGACAAGCATTGAACAAATTCTGAATTCATAGACAAAATCAACTTGTATTTGAGAGTCCAGAAAATTTACCTTGGCCTTTGCGTTCTACAAACTGCAATTCCATACCAGCTCATAGTAGACAAACTACTCAGTTTTCTACATCGTATTATATATGCCTCTTTTAGGGTTATCCTTTCCAAATATCCCTAAAACCCCTCTTAGCGACAAATACAGTAACGAGACCGCAATTTATTTTACGTCAAATGGATTTCTAAGTTACACAAGGCCCCTACTAAACAGCGATTTATTGCTAATTACAGTACTCGATCTATTGCTTAGCAGATATATTGGAAGGCATAAAGCGAATTTTACATGGGGAGCACGTATCCTAGCATCAATACCCGATTGGCTAATATTTCAGTCTGGCTTTCGTCTTAAAGTTTATAGCACCATTCTGTAAGAATGTCGAGAACCAGACTAATGCAGTATTTCAAAGCAATTGAGAACACATCTTTTTTAAGTATGGATACTTTTTGAGATATTTTTCATGAAAAGCTGTAGCTTGTATATCTGTACATAATCTGTTATATACAGGTCTCAAGTAGAGTTGGTTAGGTTAAATTAACCGGTAGTATACCCGATTTTCGATAATAAAGGAAGCAAGTTTAAATCAGAATTTAACTGCCGTTGTGGACATTTGCATTGGTGGATTTATATGCAATGTACGTCAACCAGAGCAGAAGATTGGTGGTTTCCGCACCATATATTTTTAGCAAGCACCAATGTTTCGGTGTACATACATTTTTTCCCAACAGATTTCGTCGGGGATTACATAGCCAAAGAGTATAACTTTTCCGACACTATAATTTTGATCCTGTATTTGAACTCGGAAGATGGATATCGTCAAGTCTAAATGTTTCTATATTCATCCGTAGAGTACAATAATTATTATTTCAGGTAATGCACGTGTATTAACATACGTACCTGAATTATTTGGACTAGCATCAGCATCCAAAACTGCAGAAAAACACATCTACTGGTCTGTAAATCATCTGGCCGCCGAAAACTATTCGACTTGTAAAACTGTTGACTTTGGTCTGACAACTGATAATGAGCCCGTTTAAGGAAGCCCTGGAAAGAACCTTTCATGGTTAATAGAAATCTAATGATGTCCTTAGTAAATTTCAGTCTTAACAATTATAAATTATCGAATAATTCTACATATGAATTTTCTACAGTTTATTCTATATAGCCTCATGTCCGTATAAAGGTATCTGACTTGGTAAAAATCGCTAAAATAACGTATTTTACGTTATTTACAAAGATTAAATATCATACTTTAATACCAAGCAACAAAATATTCTAAACGAACGCTCAAAGTGATGTTTTATTGCGATAAATACTGCACCCCTTTATCGACTTTTCCTTATCAGCGTTATACATCTCTAACGTAATGCGCATTGTATTCGTACGATATGATACTATTAATTCATTAATGACAAAAAAAATCTCTTACTAGACAACAAACCTGGGCGTGGTTTCAATTATTGAACCGTTAACATAAGCGATTTTGATTGGCTATCAAAATTGAATGGGTTGCGTCAAATTCGTTGATTTCATGTGACGATAATGATTCGACATTTTAAAGTCCCATTAGCTTTTTGTTATAAAAATATACATGCAAAAAACAAACAATTGCAGATATTATCCTAAGATAATTATTACCGACGAAACGAAACATTTTTCTTCTAAAAACACTCATTTGGCTATGAATTTTGCTTTTGTAAACTTGAAATATATAGAGTGCGTGACGTCAGTTCATGCCGTGTGCATAATATGACTGCAGGAAGACACAGCTGATGACAGATTTCAAAGCGGTTTTCGGTATTTTGTAGCGGAAATGTTAATATCAGAATTTCGATACTTGTTTTCATTTTTTACTTATAGAGTATTACGGGGTTGTGGGAGCGGAATTTCTTTAAAGTCAAGTATCTAACGAACGGAGGACGTTTTTAAAAATCTGAGGCACGGTTCCTTGCTTTATACATTTATAGCCATATAATATTTTCCTATATAAAGAGTAGTTATCGTTGTTCAAATAATTGTGAATCACGTGATATATTGGTTTATAGAAGACCAATCAAATGTAATATTTGTTTCGAATTACTTGCAATGCACTTTATACAGTGGGTTTATTTTTGGTATTATGGTTTAGTTTTTAAATCTATAAATTGGTGAAACTTGATTTGACCTGACATCCAAGCCAGATACCTAAAACAGAAATTATTTGTGAATATTTGAAATATTAAGTTAAAGCCCTAAAAATTAGTTTACCCCGTTCCTTGCTGCATTGCTGTAGACCTGTCCAAAATGGTGCACCAGGGAGGTTGTGTTTTGTCCTTTATTTTTGGGATGAGGACTTTAGGGGAGGTGGTATATAAAATATCTCAATAACTATACGTATATATATAGTATCTCAAGTGGATAATAAGAATAGTTTTCAGTTAAACACACTGTCGATACGAGGGAGGGAGTCGTCTAATTCAAACGTTAGAAATTGTCATTTAAAGGATACTGTCTGATGGCCATAAATGGTTTCATATTCTTTCTCGTGCAGGACCCTCGTACAATTATTTTATATAGTCATTATAGCGTTCTATACAATTTGCAATTTTAGACGACACAAACTCGACCTTGCTTCCGTTATCTCTAACAGTATTTTGCATAAATAGGGATTTATTTACACGGAGCATTACTTAAAGACACGCATGCTTTTGCAAGAGGTGCATGTTGTCCCAACCCGGCAACAGCACCAGCAGCACATTTGTTAGTTAACTGTGTACTCATTTTTACACAGATCTTTAAGTATACCCATTCACGGTTTTAATTTTATAAACACAATGGCATCAGTATGTTTTTACTGTACCTGAATCAAACTGATTAATAATACAGTTATCATAACTATGAATACATTTATCGTATTGTCACATCAAATGTATTCTTTGTTGTCATCATGCACAATGCAGTTTATCTAAATCGTTTTAAACATTTTACTATTCTGACAGATGCCGATTAGTTAAAACGTACGATGGAACAATTTAAAGAGGTGTGATGGGAGCGGTGAATAATGTTGGAAAAGATGTTGATAAAAAATTTAATGCTGAAAATCAATAAACAATATCTTCTACGAAAATAATAGGCACTGCAAATTGATAACTCCCCGAGTGGATATAAGTATTTTGTTGTACTTTCGTTTGCTCATGGTGTACATTTATCATTGTACTTTACTTGCCTTTTGTCATTTTTTGTAACGTGCTGATTTGTTATGGAGTTGGTGATAAATAGGTTGCGTATTTTGTTTGTCTGCGGTGACATACAGATTTATTCATGTGAAACACTCACGTATTGATATGAACAATTGTGACCGAATTAAACCGTCAGCACGTATACTTAAAACACTACATTTGGCTTGTTTATAGTTATAGATATATTTATAGTATACGATCATCAAAGCGTGTTTCGTATTAAAATGAATTGATGTGACCTTCTTCACAAAAGAAATATTATACGTATCACAAGGACTGTCCTCTTTATGTAAAACAGTTTACCCTCTCATCTATCACATGACGAGAATACACCGAAAGAAACATCTAAATAGATTTTACCATTCATTATCAAGTTTAATAGTTTGAATTGTTAACAGAACTTACCATTTTACAGTTAAGCGGTAAATGAAACCTCATTTTTAAGCTTGTATGATAGGCGTTAGGCTAATACCACTATTTCCAAAGGATTTCGTACTAACAAGATGCTCTTGCGTGCTTCGGTACTAAAAAAGTTCATTTGAAATACATTTACTTCAGATGAAATTTCAAACACATGAATGCCTCTGTAAAATGGAAGCCCTATAGGCACCTATAAAACCAGTCATATTAAACCAGTTTAAGTTTACCAATATTAAGTTCTTTCCTTTTATATCTAAGTATATGTAAAAAAAACAAGTGATTATCATATGTAAAGTTTGTATATCTGTATCAAAGACCTTTACTATTGAAAACAAGGATCTATAGGCGTTTCGCTAGGCCTGTATTAAACGTTATATTTTTTTCAGATGATGAAATAGGTACAGATGCATGTAGCAGGGCTGCAACGAATCTATTTTTCCGTAGCCATAGGTTACCCATTTATTAAAGGCGTAGAACAATACATTTCATACAATTTATACAATGTATATCCTGCGCTATTTTCTATAGAGGGGGGGGGGGGGGGGGGGGGTAATACTGTGTGTGTGTGGGGGGGGGGCGGGGAGACAATGTATTTGTTGTTGCTCACATGAGAAAGTTCATTTTAAAGAACTAAACAGCAATAATTTGTACTCAGGAGAGCTCAGGGTTTAGAAAATAAAAGAGTGTATGGGGTCAGGGGATAGGGGGTAAATTTAAAATAAAAGGTCAAAGCAGCTAAACTTAGTACTAAGGTTATCGTTCAAGGAGGATATTTGTAAATAATACATTGAGAATATACTGTTTCTTGTTGGTGAAATCTTTACGGCCCTGTTGGATGTCCCGATGCAGGCAATTTTTAAGGATTTTTTTTGCAATGAAAGAATAGGTTCATTTTACTCGTTACTAAGTCATCTTAAGATTACTCGGGAATCACTAAATCAATATTTGTGAAGTTGGCGGCCTAGCGGCCTGGCGGCGTGAAGTTGGCGGCCTGGCGGTCTGGCGGCCTAGGATATAAACACCCAATCACCCAGACATGTATCAGATTCACGTTCTACATGCATTCGAAACTATTTTGGAAGGAAAAAGTCGCAAAATTTCATTTCATCATAGTAACGCCGCCAGGGTGATTGGGTGTATAATATTCCAGGCCGGCAGGCCGCTGAAAATGTGAAGTTGACGGCCTAGCGGCGTAACTATGATGAAGTGACATTTGGCGACTTTTTCCTTCCACAATAGTTTCTAATGCATGTAGAACGCGAATCTGATATAAGTCTGGGTGATTGCGTGTTTATATCCTACCAAAGGTGTGCTCATGTTTATCAGTAGTCAGCTTCTCCTGAGTGAATGAAAATAACTGTGTCATTCAATAAGGTATGCATGCCCTTGCAAAATTAAGAGAAACGCAAGATATGAAATAACGTCAGTTTAATGACATTTCTGGCAGTTTTCACATAGACATACAGGCAGAATGAACAGAATGTTTTAAAACTTTGTATCATCATAGCATGTGATACAGGAAGCATTTTAAGCGGACGAAACGGGGGTCGTTTTTGAGTTAACTCGCTTAAAATTCTGTCCATCAGTTTACAATCTGAAAATCATATGATATCTTGGAAGTTCATGTCCGTCCATACGCTGGTGTTATTTGTCCAGAGTTCATTTTCATTGGCGATAATTCCCGTGTTCATAGGGCCACTGACACCAATCAGTACCATTAAAGGGAAACTACTGCTCGAATGGACTGGCCCGCTCGATCTCCCTACCTAAATCCCATCGAACACGTCTGGGATATGCTACAGAGAGCGATATCTGGGCGTCATGTCAAGCCAACAACCACCAGATGTAGCTCAGAGAAGAACCTCCGGAGGAACGGGCTCGAGTCCCACAATTTAAGATTCTACGGCTCATTAAAAGCACGAGGAGTCGATGTCAGGCTGTTTTGACGCACGAGGACATCAATCTCGATATTAAAACAAAAGAAAGCACTTTTGAGCATTTTCCTCAAAATTTGTATTCCCCACACATACCCATGACATGTCTAATTTTGACCCTGTCCTCATTTCGACGCTCGTTACGTACGAATGATTCAATGTATGGATTACATATTGCACTCATGATATGCAGGTATCTTTGAAAATAACCAAAAAATCATATTTTATGTATGTAATCCAAAATTGACGATAATGCCATACAGAATAAAAAGTGATCCTTATCAAATTTTGAGTAGTATATTATGACCGATAAATTTATATGATTATGGGACTTTAAGTTTAGGACTGGTCCAATTAAAGATTTCCCATGTAATCAAAACGTTGTAAGTCCCTACTGGTTAGAAATCAGTTTCGGGGACTAAAAATGCGCTTTTCCGTCCTTACATTTTTATCTCTCCGATCCATACCTCTGCCAACCATGTGGGGAATTAATTTGACTCGACACAAATGTTCCCCGTAATGAGATGGTGTGTCGTGTACAATGTCCAGATTCCTAGCCCAAAGGTCAAAGTGGGAGTTCGAAGGTCAACAGATATCTCTCCTGTCCGATTTATATCTCTGCCATCCATGTTGAGAATTTCAACTTTACTTGCTTGGCACAAGTGTTCCCCATAATGAGACGACGTGTCACATACCAGTACTAGCACAAAAGTCAATGTCACAGTGGGAGTTCGGAGGCATTTTTCCAGGCCGGTCCATAACTGCTTATTTAACCTCAATAACAGTGATAGAACCAGTAATGATTTTAACAGCTTATACAGTATTTATGTAGTTCCATTCCGATGCTAAATGGAAAATTGTGAAACCAGAAATATTTAGTCCACATAATTCTTTCCTATCCAGTAGGAGACTCTGTATTGCAAATTTAATATTCCATTCTCTTGTTATTAAAATCGCGATTCTCTCAACATGGTTTTGCTAAAAACTTCTGCACTTTTGTAACAGTTACTGTAAAAGTACTGTAATTGCCAATGATTTTTTTAAACTTTGCATGATCGTAGCATAATTATGATGACAGAAACATTTTAAACGTTTTTGAGTTATAAATATATATACACGCGTGTATGAATATTTATAAACACTTAAATATGTTACACCATAAGATTTGCTTTCTAATGTCATAGAATACTGATGGGTTCTAAATATTGTTTGTAATGCATAATTCAATGTAATGTTCTAAAATTTCACGATAAAAATTGGTACATTTCTTTCTGGATTTTGGGGACATTTAAATTAAAGACGTATATTACAATTATGAGTTCGCATGGCTACTGCGGAGGAATAAACTATACTGATTAGTTAATAGTTTATATTCGGTGCTAGGCAAAACATATGCCTCTTATGTATTAATTGACGTCTTTAACTATGTATTAGATAGTGGTAGGAAAGGATTAATCTTTATATGTATGCAAAGTTTTTAAAACATTTGTCCGTTAGAAATTATTGTGATATACGTAATTAAAAGTAGATAAGGTATAACTTTTAAATTAGAATTACATGTATCATCGATTCATCGTCACATGCAGTTTTTATCCATTTAATTATTTTTTTATGCATTTATGTAAGTTGCAAAATCGGGCATGTCTAATCCTCCGTTATTTATATTTTTAAACTATAAAATAATTCATGAATAATGATACACGTGGTTAATTTGACAGTTTCTCAAAGTTTTTTAACAAACGTGTCAATAGCCACGAAATATTTTATTTACGCACAAATCAACCAATTGACAACAGTACTTGTATAGGACGACATTGTCACTAGAGCATAAAGCGCAAGGATTGGTATTATTATACGTAAACTTCACGTCAGCATCACCAACCCACCAAACGGATCTATAACGTATTATAAATAGCTAAATATCTGTATCTCATCAATATATGTGATAGTTTTGCAAGAAGACGAAATTGATACAAACTGTCCATAACAAGGTGTCGTCTTATTCAAAGGTAAACATTTATGACATTTGTCATTTAAAGGATACTGTTTAATGGTCATAATGGTGTTTTATCATGACTTTTGTTGCATTGTTCTGTGTAAAAATATTATCTGAAATTTGTAATTTTAGACAATGTCAAACTGTTGGAAAAATTTAAATTCATATACGTGAAACGTTAATTTGTCGTGGAAATATTTCGGTATTTCACATGTAAATGATGATTTGAGTTGAGAGTAAATAACCGTTCCACAAACGGGTGTAAATTATTGAAGCTGATGATAGATCAATATATTTGTAAAATGTGAATAAAATCTAAATACTTTAGATAATGTCAAACTTTTGGAAAAAAATAAATTCATATACGGGAAACGTTAATTTGTCGTGGAAATATTTCGGTATTGATATAGAATTCGAGTACATGAATAAATGCATGATAACGCGAACGCATGTCCATTAGTTTGAACATAGTGTTTTACATAACCAGGTATTTTACCAAGCAGCTTTACGAAAACATGATTATGTATTCTTTTGCAAAGGTTTCAATATTTGCTCTTACACAGCACTAGCACTAGTGGGTACGTATGTAACCAGGTGTCATTACATGACTTTTTATTTGTTGGTATTTCACCTTCATTGAAAATTAACAAGACGTTTACCTGTAATGACCAATCTATGTTTAATTGATGTATAAATGGTTTTAATGGTTCATGTTTGTTTGCGGGAAATCGGTCATATATCAGTGGTCAGTTCACTCATAGCATTCATTAAGTACCAACTGTTATTGGTTAATTGCAGCGGTTTGCAATTTATTTAGTTGTTTGATTGATCGAGTTGATGCTCATATTCACAGTAGTTAACGTGATATCATATTCCATCACGTGTAAATGATTAAATAAATTCAGTAAATGGAGACTTCTTTGTCAATCAATTTCTTTTATCAGATCCGTTAACAATTTAACTATTGTCTTAAAATACACGTCGCCGTTTGTATCATTGTTTTTGCTGTTTTATTTTCAGGTACAATGAAGTTCTTCAAATATTTTGTGGTGTTTGTCGTAATTCTAGCGTTAGTTATTCCAGCAGACGCTGGATGGTTTAGAAGGGTAGCCAGGAAAGTGAAGAAAGTGGTAAAAAAGGTCGGAAAAGCTATAAAGAAAGTAACTTGCAAGGTAGGCAATTGTTAAAGCCATTAAAAAGCAACTTACAAGGTAGAAATGTTTTTAGAAAAGTTATTTAAAAGGAACTTTTAAGGAGAAATTAGCTTTTATTCGACATGCCTCGTCGCTGTGCTTAGATGTAGGTTTGAAATTTGAAAAATAAATGTATAAATTTTGATAATACAAAAAGTATCATTTTACTCGACATGTAGGGTTTCAGTGTGTTACATAGCTAGTGTTTTCATGTTCTTTCATTTCCTCAGAGCTTGCTTATATGTGTATACAACTTGCCAATTTAAATGGAATAAATCATAAATCAATTCTTTTCTTTCTGTTTACGGACATTTAGCATTAAACCCATGTGTTCTCTATTAGAACACACAATTGTGAAAATACTAAACCGTCAACATGAGATAAATTGTATACTGAAAACAACAGTTTACAAATGAGTAAGGAGTCATATAATATTTAATCAATACTGTATCTATAGCAATGTGTTTGAGAAGGATGTTCTATTGTGCCAAACATGCAAAAAAAATTCCAAACCCAAGTTGTTTTATACTCTGCCAACTCTGTTTTGAAGGTTTTATGGGGAGTGGTGTGTCCGGTTGGTGTCACTGGTGCTGGAGTTGGATTAGGTGCTGCTGGTGTACCAGGACCCGTCGTCGGTGTAAGTGTCGCTCTTGGAAAACATGGATGTCGTGTACAGAGGAAAAAACATTGCAAGAGAAGTGTGAGTATTGTTAATTGAATTATATATTGTACGTTTAATCATCAGGAGTGTATATAAGAAAAAAGAAATAGTTCGTTGCTTTCAACTAGCTTAAACAAGGCAAACCAAAAGAAGGAAAGAGAGGAAATTGATAGAAATATCATGATCGGGAAATATCTAAATAAATATTTTGACGATTTTTGTATACTTTGTACTATTTTTCAGGTTGACATGAGATACGAGATGATACCATTTTCGGATGAAATGTCAGATTATGATATGAATAACGATAAACATATATCTTATTATGAATTTGTGATGACAGTTTTGAAATCAGTGGACTTGGAAGATCCGAATGAACTCTTGGAACCATTTATGTTTTCCGACTTTAATGGTAGGCATTGTTTTCTTTCAAGCGCTTACATCCAAAGCTTAGAACATGGATTGTCACTTTGTTTTCATGAAATAATGGGTAGACATATTTGTATTGACGTGTTTTCACCACTGTCAGATGTTAGAATTATGTACATACAAGGGTATAAGAAAAACGTCAATTAGAAATACTTCAAGTGAAATTACTCAGACATTATTGTTTCGAAGAATAAAGCTCACCAAAGGGAGAAACAATATGGCCTCCGTGCGCAGTTGGCCTGTTAAGTATATCTTTCATACGCTCTCAAAGATTAATGAATCGTTGAAGAAAAACGATTCATTGTCATAATTAAAACAATATAGGGAAATTCCCCTGTTTAACCCGCAATGAATTTAAACAGTGTATTCCATAGTCTGATTTGAGGGAAATCCCCTACACAATATCATCGTCTTGTAGTTGATTGATTTACCATACGATTTATATTCTAAGTTAATGTAATGAGGTTTATTTGGTATGTATTTATTGTCAGCTTTATTTCACTAAATAAGGTTCATTTAGTTGAAAAAAGTTACAGCTTGTCTGCACATCTGTGAAATATTTGATACGCGTTTCCACAGTACATTTGATCTGTGTAACACAAATTTATTTGTGCTATAGAATTATATCTCTCCGATTTTCAGGCGATGGTGAACTAGATACCGATGAATTTAAAGGCGCTCCCTTATTATTTGGCCGTAAGTTCTTTTTATTACAATGTTACTAAACAATATAACACGACAGATTTCCAACTTGTGATTAAAAACATAGGCCTCTAGACGAAAAATGGCATTGAGTAATTATGATGTAATTTATTACTGACAACTTCATTGAAATTTAAGTTATCTAATTGCCTTAATACGCTAAAATGTAAATTGATATTTTAAGTTATTCACTAAGATTAAATATCATACTTTCACACCAGCAAAGAAATCTAACCGAACGCGCATAATAGTGATTTATTGCGATCAACACTGTACCCCTTTATCGAGCGTTAGCCATCTCTAACGTGTTGTGCAGTTTGTTGATCCATTAAATTCGTTAAAGACAATAATCCGTTATTAAATATTTTACTACACATCATAACTGGGCGTGGTTACAATTATTAAACTGTAAACGTAAATCAAAATTAAGCGGGGATGCATTAATTAATCGAAATTCTAAATTAGGACTTAAATCGCTAATTACTCGTTTAAAAAACACAGTAGGTGTCATTTCGAATAAAGATTGCCGCCTTATTTGATGATGGATTTCAAAAACGATTTTCGGTATTTTGTAGTATAAGGTTAGAGGCAGGGAGCCGTGTCTGATATTTTTTTTATTTGATTTTGTTATTGATCTGTGTAGTATTAGGTAACTTTCGGCGCGTTTGAATGGTTAAAAACCGAAACATTCTGAGACAGGTTTCCCCCAATGCGTATCAATAAACAGGAACAGACATACTATGCAAATTTTATTGAAAAATAAACTGAAAAACGCTGTTCAAAATTTCGCAACTTGCGTGCAGTATGGGTTTATATTAGAGCAACGAACAACTGAAAAATACTTTCAGAACTGATCTTATACTGTCATCAAGTATTGTAATAAATTATGTTAGTATGACTTGACAAAAAAGTCTCTAAATGGGTTAGATTTGAAAGTGTCCCGAGATACAATCATGTATCTATGAACAGCAAATCATCGATAATGAACTTCGGACCAAATTTTGAGCGTCAACAGTGAGGTGTGTCATTGAGGAAAAAAATGAAGTCGGAAAGTTTAAATACATCATAATTTATGAAATATCGAAAACCCTCACAACGATACAAATGTACTTCAACTTGTCTCAACATTTTGTAGTCTTTACGTATACATGTAGTTATACTCCCGTATTTGTTGCACGTTATTCATTTGCGTAAATGTTGTTATATTTTCAGATGCATATAGAAGTAGGAACATTTCTGAACTCGATTACGACAACTACAGCCCAGCTGCGGCATAAAAAAGAAACAATCGCAGAAGTTTGATAAATAAATTATTAAAAATGTGTCATCACAATGCTAACATTATTGTATACCTGGTCCCATTTTGTGAATTTGTTACTGGGAACAGAATACTTTTCACACTTAGTGTCCGTTATTCTTTAAATGAACCTCTCTTGTATTGTCACAATACAAACACTGATTCAGTTTTATCGTGCGTCATGTTTACTTGAGGTAACTATCCATAATTTATAAGAAATGAGGATTAGCATGTATAAATGATTCATTGATTTATGTTATTGATAATGTCTGGTCCTCTAAATATTCAAATTATTATTGTCCGTGCATTTGTTGTCCTTGCAATTGCACTGTTGTTTAATCGTACTTTTATCATGTAAGAGTATTCCGTTTCACGAACTCAGTGTGCAAACCATTGTATTCTATTTATTATTATTTTCACCGTCTTGAATCTGCCATCCATGTTGAGAATTTTAACTTTATTTGCTTGGCACAAGTGTTCCCCATAATGAGACGACGTGTCACATACCAGTACTAGCACAAAAGTCAATGTCACAGTGGGAGTTCGGAGGCATTTTTCCAGGCCGGTCCATAACTGCTTATTTAACCTCAATAACAGTAATAGAACCAGTAATGATTGTAACAGCTTATACAGTATTTATGTAGTTCCATTCCGATGCTAAATGGAAAATTGTGAAACCAGAAATATTTAGTCCACATAATTCTTTCCTATCCAGTAGGAGACTCTGTATTGCAAATTTAATATTCCATTCTCTTGTTATTAAAATCGCGATTCTCTCAACATGGTTTTGCTAAAACCTTCTGCACTTTTGTAACAGTTACTGTAAAAGTACCGTAATTGCCAATGATTTTTTTAAACTTTGCATGATCGTAGCATAATTATGATGACAGAAACATTTTAAACGAAAAAAATGATCTCGTTTTTGAGTTATAAATATATATACACGCGTGTATGAATATTTGTAAACACTTAAATATGTTACACCATATGATTTGCTTTCTAATGTCATAGAATACTGATGGGTTCTAAATATTGTTTGTAATGCATAATTCAATGTAATGTTATAAAATTTCACGATAAAAATTGATACATTTCTTTCTGGATTTTGGGGACATTTAAATTAAAGACGTATATTACAATTATGAGTGCGCATGGCTACTGCGGAGGAATGAACTATACTGATTAGTTAATAGTTTATATTCGGTGCTAGGCAGAACATATGCCTCTTATGTATTAATTGACGTCTTTATCTGTGTATTAGATAGTGGTAGGAAAGGATTAATCTATATATGTATGCACAGTTTTAAAAACATTTGTCCGTTAGAAATTATTGTGATATACGTTATTAAAAGTAGATAAGGTATAACTTTTAAATCAGAATTACATGTATCATCGTCACATGCAGTTTTTATCCATTTAATTATTTTTTTATGCTTTTATGTAAGTTGCAAAATCGGGCATGTCTAATCCTCCGTTATTTATATTTTTAAACTATAAAATAATTCATGAACAATGATACACGTGGTTAATTTGACAGTTTCTCAAAGTTTTTTAACAAACGTGTCAATAGCCACGAAATATTTTATTTACGCACAAATCAACCAATTGAGAACAGTACTTGTATTGGACGACATTGTCACTAGAGCATAAAGCGCAAGGATTGGTATTATTATACGTAAACTTCACGTCAGCATCACCAACCCACCAAACGGATCTATAACGTATTATAAATAGCTAAATATCTGTATCTCATCAATATATGTGATAGTTTTGCAAGAAGACGAAATTGATACAAACTGTCCATAACAAGGTGTCCTCTTATTCAAAGGTAAACATTTATGACATTTGTCATTTTAAGGATACTGTTTAATGGTCATAATGGTGTTTTATCATGACTTTTGTTGCATTGTTCTGTGTAAAAATATTATCTGAATTTTGTAATTTTAGACAATGTCAAACTGTTGGAAAAATTTAAATTCATATACGTGAAACGTTACTTTGTCGTGGAAATATTTCGGTATTTCACATGTAAATGATTATTTGAGTTGAGAGTAAATAACCGTTCCACAAACGGGTGTAAATTATTGAAACTGATGATAGATCAATATATTTGTAAAATGTGAATAAAATCTAAATATTTTAGATAATGTCAAACTTTTGGAAAAAAATAAATTCATATACGGGAAACGTTAATTTGTCGTGGAAATATTTCGGTATTGATATAGAATTCGAGTACATGAATAAATGCATGATAACACGAACGCATGTCCATTAGTTTGAACATAGTGTTTTACATAATCAGGTATTTTACAAAGCAGCTTTACGAAAACATGATTATGTATTCTTTTGCAAAGGTTTCAATATTTGCTCTTACACAGCACTAGCACTAGTGGGTACGTATGTAACCAGGTGTCATTCCATGACTTTTTATTTGTTGGTATTCAACTTACCACTGGTATAGAACAATTCTCAGATATCCTTTATAAGAATGCTTTTTCTGTTTTTGGCAAGACATGTAACATCAAGAATTATAAATATAAACGTAAATTTAAAAGTCCTTGGTACAACAAGGAATGTGAAACTGCTAGGCGTAATTTTTGTGCAGCAAAATCAAATTATCGTAAAATTAAATCGACAATTAGTCACGATGCACTTATCAATACACGTCGGGTATATAGACAAGTAAAGCGGAAAGCTCGTGCTATTTTTAAGGCCAAACAAAAAAGTTCTTTTCACCAGCTTGCTATGTCTGATCCTCAACAATTTTGGAAAGAATTGCAAAAGCTTAAACCAAAAAAATCACAAAAGACTAATATCACGAAGTCAGATTTTTTAAATCATTTTAAACATGTTTTATCTGATGACAATGAGTTCTCAAATAACGACATTGAAAACGAGATAAATAATAGTAATACTAATGATATTCAACATAATGATTATCTTGACAGTAGGATCACTGAAACCGAAGTATTAAGGGCAATTTCGTCATTAAAACGGGGTAAAAGTGGAGGTATAGATTGCCTCATACCCGAAATATTTATTGATTGTAAACATTTACTCACGCCGTTACTATGTAAACTCTTTAACTTTATGTATACAACTTGTTCGTACCCGGATAATTGGACTAAAGGTGTCATTGTTCCAATAACAAAGAAAAGTGATCCTAATGACGTTAATAACTACAGGGGAATCACTCTTACATCAATTTTTTCAAAACTATTTTCGGTGGTGTTGGATAATAGGTGTCGTAATTGGGCTGATGAAAATAAACTTTTATCTGATTTTCAATTTGGATTTCGGAAAGGAAAAAGTACAACAGAATGTATGTTTGTTTTACAATCAATTATTGATAAAGTTATTTCCAAAGATAAGAAAAAAATATTTTGTGCCTTCATAGATTTTCGCAAAGCTTTTGATGTAGTGTATAGAAAAGGGATTTGGTTCAAACTTCTACAGTATGGGGCATCGAGCCGACTTGTTAAAATGTTACAAAAAATTTATGAAACAGTAAAATCTTGTGTTCGAGTTAATGGGTCCAATACTGACAGTTTTTATACAACGCAAGGGCTCAAGCAGGGTGAGCCATTATCCCCAATACTATTTTTGTTTTTTTATAAATGATATGTATACTGAACTATATGATAATAATTTAGACGTATTTAGTGTAGGAGAATTACGCTTATTTCTTATATTATTTGCTGATGATACTGTTTTATTTTCTTATTCGAAAGAGGGATTGCAACATTTATTAAATAATCTGTATACATACTGTACAAAATGGGGAATTAATGTCAACGTTGACAAAACAGTTGCTATGGTATTTAAGAAAGGTAATAATCCGGAAAATGTAGATGTATTTTATAATGAGCGAAAATTAAGGATCGTTACAAAATTTACTTATTTAGGTGTCTGTCTTTCAGCTAATGGTTGTTTTTATCAAGCCCAAAAATCATTAGCACAGCAGGCAAATAGAGCCTTGTTTTCAATCTATTCTTTATATGAATCTGTTCCATTTTGTATTACAGAAAAGATAAAACTTTTTGACTCGATGGTAACACCTATTTTAAGCTATGGATGTGAAGTTTGGGGCTTTCACAAATCGTTAGATATAGAACGGATACATTTAAAATTTCTTAAAAAAACTATTATGTGTTAGACAACAAACTAATGCTACAATATATGGAGAACTTGCCCGAGTACCAATGAGTTTAATACGCAACAAAAAGAATTATTAAATTTTGGTTTAAAATAATAAACAATCGAGATACATTGATATTCAAATTATTCAATATGCGTGATCAAAATGGTAATTTTATTAATACGTGGTCAAAAGAAGTTAAAATTTTATTAAATAATCTAGGATTTTCTTATTTATGGAACAATATTATTGTATCAAAAGAGCAAATGTCAAGTTTAATTAGATGTTTATATGATCAATATTATCAGAAATGGTTCAACGAAATAAATACTCTATCAAAATTGGAAAGTTATCGTATATACTAAACTCATTTTCAGGTCGAACAATATTTAAATATAAATAATGATAAATACAGAATAGCCTTAACAAGATTTAGATGCTCCTCTCACAATTTATTAATTGAAGAAGGTAGACATAGGAATATTCCAAAAGAACAAAGATTGTGTAATAAATGTAGCATGCTAAGTATCGAAAACGAATACCATTTTTTATTAGTGTGTCCATTTTACAGAAATTTAAGAAAATACTATTTACCTAAGTATTACAATCATTGGCCAAATATTTTTAAATTCAAAAAATTGTTAAACGCATCAAACATTAATTTATTAAATAAACTATCGAAATTCATTTATTTAGCAAATATATTAAGAGCATAATTGATATTGTTATTCATAAGTATTTGTATTGCATTATAATGCTTTTCTCATTTTTTTGTACTTGTATTTTGTTATCGCCATCTTGTTTGTATCATTTTGTAAATGGCGATAAACTTGTAAAAGTTTATGCAAATAAATCTATTGTATCATTGTATTGTATCATTGGTATTTCACCTTCATTGAAAATTAACATGACGTTTACCTGTAATGACCAATCTATGTTTAATTGATGTATAAATGATTTTAATGGTTCATGTTTGTTTGCGGGAAATCGGTCATATGACTTCTTAGTTCAAATCAGTGGTCAGTTCACTCATAGCATTCATTAAGTACCAACTGTTATTGGTTAATTGAAGCGGTTTGCAATTTTTTTAGTTGTTTGATTGATCGAGTTGATGCTCATATTCACAGTAGTTAACGTGATATCATATTCCATCACGTGTAAATGATTAAATAAATTCAGTAAATGGAGACTTCTTTGTCAATCAATTTCTTTTATCAGATCCGTTAACAATTTAACTATTGTCTTAAAATACACGTCGCCGTTTATATCGTTGTTTTTGCTGTTTTATTTTCAGGTACAATGAAGTTCTTCAAATATTTTGTGGTGTTTGTCGTAATTCTAGCGTTAGTTATTCCAGCAGACGCTGGATGGTTTAGAAGGGTAGCCAGGAAAGTGAAGAAAGTGGTAAAAAAGGTCGGAAAAGCTATAAAGAAAGTAACTTGCAAGGTAGGCAATTGTTAAAGCCATTAAAAAGCAACTTACAAGGTAGAAATGTTTTTAGAAAAGTTATTTAAAAGGAACTTTTAAGGAGAAATTAGCTTTTATTCGACATGCCTCGTCGCTGTGTTTAGATGTAGGTTTGAAATTTGAAAAATAAATGTATAAATCTTGATAATACAAAATGTATCATTTTACTCGACATGTAGGGTTTCAGTGTGTTACATAGCTAGTGTTTTCATGTTCTTTCATTTCCTCAGAGCTTGCTTATATGTGTATACAACTTAAATGGAATAAATCAGTAATCAATTCTTTTCTTTCTGTTTACGGACATTTAGCATTAAACCCATGTGTTCTCTGTTAGAACACACAATTGTGAAAATACTAAACCGTCAACATGAGATAAATTGTATACTGAAAACAATAGTCTACAAATGAGTAAGGAGTCATATAATATTTAATCAATACAGTATCTATAGCAATGTGTTTGAGAAGGATGTTCTATTGTGCCAAACATGCAAAAAAAAATCCAAACCCAAGTTGTTTTATACTCTGTCAACTCTGTTTTGAAGGTTTTATGGGGAGTGGTGTGTCCGGTTGGTGTCACTGGTGCTGGAGCTGGATTAGGTGCTGCTGGTGTACCAGGACCCGTCGTCGGTGTAAGTGTCGCTCTTGGAAAACATGGATGTCGTGTACAGAGGAAAAAACATTGCAAGAGAAGTGTGAGTATTGTTAATTGAATTATATATTGTACGTTTAATCATCAGGAGTGTATATAAGAAAAATTAATAGTTCGTTGCTTTCAACTAGCTTAAACAAGGCAAAGCAAAAGAAGGAAAGAAGGAAAGAGAGGAAATTGATAGAAATATCATGATCGGGAAATATCTAAATAAATATTTTGACGATTTTTGTATACTTTGTACTATTTTTCAGGTTGACATGAGATACGAGATGATACCATTTTCTGATGAACTGTCAGATTATGATATGAATAACGATAAATGTATATCTTATTATGAATTTGTGATGACAGTTTTGAAATCAGTGGACTTGGAAGATCCCAATGAACTCTTGGAACCATTTATGTTTTCCGACTTTAATGGTAGGCATTGTTTTCTTTCAAGCGCTTACATCCAAAGCTTAGTACATGGATTGTCACTTTGTTTTCATGAAATAATGGGTAGACATATTTGTATTGACGTGTTTTCACCACTATCAGAGGTTAGAGTTATGTACATACAAGGGTATAAGAAAAACGTCAATTAGAAATACTTCAAGTGAAATTACTCAGACATTATTGTTTCGAAGAATAAAGCTCACTAAAGGGAGAAACAATATGGCTTCCGTGCGCAGTTGGCCTGTTAAGTATATCTTTCATACGCTCTCAAAGATTAATGAATCGTTGAAGAAAAACGATTCATTGTCATAATTAAAACAATTTAGGGAAATTCCCCTGTTTAACCCGCAATGAATTTAAACATTGTATTCCATAGTCTGATTTGAGGGAAATCCCCTACACAATATCATCGTCTTGTAGTTGATTGATTTACCATACGATTTATATTTCTAAGTTCATGTAATGAGGTTTATTTGGTATGTATTATTGTCAGCTTTATTTCACTAAATAAGATTCATTTAGGTGAAAAAAGTTACAGCTTGTCTGCACATCTGTAAAATATATGATACGCGTTTCCATAGTACATTTGATCGGTGTAACACAAATTTATTTTTCATACGTGCTATAGAATTATATCTCTCCGATTTTCAGGCGATGGTGAACTAGATACCGATGAATTTAAAGGCGCTCCCTTATTATTTGGCCGTAAGTTCTTTGTTTTACAATGTTACTAAACAATATAACACGACAGATTTCCAACTTGTGATTAAAAACATAGGCCTCTAGACGAAAAATGGCATTGAGTAATTATGAAGTAATTTATTACTGACAACTTCATTGAAATTTAAGTTATCTTAATTGCCTTAATACGCTAAAATGTTAATTTAAATTTTAAGTTATTCACTAAGATTAAATATCATACTTTCACACCAGCAAAGAAATCTAACCGAACGCGCATAATAGTGATTTATTGCGATCAACACTGTACCCCTTTATCGAGCGTTAGCCATCTCTAACGTGTTGTGCAGTTTGTTGATCCATTAAATTCGTTAAAGACAATAATCCGTTATTAAATATTTTACTACACATCATAACTGGGCGTGGTTACAATTATTAAACTGTAAACGGAAATCAAAATTAAGCGGGGATGCATTAATTAATCGAAATTCTAAATTAGGACTTAAATCGCTAATTACTCGTTTAAAAAACACAGTAGGTGTCATTTCGAATAAAGATTGCCGCCTTATTTGATGATGGATTTCAAAAACGATTTTCGGTATTTTGTAGTATAAGGTTAGAGGCAGGGAGCCGTGTCTGATATTTTTTTTATTTGATTTTGTTATTGATCTGTGTAGTATTAGGTAACTTTCGGCGCGTTTGAATGGCTAAAAACCGAAACATTCTGAGACAGGTTTCCCCCAATGCGTATCAATAAACAGGAACAGACATACTATGCAAATTTTATTGAAAAATAAACTGAAAAACGCTGTTCAAAATTTCGCAACTTGCGTGCAGTATGGGTTTATATTAGAGCAACGAACAACTGAAAAATACTTTCAGAACTGATCTTATACTGTCATCAAGTATTGTAATAAATTATGTTAGTATGACTTGACAAAAAAGTCTCTAAATGGGTTAGATTTGAAAGTGTCCCGAGATACAATCATGTATCTATGAACAGCAAATCATCGATAATGAACTTCGGACCAAATTTTGAGCGTCAACAGTGAGGTGTGTCATTGAGGAAAAAAATGAAGTCGGAAAGTTTAAATACATCATAATTTATGAAATATCGAAAACCCTCACAACGATACAAATGTACTTCAACTTGTCTCAACATTTTGTAGTCTTTACGTATACATGTAGTTATACTCCCGTATTTGTTGCACGTTATTCATTTGCGTAAATGTTGTTATATTTTCAGATGCATATAGAAGTAGGAACATTTCTGAACTCGATTACGACAACTACAGCCCAGCTGCGGCATAAAAAAGAAACAATCGCAGAAGTTTGATAAATAAATTATTAAAAATGTGTCATCACAATGCTAACATTATTGTATACCTGGTCCCATTTTGTGAATTTGTTACTGGGAACAGAATACTTTTCACACTTAGTGTCCGTTATTCTTTAAATGAACCTCTCTTGTATTGTCACAATACAAACACTGATTCAGTTTTATCGTGCGTCATGTTTACTTGAGGTAACTATCCATAATTTATAAGAAATGAGGATTAGCATGTATAAATGATTCATTGATTTATGTTATTGATAATGTCTGGTCCTCTAAATATTCAAATTATTATTGTCCGTGCATTTGTTGTCCTTGCAATTGCACTGTTGTTTAATCGTACTTTTATCATGTAAGAGTATTCCGTTTCACGAACTCAGTGTGCAAACCATTGTATTCTATTTATTATTATTTTCACCGTCTTGAATAAAATAATTATAGTTTGATTAAGTTTCTCTGTTATTTCTAAACATCAAACTTTTGACATCGACGATACAGTCAGATAATTATGCCGACCAAACGGTGTTATTTATTTGGTTTCACACGATTTATAGGTCTATAGTCGTTGGTATAAGATCTAGCTTGCGCGGAAACAGTCATAATCGTCACATTTACTGAAGGTCACTCAAATTGCAGCAAAACGCAAAACATTGCTTTACAATCGATGTAAAATGTGAAAACATTTCAAGCTAGAGCTTGTTGTCGAATCCGAAGGTCGACAACGGATGTCTCCCCTCCAGGGGCGAATGCGCTATGGTAAAAAATATTTATGTCCATTTTCATATCTAAAGTACTTACCTGTGAACGTTTGAAGACAATGCGTGAAAAAACAGTATGAAGAGTTGCACGCAATCATAACGTTATCCTGCACTATTTTTGGTAATGAAAATGACTATAACTCTGGTGGTAAAAGGTGTACACCAAAAATGATTGCACACATCTTCATGTGATAACGTGTAATTTGTGATAATTTGAAGACGATCCAATTTAAATTGTAGGAGGAGTTGCCCACACAAAATTCCTCCTATGTAACAAATGAAAATAGACAATAATTCCGGTAGGAAAAGCCGTACGCCAAAATTATTTCTTTAAGCACATTTTCATAAATTAACTATATATCTGTAAAAGCTTGAAGGCAATCCAACATAACTGCAGGAGGAGTTCCGTACACAAGTGTTTTTCTTATGTAACATAGAGAAATGAAAAGGACAAAGGTTAATAACTCCGCTGTGAAAAGCAAACACCAAAAATATTTCTATATGCATATCTTTACATAATAAATACTTGCCTGTAAAAGATTGAAGCAAACCCGACACAGAACAACAAATTCGTCATTCTGTTGGATGATTCAGAGGAAACTCTTCCATCCATTGGGTGAAATCGACAAGCGTAGAAAAATTAAGACCACGCCAACTTATAGCGAGTCTGCAATCATAATTTGTTTAATGTGTACTTCTTGTGGTTGTAAAATTTGTAAAGTAAAAATGTGCGAAAATGTTTTCTTCTGCGGTCGAAATAAAGTTATAAACCGTTCTTGACAAACATTTTACATTTATTTGAATTAATAAACAGTAGCTATGAGTAAATGCGTAATTTATTTAGCTGACCTAATATCAAGATTTTAATGCGTGACCTAATTGGACTGTAGGTGATAAGTGGTATTCACACGGTACTACATCGGCAATTTAGGAATTAGATAAAAATAATGCATCATAACATCAAAGACACTTCGCGACTGTCTTTTTAAAGACATTTCTTGTTTATTTATTTTTTAGTTTTTAGGTTAATGTTTTGTATTTAAAACATTAATTGATACAGTAATATGGAGGAAAATATTCATTCCAAAATATTTGGTTTAGATTAAAGGAATTTATACAGGGTTAATTAACGAAAATCAAGTAACTATGGATTTCTGACACACATCTGTTCAAAACCTGATTGTAAAACTTTTTTAAATTTGGTTGAGACATTATACACACATAGTAGTTAATTTTGAGAAAGTTTCAGGTATTGCCCCGCTTTATATACAATTCGGGTTGACTAAATATTGGTTACCCTTAAATTCAAACACACTCTTATATTTATTGTGTCATCTGTTAGAGAGGTAGGCCAATTTTCATATAAGTGTCTTTATTTGATTCTAAGATTCTATTTTACGTTCGGGGTAGAGGAACAAAAATGTAAAAGTTTTTTAAAAATTCACCTGTAAATGTTTTAATATATACATATGCTATAGATATACAAGTGACAATATTTAAAATACAATCCTCAACACTTAATATTATACATCTAATACCTTTGAGTTTGAGATGGTTTCAAAACCAGTTCAATTTAACAATGTAGTGGTCTTACCACCGCGAAATGTGGTCATAATCGACCATGGCTGTTCATGATCAACCATAGTTAACCATAGGTCAAATAGGGTTTGAACCTGATTAGCCAAAACTGTAGTCATGGTTAACCGTGATCGGCGGATTTAAACCATCAAATGAAGGAACAATGGTTAAACTCATGGTATGTAATTTTCAACCACGGTTTAACGAAACACTCAAACAGACCGCTGAGTGAAAACCCACGATGACAGTTACAATTTACCAACATCAAAGATGAGAAGTCTAAGTTTTAAGGTATAAAAGGCAATTGAACAACATCCAATTCACAATCGCAAACTTAGCTGCTTTATACAACTTAGTGATACATTAGTCAAAACAAACCTGAGTCTTGAGATTCTAAGTTCAATCCATATTATATAATAAATTATATTTTTTCTGCGCATTCTTAATGTTGTGATATTTTCAGATGCAAATACAAATAAGAACATGTCTGAATTCAAATACGACTACTATAGCCCGGCTGCGGCATAAATTAGAAGAAACGATCGCAACCCAAGAATGAAAAGATAATTAAGATGTGTCTTCAAAATGCTTACAGTTTTGTATACCCTGTATGCTTTTAAATTATGTAGTAAATAAAGTATGGTTCAAAACTCTGTAACGTTATTTGCAGGTTCAATTAATTGAAATGTATTACCTCTGCTGTATAGAATACGACAATGATTCAAAATGTGCATATTTGATGACATTATCATAACAATGTACGTTGCATATAACAATGAAACCCCTCTGACCTCAATCCGGACAAATTTGTCATGGCTTTGCTCCATACATATTTTTATTGATACATCTTTTTATATTTTAGTCGTATTCTTTTTTACTCGCTGTGTGTTATATATTTACTGTTGACATTTATGCAATCACCAGATAATTTCGTAACTGTTCATAATAGGAATCTATTACTGAGGACGACGTACGGTGCTTATGTGTCAGCCTATGTTAAACCACCTTTCTATTGTAACAATACAAAAATCATTACTGATTCATTTTAACCATATGTCATGTTTGATGAGCGAACAATCCGTAATATTGCAAAACTCCAATCACAATCCATTAATTTGTTCGATAATTCATGGATAAAATGTAACATGTCACAATATATTTGTAGAAGTGAACCTTATGAAGTAATAAACTGACATTATACGCTTCCTCTATTCAGTATCAAATGGAAGTACTAGTCCTGCTCACAAAATATTCAGAATAAACCATGTTGACCGACTGTGTAAGTTGAGTAGTGTGATATATAAATAGTTCATTGATATCTGTCACTAAGGAGTGTCTTGTCCTGTAAATATTTATGTATACTGTTGATGGTGATATGTTTTGTATTGTTGTCTGTGTATATGTTTCGGTGGCCTCACATCATGTAATTAAATAACAATTGTGTAATTGTTTAATCGTACTTATACCATATCTGTGTGTGTTCCTTTCAAGAATTTAGTTCTTAAAAGAATGTATGTTGCCTCGAATAAAATGTGTATAATTTGATTGAGTTTCTCTCTTATTTTTTTATAAAAATCGCAATTCTGAGACCGATGCAATTGTCCGATAATCACGCAAATCAAACGACTTCATTTGGGTTGGTCTCACACAATTTATAGGCTAATTGTATAAAGCCAGACTCATAGTTCTAATGTCGTTGGTCCAAGTCCTAGCTTGATCGAAATTCTTCCACAATCGCCACAATACGGCGAACCTCTGTAGCTGTTATTACGTGTGATACTAATGTGTTGTAAAACCTTGTTTAACAATCGATGAAAATAAGAAAAAAGTAATTTAAACACTTTTTTAAAAATATATTAATCAGGTATGCACGTCCAGCAGCTGAGAACAATTAGAGTACCTGGCTTAAAGAACCATCCGTAACAAAACCAACTCCTTCGTTAAATATGAAACAACTTTCTATTAGTCTTACACGAATCCTTACCAAAAGCCCATTTTATATTTAATGAAAGCAACAAGCACACATTTTTACATTTTGTGTAAATCAGTGGTAGGTAGTCAATGACATTTGTCCTCTGTGAAAATTTGGTTGAAAGAAATGCGTCTAGGACCATTCTTCCGCAGGCAGGCAACAGACAAACAAGAAACCGAACCAACGAACGAACATGCGCTATAAGACTTGTCTGAAAATTATTTTGACCTGCCACATTAGTCCCATTAGCTTTTTGTTCTAAAAAATATGTAAACACGCAATTTACGTAGAGCGCGTGACGTCACTTTATGACGTGTGCATAACATGACTGCGGGAAAACACAGATTGAAAAAAATACGATAGTGGTTTTGGAAACATTTTCTTGCTATAAGGTATGCATGTGAGGAAAACGCACCGGATTCCTCTGTTATAGAATAAACAGAAACTATTATGACCGATAAATGTATATTATGCTTATGGGACTTTAAGTTAAGGACTGGCGCAAATAATGATTTCCCTTGTAATCAAAACGTTGTAAGTCCCTACTGGTTAGAAATTAGTTTCGGGGACTAACAATGCGTTTTTCCGTCCGTCCATTTTTATCTGTCCGATCCATACCCCTGCCAACCATGTGGGGAATTAATTTGACTAGACACAAATGTTCCCTGTAATGAGATGATGTGTCATGTACATTTTCCAGATCCCTAGCCCAAAGATCAAAGTGGGAGTTCGAAGGTCAACAGATATCTTTCCTGTCCAATTCATATCTCTGCCATCCATATAGAGATATTGATAAATGAGACGACGTATCACGTATAACAGCCAAATACCAGTACTAGCACAAATGTCACAGAGGGATTTCGGAGGTATTTTTCCAGTCCGGTCCATAACTGCTCATTTAACCCCAATAACAGTCATAGAACATTGTAACAGCTTATAGAGTAAAGTAAAACCTCGATTGTCCGAACACCGATTATCCGAATACCCGGTATTATCCGAATAAA
Source organism: Lutraria lutraria (assembly GCA_964023205.1). Lineage (NCBI taxonomy): Eukaryota > Metazoa > Mollusca > Bivalvia > Venerida > Mactridae > Lutraria > Lutraria lutraria. The sequence continues at coordinate 6,064,472 of OZ026835.1, read as the reverse complement.
ATTTACGGTCCCGATTACGTCTCTATATATTTCAAGTACAACGAACCCCGGTTATACGAATCGGATTTTACGAATACCTGGTGTAATCCGAATGCATTATTTGGTCCCTAAAGTTACTAATGTGCGTATTTTCACACCTATATTTCTGTACTTCCATCCTGATGCAAAATGGAACATTGTGAAACCAGAAATATTTAGTCCACATTGTTCTTTCCAATCTAATAGGGGACTGTTTATTGCATTGTAATATTCCATTTCATTGTTATTAAAATCGCGATTCTCCCAACATGGCTTTGCTAAATAATACTTCAGCACTTTCGTAACTGTAAAAGTACAAACGTTGAAGTTCCATAAGCATATACATGTATAGGTCGTAATGGTTTCTGTTTGTTCTATAACAGAGGAATCCGGTGTGTTTTCCTCACGTGCATACTTTATAGCAAGAAAAAATCTTTCCAAAACCACTATCGTATTTTTTTCAATATCATTGAAAAAATACTATTTATAGAACAGCTGTGTTTTCCCGCAGTCATGTTATGCACACGTCATAAAGTGACTGCACACGGCATAAAGTGACGTCACGCACTCTATATATTTCCAGTTTACAAAATTTTTAAAAAAAGGGCTCGTTTCGTCGGTAATTATTATCTTGGTATTATATTAGCAATTGCTTGTTTTTTTGTTTTTTTTATAACAAAAAGCCAATGGGATTTTAAGATACAAATGCAACTGTATGTTATAGTTTATTTTAAAAAACGCGTAATTGCCAAACATGCCACATATAGTCGATTTAAAGTTGCATGCTAATGGGGGATTAGTCTCATTTCGATATTTAGGTGTAACAGGTAAACGCGGTAACCGTTATAGATAAGATAAAGAAATACAAATGCCTCAATAGCGTAAAGATTAGTGCTGATGATTTTGAGATATACATCATTCTAACCAATGGTTCGAACCTAGTTAATGTCATTTTATAGCTATATTTTGTATGATTTTTTTTTCTTTTGATTTTTAAATCCTTTTATTTTGTATTGTTTATTTTTTTTTCATTATATTATTATATCATTTCAAAACAATTCAAATATGTAAATTCAACACGCATCATCGTATTCACTCGCCGTGTCTGTCTCCTCGTCGCTATAAGTAAACAGTCCATCTCCTTCTCTACTGCTGACTGCGAGTATAATTATGTTATAGTACACATTATTGTGCATATAGTTTTATAAGATATTAGTTTTGATTTTCACAACTTGAAGGGTAATTCTTGAAAGTCGGAAAGAAATTGCAGTTTCGAATACGATATATGTTAATCAAAAAAGAAAAAAGAAGAAAAAAGCATTTTGGCAGTTTAGAACTCTTGACCACTACTTATAAAAGTAATCATAGCCTTTACCTCTGAGCCACCGCGCATTATGGTAGTGCTCTGTTAATGTATTACAATATAAAGTAATTTCAACCGGTCAATAACCTGATCTACCTCGGAAAAATGTAAATGTTTACAACGGTTCTCATTTAACTTTAAATCGAGTGTAGTTACATTTATACAAATAATATATGGTCAATATTATTATAATACAAGAATCCTATGATTTATTCATAACGTTGATCAACATTTGACTAAATTGTACATATTTAACAAATATTACTATAAATTTGTCAAAGGACTACAACAAACATTGTCTTGCGAGAGAGGGAAACAATCTAATTAAAGTACATTGTAATACATTATTTTTCTTTTCTCAAAACTTTTATGAATGTAAATTGATAAATTTTTTGGTTCATTAATATTTTCAAAATTCAAAAGATCAATAAATTTAACCACATTTGGATAATGCCAATAATATTTGTTGATGATACAAAGGTCATTCTAATACAAGTGAAAGTCGCTGACTTCAAATCACTAACCTCTCACTAATAGAGGGTCGAGGCTTCGAGTCCAGCTACCGACCATGTCTCTTTGTGTGAGAAAGTAGGCAGTTTCTTACGGAGGATGGGAGTCCAGTACTGGTTCAGTTTCCCTGAGGTACATGTACTAAAATATCTTCCTTGAAAAATAAAAATACCATGCAGATATGAAACTTTTAATATACAGACAAATGATTAAAATATGTCATACAAGTCTTCTTTTGGCGCCCAACATGTGACCGTGATTGAATTGCTCGGACACTGTCACAGTCTTACGACGCTCGCAGCACCCAGAACCGCAGCTGGAGTCATAAAATTTCCAGTTCGCAGGGGTGTATGTCACGGAGCGGACTTAATTACAATTGGGGAGAATAATGTGTAAGCCGCTGGATAGCTCAGTCGGAAGAGCATTCGTCATGTAAGTGAGACGTCCTTGGTTCGAGTCCGGCTGCACATTTTTCTCACCCTATGACACATGATTCAATACGGACGAACGGACGGATAACATGACGGACAGATAATACAGAGCTCTTCGCAATCTAAACTGTTACTTGAAGACAGATGGGATAAAACATTTCGGGGCGCAAATTAATAACTACTCAAACTAAATCTACTTTTGATACAGTATCACAAATTTTATTACATATCTAGATTTATATTTATAAAATATATATTAATAAATTAAGAATAGATCTAGATATTTACTTACCTATAACGACACGAGCGAAATAAATGTCTATCGTTCTTAGTAGGGCTATCAAATGCAAATGGCGCGGATTAATGACGTCATTATGATGTAATCAACTTTAATTTCACAATTTCACTATTTCACAATTTCACGATTTCACGATTTTTCTTCCAAAATTCACGATTTCACAATTTCACGATTTTTCTTAGAAAATCACGATTTCAAGATTTCACGATTTTTCTGAAAAAAAATCACGATTTCACGATTTCACAATTTCACGATTTCACTATTTTTCTTCTATAATTCACGATTTCACAATTTCCCGATTTCACAATTTCACGATTTCAACTTCATTATTTCATGTTTTGAAATTGTGAAATCTTGAAGTTGAAATGTCACCACCGGTCTTTCGTAATAATTCAATGTAATGTTTTAAAATTTCACAATAAAAATCGGTACATTTCTTTCAGGATTTTGGAGAGATTTAAATTAAAGACGTATATCACAATTGTTAGTGCGCATCGCTACTGCGCAGGTATAAAATATACCGATCAGTTAATCGTTCAAAGAATTTGTATTCGACAGACCTAGATTACGCGAGTTTTTATTCGGTGCTAGTTTAAATAAATTCATGAAAAATATGCCTTTTAGTATGATGTGAAGTAACAGTAAACTACTCAAGTATTCAAGAAGCCTGTGTTTGATTTATATTTTATTAGGATTGTTTGTTGAACTGCCTGAATTTTCTTTGTACTTTTGACTCATTCGGTCAATTTTAATCATGTGTATTAGAAAAAGTAGCATAGATACCCCTTGTTATATTGTTTAGTATTATATATTATATAATTCTACGTAGTTTTTAAAAAATATGTCCGTTGAAAAAAAAATTGGATTTTTTCTTCAAAAAAAATGTTGGATCGTCTCCTTTTTGAGAGGAATTTTTGATAAATAAATACATTTTTTCCAAATTTGGGTAAAAGCAGACATTTAAACAATATTTGCACTTAGAACGGTGTTTATAAATTGGTTGTTGATGAAGAAATACGTTTGTTCCAGCCTTTTTTCAAAGAGTACTTGTATTGGATGACATTGTCACAAGAGCATAAAGCGCAAGGACTGTATTATTATACGTAAACTTCACGTCGGCATCACCAAACGGATCTATAATGTATTATAAATAGCTAAACATCTGTATAAATAAATTGTATTGTATTGTATCTCATCAATATATGTGATAGTTTAGCAAGAAGACGAAATTGATACAAACTGTCTTATTCAAAGGTAAACATATGTGTCATTTAAAGGATACTGTTTAATGGTCATAATGTTGTTTTTATCTTGACTGTTGTTGCATTGTTCTGTGTAAAAACATTATCTGAATTTTGTAATTTTAGATTATGTCAAACTGTTGGAAAAAAATACATTCATATACGGGAAACGCTAATTTGTCGTGGAAATATTTCGGTATTGATATAGAATTCGAGTACATGAATAGAATGCATGACAACACGAACGCATGTCCATTAGTTTGAACATGGTGTTTTACATAATCAGGTATTTTACCATTTGCTCTTACACAGCACTAGCACTAGTGTGTACACGTATGTAACCAGTTGTCATTCCATGACTTTTTATTTATTGGTCTTTCACCTTCATTGAAAATTAACATGACGTTTACCTGTATTGACCAATCTATGTTAATTGTTGTATAACTGATTTTACTGGTTCATGTTTGTTTGCGGGAAATCGGTCATATGACTTCTTAGTTCAAGTCTGTCGTCAGTTCACTCATAGCATTCATTAAGTTCTAATTGTTATTGGTTAATTGCAGCGGTTTGCAATTTATTTGGTTGTTTGATTGATCGAGTTGATGCTCATATTCACAGTAGTTAACGTGATATTATATTACATCACATGTAAATGATTATTTGAGTTGGGAGTAAATACCCGTTCCACAAACGGGCGTAACTTATTGAAACTGATTATATATCAATATATTTGTAAAATGCGAATAAAATCTACATTAATGAATATAAATTATATAGGATGAAACTACACCTATATCATGCAAATTAGTATACATTTGGACAATTTGATCACATCATAAAAATACTCATTTTACATTAAATCTATGGTTTTGTTTATACAGACGCCATAAACTGACATCTATGATGACGAGACTGACAATAGTTGATCCTGCTATTGAGTCGGTCTTCATATAGTGTTGTGTCGCACGGTGCTCGCCAGTACTTGAGACCTTCTAATGTTTTACATCTAGCTTTCAACAGAATAATGAAGGACTTCTTTTATAGACAAAAGGAGTGATTACGGTGTTAACTTCAGTAAAGTATCGATATTGCGACAACTTTTCGGACTTGTTTTAATATTGGAATAATTTCATTATTTGGTAAATACATTGAAGCGATTATGAAATCAATTGGTCATTATAATAAGTGGTCGTTAAATTAAGGTTAACTGTAGCTGAACAAAACTGATTAACACAACAGTAATATTTATATATAAACAAAACATCTTGAAAATAAATTCAGTAAATGGAGACTTCTTGGTCAATCAATTTATTTTATCAGATCCGTTAATAGTTCAATGATTGTCTTAAAATACACGTCGCCGTTTATATCAGGATAAAATTGCATTGTAACACAAATTGTATTTTTGCTGTTTTATTTTCAGGTACAATGCAGTTCTTCAAATATTTTATGGTGTTTGTCATAATTCTAGCGTTAGTTATACCAGCAGATGCAGGTTGGTTTAGAAGGGTAGTCAGGAAAGTGAAGAAAGTGGTAAAGAAAGTAACTTGCAAGGTAGGCAATTGTTAAAAGCTATCAAACAGCAACTTATAAGGATGCAACTTATAAGGTTGAAAATTGTGAAAAGCTATGAAAAAGCAGCTTACATGATAGAGAATTGTTAAAAGTTATTAAAAAGCAACTTTTAAGGTGGCCAATTGATTAAATCTGTCTTTGAAACAATAGCTGTTTCATTAGATTGATCTTTATTTTTTTCTACCATTTATTGGCGTTTACGTTGAAATTCAGACAGACATACCCCGTGGCTGTGTTTAGATGTAGTTTTGAAATTTGAAAATAAATGTATTCATTTTGATAATATCATTTTACTCGACATGTAGGGTTTCATTGTGTTACATAGCTGTTGTTTTCATGTTCTTTACATAGCATGTCTTTTTATGTTCTTTCATTTCCTCAGAGCTTGCTTTTATGTGAACACAACGTGCCAATTTAAAATGGAATGAATCATAAATGCGTTATTTTTTCTATTTACGGACATTTAACATTAAACCCATGTGTTCTAATAGAGAACAAACAATTGTGAAAATACTAAACCGTCAACATGAGATAAATTGTACACTGAAAACAATAGTTTACAAATGAGTAAGAAGGAGTCATATACTATCTAATCAATACTGTATCTATAGCAATGTGTTTGAGAAGGATGTTCTATTGTGCCAAACGTGCAAAAATAATTCCAACCCCAATTTGTTTAATACTCTGCCAACTCTGTTTTGAAGGTTTTATGGGGAGTGGTGTGTCCGGTTGGTGTCACTGGTGCTGGAGTTGGATTAGGTGTTGCTGGTGTACCAGGACCCGTCGTCGGTGTAAGTGTCGCTCTTGGAAATCATAGATGTCGTGTACAGAAGAAAAAACATTGCAAGAGAAGTGTGAGTATTGTTAATTGAATTATATATTGCATGTTTAATCTTCAGGAGTATATATGAGAAAATGAAATAGCTCGTTGCTTTCAACTAGCTTAAACAAGACAATGGGAATGACTTGTACTAAAAGAAGGAAAGAGAGTAAATTGATAGAAATAACATGATCGGGAAATATCTAAATAAATGATTCTGGTTTACTTTTGTCTATTTTTCAGGTTGACATGAGATACGAGATGATACCATTTTCGGATGAAATGTCTGATTATGATATAAATAACGATAAATATATATCTTATTATGAATTTGTGATGACAGTTTTGAAATCAGTGGAATTGGAAGATCCGAATGGACTCTTGGAACCTTTTATGTTTTCCGACTTTAATGGTAGGCATTGTTTTCTTTCAAACGCTTACATCCAAAGCATAGAAAATGAATTGTCACTTTGTTTTTATGAAATCATGGGTAGACATATTTTTATTGACGTATTTTCACCACTGTCAGAGGTTAAAATGATGTACATACAAGGAAAAAGAAAAACATCAATTAGAAATACTTCATGTGAAATGATTAAGACATTGTTGTTTCGAAGAATTAAGCTCGCTAAAGGGAGAAACAATATGGCCTCCGTGCACAGTTGGCCTATGTTAAGTATATATTTGATAGGCTCTCAAAGATTAATGAATCGTTGAGGAAAAACGATTCATTGTCATAATTAAAACAATTAAGGTAAATTCCCCTGTTTAACCCGCAATGATTTTAAACATTGTATTCCATAGTCTGGTTTGAGGGAAATCCCCTACAAAATATCATCGTCTTGTAGTTGATTGATGAATTTCTATTTTTACCATCTAAGTTTATATAATGAGGTTTATCTGGTATGTATTTATTGTCAGCTTTATTTCACAAAATAAGGTTCATTTAGGTGATTTAAGTTAAAGTTTGTCAGTACATCTGTATATATAATGGTATCACACAAACACATTTTATTTTTATTATTAAGTCACATACGTTTCGGCTGATAAGCCTTCATCAGTTATACCTTCATCATGACTTTTTTTATTTCTGTTCATCTGTGAAATATATGATGCTCGTTGCCAGAGTACATTTGTTCTGTGTACCGCAAATTTAATTTTGATAGGTGCTATAGAATTATATCTATCCGATTTTCAGGCGATGGTGAACTAAATACCGATGAATTTAAAGGCGCTCCCTTATTATTTGGCCGTAAGTTCATTTTTTTACAATGTTACTAAACAATATAACACAACAGATTTCCAACTAGTGATTAAAAACATAGGCCTCTAGACGAAAAATGACATTGAGTAATTATGACGTAATTTATTACTGACAGCTTCACTGAAATTTAAGATACCTTAAGTGCCTTAATTCGCTAAAATCTAGATTGATGTTTTGAGTTATTCACGAAGATTAAATATCATACTTTCACACCAGCAAAGAAATCTAACCGAACGCGCATAATAGTGATTTATTGCGATCAACACTGTACCCCTTTATCGACTTTACTTTATCAGCGTTAGCCATCTCTAACGTGTTGTGCAGTTTGTTGATACGATATGATACCATTCAATTCGTTAAAGACAATAATCCGTTATTACATATTTTACTACACATCATAACTGGGCATGGTTACAATTATTAAACCGTAAATCAAAATTAAACGGGGATGCATTAATTAATCGAAATTCGAAATTAAGACTTTAGTCGCTAATTACTCGTTTAAAAAACACAGTAGGTGTCATTTTCGAATATAGATGCCGCCTTATTTGATGATGGATTTCAAAAACGATTTTCGGTATTTTGTTGTATAAGGTTAAAGGCTGGGAGCCGTGACTCAGATTTTTTATATTTGTATTTATATTTTGTTCTTAATATGCGGAGAATTAGGTAACTTTCGGCGTGTTCGGCTAAACCCCTTGAAGTCAAATATCTCGACAATTCTGAGACCAATGCGTATCAATAAACAGGAAAAGACATATTATGCAAATTTTATCGAAAAATAAACTGAAAAACGCTGTATCGAAAACCCTCACAACGAAACAAATGTACTTCAACTTGTCTCAAAAGTTTGTAGTCTTTACGTATACATGTAGTTATACTCCAGTATTTGTTGCACGTTATTATTTGCTAAAATGTTGTTATATTTTCAGATGCATATAGAAGTAGGAACATATCTGAACTCGATTACGACTACTACAGCCCAGCTGCGGCATAAAAAAGAAACAATCGCAGAATTTTGATAAATAAATTATTAAAAATGTGTCTTCAGAATGCTAACATTATTGTATACCTGGTCCCATTTTGTGAATCTATTACTGAGAACAGAATACTTTTCACACTTATATGTCCGTTTTTTTTAAATGAACCTCTCTTGTATTGTCACAAACACTGATTCAGTTTTACCGTGCGTCATGTTTACATGAGGTAACTTTCCATAACTTGTAAGAAATGATGATTAGCATGTATAAATGGTTCATTGATTTATGTTATTGAAAATGTCTGGTCCTGTAAATATTCAAATTATTATTGTCCGTGCATTTGTTGTCCTTGCAATTGCACTGTTGTTTAATCGTACTTTTATCATGTAAGAGTATTTCGTTTCACGAACTCAGTGTGCAAACCATTGTATTTTATTTATTATTATTTTCACCGTCTTGAATAAAATAATTATAGTTTGATTAAGTTTCTCTGTTATTTCTAAACATCAAACTTTTGACATCGACGATACAGTCAGATAATTATGCCGACCAAACGGTGTTATTTATTTGGTTTCACACGAGTTATAGGTCTATAGTCGTTGGTTCAAGATCTAGCATGCGCGGAAACAGTCATAATCGTCACATTTACTGAAGGTCACTCAAATTGCAGCAAAACGCAAAACATTGCTTTACAATCGATGTAAAATGTGAAAACATTTCAAACTAGAGCTTGTTGTCGAATCCGAAGGTCGACAACGGATGTCACCCCTCGAGGAGCGAATGCGCTATGGTAAAAAATATTTATGTCCATTTTCATATCTAAAGTACTTACCTGTGAACGTTTGAAGACAATGCGTGAAAAAACAGCATGATGAGTTGCACGCAATCATAACGTTATCCTGCACTACTTTTGGTAATGAAAATGACTCTAACTCTGGTGGTAAAAGGTATACACCAAAAATGATTGTACACATCTTCATGTGGTAACGTGTAATTTGTGATTGTTTGAAGACGATCCAATTTAAATTGTAGGAGGAGTTGCCCACACAAAATTCCTGCTATGTAACAAATGAAAATAGACAATAATTCCGGTAGGAAAAGCCGTACGCCAAAATTATTTCTTTAAGCACATTTTCATAAATTAACTATATATCTGTAAAAGCTTGAAGGCAACCCAACATGACTGCAGGAGGAGTTCCGTACACAAGTGTTTTCTTATGTAACATAGAGAAATGAAAAGGACAAAGGTTAATAACTCCGCTGGAAAAAACAAACATCAAAACTATTTCTATATGCATATATTCACATAATAATTAACTGCCAGTAAAAGATTGAAGCAAACCCGACACAGAACAACTGTAAGAAAGTTGTGCACGTAAGATTTCAAATAATTAAAATGAAAAGTGCAATGACTCTGGTGGGTAGTGGCATATGCCAAATATATTCTTTTATGCATATCTACATATGATAGCCACCTATTTGTAAAAGTTTGAAGACGATCCGACTTAAACTTTAGGAGTTATACGCACCATATTTCCAGTTTTGAAAATGACAAAGAGCAAAGACTCCGGTGGATGCGACATGTTCATATGAGAACTAAAAATCTGTGAAAAAGTTTAATTAATCCTACTTGAACTGTAGGGGTTGCGCACACAAGGTTTCCCCTACGTAACATGCAGAAAAGACAATGACAAGGGGCAATAACTTTAGTTGGAAACGATTTCTTTACGGACATCCGCATATGTTCACCAATAATCTGTGAATAGTTGAAGTCGATCGGATTTAAACTGTAGGGGGAATTGCGCAAATACAAGATTTCGTCGAAGAAGAAAAATAACAATAAAAAACTTCTACCACAAAAACAATACGCCCCCCCCCCTTCTAGAAAAAGGCAAATTGGGTCAATCATTCTACATATTTACACATACACAATCAATAGTACAATAATATAAAGTTAATAACACATTGAATCTTACTTATTTTTTTAAAGAAAAGAGCACCATGAACAATTAACAAACATTTTCTTTTGAGAGACGGAAACAATTTTATTAAAATAATAAGTTCTTTTTCTTTCTCAAAACATTTATAAATGTAAGTGGATTTTCTTAAGTTCCTTGATATTTTCTAATTTCAAAAGGTCAATAAATAAAACCATACTTGCAAATCTATTTTACGTATGTTTTTCTATTTTCAAAATACAAAGGACATTTCTGATAAAATGTGAAATTCATGTTCTAAACAGTTACATAATTGACATTTTCGTGCATTGTATGGTATCTTATTTGGTTTAAGCCACCTACCAACTACAGTTATGATATGCAACTGTAAATGTAATGATGGCCAGCATGTAAAAATGGTTCATTCACATATGTCACTTCAAACCGTCTGGTCATGTAAATATTCAGGTATTCCGTTGATCATGACTTCGACGCACTGTAAATATAGTTTCTAGTATTGTCCGTGCACTTGTCGTCCTTGCAATTTAAAACTTGAGAATTGGATTAAACGCCTATTTCTACATATAAATACATATTCAATGGCGTTGTACAATGAAAGACAAAAACAAAAAATAGATGAAAATACACAAATATACACATCAGAGTGCACATGTAGTAGACAAGTTCATCAATTACACACAGTTAAAATAGTGCAAAATATATCTTCAAGTAGTATGATTTCAATAAACGTTTGAAACTGTCCAAAGAATCACATTGTCTCAGACTAACAGGTAATTCGTTCCACAATTTTGGACCTATCATGCTGAAACTTCTGTCTGAAAAAGTTTTGTTCTTATTATAAGGAACCTCATAACAACCAATAGATGATTCTGATGATCTTAAGGTACGTTTTGACACTAAATGAGACAAAATTTCAGCTAGATAAGATGGTGCATTTCCTACTGAACAGTTATGCATGTACGTTAAAATCTTAAATCGTGTACGTGCTTTAATGGGAAGCCAGCGAAGATCAAACAATGCATTTCTGGAACTATCGTAATTGGAACGGTTTAACACAAGTTTAGCACACATATTTTGTATACGATGAAGTTTTGATAATTCAGATTGAGAGATGCCAAAAAGAATGGCGTTGCAATAATCTAAGTGAGATATAACCAAGGATAAAACAAGAGTTTCAGTGGCTTCTTTGGACAAATATTTTCGAATGCTCTTAATTTTAAAATAATTCAGCATGGCAATTTTACATGTTATTTTGATATGGTCTTAGAAAGTTAGAGACTCATCCAAAAAAGCACCCAGGTACCTTATACACTTTTTTGATTTAATGACATGGCCACATATATTGATTTCAGTAGTGTTACACTTAATGAGCTGTGCACGACTTCCAAAAAGTATAAGCTCTGTCTTTGAATTGTTCATTTTCAGTTTGTTATTGTTCATCCAATCATTAATCCAATTGCACTGCTGTTTTGTCGTATCATATAAGTGTGTTCTGTTTCATATCATTTAGATTGCAAACCATCGTGTTCTGGCTTTTGTTATTTTCAATGTCTTGAATGAAGTATTATAGTTTGATTAAGTTTCTCTGTTATTTCTAAACATCGTAATTCTGATGAATCTTTTTGTTATGGTATATTTCAGCAAAGAAACAATAAATTCTTAACTAGACAATGTTTTGTTAATATTTACGTGTTTTGTTTTCTTTTCTGGTATTATTTATCTTTATTAAGAACATTATATTTACAAGAAAACAATGAATACAACTCATACAATTCCAGATGACCATCTTACGTAGAAAAACATGGACGTCGAAGTAAACTTTTATCTAAAAAAAAACAACAAGCAATATAAAAACAAAAATATTTTAACATCTTCAGTACACCTTGACAGGGAAACCAACTTCGGAGCAAACGCATCGACCCCGGAAGTCTCATTTATTTAACAGCACTCATCCATACATGCTGTGAGAGAAATGTTGTTTTTAGGGAGGAATGTTTTTCTTGTTTATGAGGGAAAAAATATTTGAACGTTTGTAAAATTATGTTTCATTTTTATCATATTTATATGCTCTCTTCATATTATAACTCGCAATAATATATCATTTTGTTTACACACTCCAAGTTTCCAAAAATAATAAATATATATTGACATTTAAATAGCTTCCATGGTTTGACAAAAAAATAATTAGGCGAATTATGTAGTTTCCAAGTTTAGGATTCTTGTATAGATAAGTTTGAATTTAAATTGTTTAAGTCGGTTATCTATCAATGCGTTCAAATAGTATACTGAGTAGAACACTGAGTTCCAGTTCATATGTTGTCTTTTTTTTCCTTTTGCAAAGTTTAGAAAACAGTTAATTTTCCATAAGAGTTAAGTATCTATTGTTCCAATTATTGATTATGTTAGTGCAGTTGTCTATTTTATAATTCAAGTAAAGTTTCACGCTACCTGTAGAATCAGCGTCAAAACAAAATATGCCCCTATCGCTTCCCTCGTCGGTGAAGGTATCTGTCTTGGAATTAAAAGATGTCTTGTTCAGAAAAAAAGATGCAAGAGAAGTGTAAGTATTGTTCATTGAATTATATTTTGTTCATTTTAATCATCAAAAGTATATATAAGAATCGAAATATTTCGTTGCTTTCAACTACCTGTAGCTTAACAAAAAGACGTGTACTAAAAGTACTCTACAATTGCAAACAAAACGACAGGAAAGGGATGATAGATGTAGAGACGGGTATAATACTATTAATAGAAATAATATTATCAGGAAACATCTAAATATATTTTTTGACCATTTTTCATTACTTTTGTCTTTCTCGGTTGACACGAAATACGTAATGATACCATTTTCGGATGAAATGTCAGATTATGATATGAATAACGACAAATGTATATCTTATTATGATTTTGTGATGACTGTTTTGAAATCAATAGAATTGGAAGATCCGAATGAGCTCTTGGAACATTTTATGTTTTCCGATTTTAATGGTAGGCTTTGCTTTCTTTCAAACGCTGGAGTCCAAAAGCATAGAAATGTTCAGATTATTCTCACGAAATCATAGTAGCACATGTATTTTTGGGGTGATGTCATCGCTGTCAGAAGTTCACATGGTGCAGTCGATAACATTTCGTTTTCAAAAGCTCGGCAAAGGGAGAAACAATATTGAATCCGTAAGCCGTTAGCCTATGTTAGCCGGGACGTCATTTAATCGTCGTCACCACTTTTCGATTACACATATAATATATCCATATATTTCATACACTCTCAAAGTGTAATTAATCGATGGGAAAAAATTATTGTCATAAATAAAACAACTTAGGAAATTCACCTGTTTATCTGAATGAATTAAAAAAATCATTGAATAGTCTGGTTTATGAGAATGCACCATAACAGGTCATCGCGTGTCTTATATAGATGTATCGCTATGTTTATATCATACTAATATTATAGTTCTAAGTTTATGTACTGAGGTTTATTTTGTATGTACCGTCAAATTCTGACTGCCCTATTTCACAAAATGAAGCTCTTTCATGTGATCCTGATTATAAATAACATTATAAAGAAATCTAAAATACGTACTACATTTAATTTTTCCAGGTGGTGATGTACTAGATACCGATGATTTTAATGGCGCCCCCTTTTTATTTGGCCGTACGTTATAAAAGTTATTTGAAAATGTTACTTAAAATATAATTACCGACTAGAGATGTAGGAAAGTATAGGCTTCTAGACGAAAACAATGGCGATGAGTACGTCAGAACACTAATTATGACGTTTGAGATCGTTTAATATATGGAAAAAATTGAAGTCGAAAATCTTTATTTTAGTATAGTCTTCACGTACAGTTATATAGTATTTTCTGCTGGTTATTAATTTGCCTTAATGTTGTTGTATTTTTAGATGCATATAGAAATTGGAACACTCCTGATCTGATAACGATTACTACAGCCCAGTCCTAGTCTTTTTATTTTGTTACTTTGTTATAACGTTTATAATTTGTTTTACAAATTTATCAGCATAAAGGCGATATTTTTATTCAATGATAGTCGCTCTTTAAATGAACCATTTTTATAGTGTAACAATACAAATACTGATTCAATTTTAAATACCGTACGTTACATTTGAGTGAGGTAACTATCAGTAATATTGCAATAGGCCTACTTGTCTAGTATGCTTCGAAAGAAATAGTTGAGTTTCTAGAAGCTATCAACTAAACTGTTAGGATATGCAACTATAAATGTAGTGATGATTAGCGTGTATAAATGTCCGGTAAATATACAAAATAAATATCATTGTAAATATGTTTTCTATTGTAGTCGTTGCCATGTGTGTTCTGTTTCATGATTTTAATGTGCAAATCATTATGTTTTGATTTTTATCATTTTTGCTGTATTGAATAAAATATTTCATTTTGATTAATTGTCTCTCTTATTTCTAAAAGATATGTTGGTCTCTCACGAGTAATAGGGCGGTACCATAGGCTAGCTTGCGGGGAAACCTTCCACGATCGTCATATTTACTGGATTGAAGCGGAATAAAGTCAACTCAAATTTGCCGCAAACTCTGGTTTAAAATCGATATAAAATATGAAAACAGTTATGATAAAGCTGTTGAAAATATCAAGCAACCGAGAACAACTAGAGTACAGGGCTCAGAATATCAGTTATTACAACTACAAAACCAATTTCTTTGTAAAATACAAAACCTTATTAGTTTTACCCAAAGCCTTACCAAAATCCTTATTACATTTAAATGAAATCAATGAACAAGACAATAATTAAAACTTGTATAGAATCCAGGAAAACTGGTCTCTTTGGTACTTTTGATATATCACACACCGACAATGACGAAACAATAAAATCAAAGTAATATAACAATGGCACACCTTCATCTGTTCAATATAGCATGAGTAACTAACATTCCTAGCTCATTCTCTCTCTATTCTTAATGAACAATACACATACATAATTATTCACCGTTACTTAGACAATGCGTGACTATGTGTTAGTGTAACAGTCTTGTCATGTCTTATTTTTGTACTAATAAAGTTCTGTTCTATTCTGTGACTTATTACCTTCTATACTTTCCAAGAAGTGGAAACTTTTAGAGAACTAATGACCGATAGACCGACTGTATTCATTAAAACAGATTAAAGAAAATGTGTTCGTTTACAAAGATGTTCGTGAAATGCGATGCCTCGCACAATATGACGGAAATTCGCTTTTGAATACGGTCTAATCAATTTCGGTTAAATTGTTGTGAGTGGTTCGAACTCAGTCAATGATACTTTCTTTTTAAATTATCATATATAATTATATTTATTTTTTATCATTCAGTTATTGACATGTCTTTGTTCTTGTTACATGCATGTTTACACGCTGAATAGGACGTTTTTGTATTTCAATAGAGTAAAAGGAAAGAAGAAATGCATTTGTTCAACAATTCAAATAAAAACTTCTTTCAACAGTATTTCTTATCCTTATATATATAGTTAACTTTGATCAGACGTGAAAAAACGTTAAAAATAAAACAATAATGTCCAACATCGGACGCAGTCCGCAAGATTCACTAACCTTATGCTTTATCAATTGCGCCACAAAGGATGATAATATAAAGTTTCATAATTGCTGTATAAAATCTGTGGTACCTAAACAATAAGATTGCTGACTATACGATTGACTATAATGTTATTATGTCACATGTTTTATTTTCCTCTCTACGTACTTTTGTTACACATGATATGTTTTCTTTTTCATCTCTTATGCCGATACATTTTGATCTTGATAAAGTATGTTCACAGGAAGAAGAAGATAAAAATGTCCCTAGTGTTAATTTGGAATTTTCTTATGTTGATTCATTTCGTGACCTTGTAAACTTCAATTTAGACTCCTTAAACCATAGTTTTGACGTAATATCATGTAATGATTTGGATATTCACGTTCGTATTTAGTCATTTTCATATTTTCTTTATGACAAAGTTTTCCATATAAATATGAAAACTAATAAGAACAACGATAATGCTCCTTTGGTTCAACAATGAATGTGAAAACGCACAGCGTGATTTTAAGTGAGCGAACATAATTCATAATAAAGATAGATCTGATTTTAATCGGCATATTTTAATCGAACAAAATAGTTACTGTATAAAGCCATTATTTGCAAGGCAAAATCATTGTTCAATACGAAAAATAAAAGTAAAATCCATAATCCTGTTATCGTTCAAACTCAGGCGTTTTGGAAAGAAGTTAAGGAACTTAAATACTATCGATAAAGATGATTTTTATCAACGTTACAAGAATTTATATTCAACTGAAGCTTATTCACAAACGATTATGTGGAAGAAAAGTCTTAAAGCGGGGAAACAGGGTCTGGTGATAAAATATTTCCAGAATATCATGTTTACTAGAAAACAGTGTATACAACAAATTCAAGATGGCCGTCTTATGTAGAAAACAATTCTTAATTGAAAACTGAAGTAACTAACTTTTATTTAAAAAAAACAATAGCTACAATATACTACTATAGAATAGCAGTCATTGAAGTGGCTCTACGAGTGAAGTGTTGTTTTTAGAGAGGAACAACTTCTTGTCTCTTAGAGAAATAATGTTTGTCTATATTGGTAAACAATTTTTATTTGGGCTCTTTCTTTCCTCCTACTTTCTCCGACCTTTTATTTTATCTTCTATGTATTTTTACAGAAGGTTGTTGAAGTTTTAATTTTAATAAATGCCCATTTAATTACATCATCATCTTGAGGTTCAAAGAAGCGGTGCATAGTGTTAGTGATAAGTGTACAAATATTCGTCATCATATGATGATCGAGTAACAATCGTTCAATAACTGGGTCCGCGTTTAAAGGATGATTTCAATTGAAAGTGACAGCAAGATGGTGTGTACTTCATTTGGGGCTATTCAGTTATCAGTTGAAAATTTTAAAATGTGCTGAAGTTCGATCAATTAGCCAATCATGTATGCGATACTATGTCGCCCGGTGTAATGTATTTTACACGATATATTTTCTATACGGATTTTTTAAATAATTCTTTTATGTTAGTTTGTATCAATTGTAAAATTTCGAAAGTTTGCTTCATTGTTATAATATTAGATTCTCCAGAGTTTGATATTCTGTTCATTTTATTTAATGGTTTATTGAAATCACCGTCTATTATATCGATTCTAGTGGGGCTTTCATCAAATAGTAACGTCATGTATTCAATAAATGGATCCCTTGATTATTGTCATTGGGTGCAAACCGGTGCATAGATATTAAATGAATTCCCATTATTACAAGTCTCATGAACATATCTACATTTTGGATCACTAATGGTACTTAATAATTCATGGCTGAGTTATTATTACAAAACATTGAGCACCTTGTGCTGTAAGATTTTCCAAATAAAGGTATCCATTCCTATTCACTGAATATTCATACAATGTGCCAGTTAGTTCTTTTTTGTAGTTTAGCCAAAGATGGAGTCTAGCTGGCTTTGATCGATTAACCATGTGACATTTTTTTTATAAAACAGCATAGTTTCTGCTAAAAAGTCGTAA
The DNA here is from genome assembly GCA_964023205.1 of Lutraria lutraria. NCBI lineage: Eukaryota > Metazoa > Mollusca > Bivalvia > Venerida > Mactridae > Lutraria > Lutraria lutraria. Next base: position 6,046,462 of record OZ026835.1, on the reverse strand, counting down.
CTTAGTGTAAGATTACTAAGCTTCTCGTTACAAAAGTTGAACTATGTTTCGAAATTTAGAATAAGTAGGTATACATGACATATGTGGTTATCGTACATGTAACAGTAGATTAATTAACTATCGCATTAGTCACTGATATGTCAGAAAATAAATCATGGAATATACTAGTATTACATTTGTATACTATTATTAGTAATTTTTGGCATTGTGCATTTAACACCATAAAAAAGCATGAACAATATTGTATGTAGTTTATTTGACAGTTTTTCAAAGTTTTAAACAACCTTGTCGATAGCCAAAGAAAATCGATGTTCCACATTAAAAAATGCGCATAGACCTTCCTGTGCCACAATACGGTTCGTATCGCATTAAAGCCGCCACGAAGTAGATTTATATTTTATGACGTCTCAACGGATAATAACTATCTGTTATCTTTGCATAACATTTTGTAAAAAAAAATCAAAATATACAATCAATAATCCACATATATAGGTTAACCTCACTGACAATGTAAACAAAAGTTGCGACAAGATCTTATTTCCGCCTAAATCAACCAATTGACAAGATCACTTATAATGGATAACATTGTCAGTGGAGCGTAAAGCGCAAAGACTGGAATGCGTACACTTCACGTCAGCACTTAAACCACCAAACGGATTTACATCGTATTATAAATAGCTAAACATCTGTAGCTCATCAATAAACGTGACAGTTTTGCAAGAAGACGACATTGATACAAATTGTCCATAACAGGGTGTCGTCTAATTCAAAGGTAAACATATATATCATTTAAAGAATACTGTATATAATAGTTATATAGTTGCTTTTATCTTGACTTTCGTCACAGTGCTCTGTGTTATCTTACACAGCACTAGTACCAGGTATGTATGTAACCATGCTACATTTCATGACATTGTACTAGCTTATTAGTATTTAACCTTCACTGTAAATTTACTGAACATTTACCTGTAACGACCAATGTGTTTCTAATTATTGTATAACATGTTCATGTTTATTTAATTCAAATTTGGCGGGATATTGGCTACGTTACATCTTAGTTCAAGTCAGTAGTCAGTTCACTCATAGCATTCATTGAATGCACATGGTTATTTGATAATTGCAGCAATAACAAATTATTTGTTTATTTTATTGATTGAGTTGATGTTCGTAGCATTTAACGTGATAACGTATTACATCAAGTGTGAATGACTATTTGAGTTGAGAGTAAATACTCGTTCCAAAAAAACATATTGTTACACGTTTATCAATCAAATTGGTACACATTTGGACGATTTAATCACGTTATGAAAATACTTACATTGAATCATGTGTTGTTGTAGCACATGGTGCTTGCCAGTACTAGAGAACTTCTACTTTTATACCTTGTTTTACAGACAAATTAAATGGTCGTTATAATAAGTGGTCGTTAAGTGATGGTTTACCGTAACTGAACAGACCTTATTAACGCAACGGTAATATTTGTGTGTAAACAAAACATCTTGAAAAGAAATTCAGTAAATGGAGACTTCTTAGTCAATCATTTCTTTTAGTCATATCCGTGTGCAACAGTGTGCAACGATTCTCTTAAAATACATCAAGTGCATCTTTTCTGTTTTATTTTCAGGTACAATGCAGTTCTTCAAATATTTTGTGGTGTTCGTCGTAATTTTAGCCTTAGTTATTCCGGCAGACGCAGGTTGGTTTAGAAGGAAACTCAGGAAAGTTAAAAGAGTGGTAAAGAAAGTGGTAAAGAAGGTTGGAAAGGCTATAAAGAAAGCTACTTGTAAGGTAGGCAGTTTTTAAAAGCTATTAAGAAAGCAGTTTGTAATGTGACAATTGCTAAAATTAGTTCATCAAATATTGTCTAATATAAAAAACTATATCAGTAATAGTACATTACGTTATCACTCACCTGCCCTTTCTAAGATTAAATGTGTCTTTATTATAAGAAATAAAAGTAAAGGAAAAAATAATATAGCGCATCAAGGAATGACTACTGAAACTAAAAGAATGATAAAAACAGACCATGATGGTAATGTCTTATATGATAGAATGATGATTATAGATAGAAGGTACGGGGAGGTCAACTGATGACGTAGTATACTGCCATTGTATATGGCACGAGGATTAGCAACATGATCTATTTGTTTTGCGGCTGTCGCGACATCACGCTATACGCAATATAACAGAAAAAACACCGAGTTTAGGCGCCGTGTTGATTAAGTTCTTTATATTTCTCCATATTAATCTCGACTATTTTAAATCTTACGTAGAAGTTCATACATTAGATTCCCGTGGCTGTGTTTAGATGTAGGGTTGGACATTTGAAGAAGATGTATTCATTTTGTTAATATTATTTTCCTTGTAGGTTTTCAGTGCTAACTATAAATGCGCTACGTGGCTAATGTGTGTTTTTATGTTCTTTCGTTTTCTCAACACACCGGCTTACAATGCAATAAATCATAAATCCGTTATGTTTATTTCTGTTTTAAAACGTAGATTTAACTCATGTGTTTAAAAATGTAACACAACTTGGAAAGCATTGAACCGTCAACATGAAAAATTGAATACCAAAAAAAAAAACAAAAAAAATAATAAATACATTATGCAAATGTAAAAGATAGCCATATTCTATTTAATCAATAATGCATTTAATAGATATAGTTTGAGAAAGATATTCTGCTGCGCCAAACCAGATAAAATAATTCAAGAACGAGTTTGTTTAAAACTCTGCCAATTCTGTTTTGAAGCTTTTATGGGGAGTGGGGTGTCCGGTAGCTGTCAAAGGGGCTGCAGTTGGATTAGGTGCTCTTGGTGTACCAGGACCCCTCGTCGTTACAGGTGCCGCTCTTGGAAAACATGCATGTCGTGTACAGAGACAAAGAAGATGCAAGAGAAGTGTAAGTATTATTTATTGGATAATATTTTGTACATTTTAATCACCAGTAATCTATATATAATAAAACGAAATATTTAGTTGCTTTTAACTAGCTTAAACAAGTCGATGAAAAAGATTTACACTAAAAGAATTCTGCATTTGCAAACAAAATGAAAGGAAAGAGTGGCGAACTGTAGAGATAATGAGATAAATGATAGAAATAATAGTATCAGGAAATATCTTAAGTATAAATTTGGACGATTTATTTTATTTTGCCCTTTTTCAGGTTGACATGAGATACGAGATGATACCATTTTCGGATGAAATGTCAGATTATGATATGAATAACGATAAACATATATCATATTATGAATTTGTGGTGACAGTTTTGAAATCAGTGGACTTGGAAGATCCGAATGAACTCTTGGAACCCTTTATGTTTTCCGACTTTGACGGTAGGCATTGTTGTCTTTCAAACGCAAACAGCCAAATTACGAAAGCCTGGGCAAACATATTCTAATTGGCGTGTTTTCACCACTGTCAGAGGTTAAGATAATGCAGTCGAAAAAAAAATTCTCGTATGAGGGTATTCGAGGAGAAATCCATTAGAAATACTTCTTGTGAAATTGCTACCACATCATTGTTTTGCCGAATAAAACGCACCATATGGAAATGCAATATGTTTTCTGTGCTTGGTTGGCATATTTTATGCCATTTCGTAAACTCTCTCAAAGTTTGATTAATCGTTTACAATTTATTGTCTTAATCATAACAATTTAGGGAAAGTCCCATGTTTATCCGCAATGAATTAAAAAAATAGTTTAATAGTCTAGTTTAAGCGAATTCCCCACAAAAACCCGTGTATTTGATTGATGAATTTCTATGTTTACCATACTAATTATATATCTAAGTTTATACTTATGTTTACTTGGTATATATCGTCAGCTCTATTTTACAAAATATGGTTCATTCGGGTTCTAGAAATATCAACTTTGAAATACATGATGAAAGTTTGCAAAGTACATTAATTTTGTGCGGTGAGCCAAATATTTTATTTACGTACTATGATTTTTTCAGGCAATGGCGAATTAGATACCGATGAATTTAAAGGCGCTCCCTTATTTTTCGGCCGTAAGTTTCTTTTATACAGTTACTTGACAATATAACACATAAGACTTCCGACTAGGGATGTTGGAAAATACAGGCCTCTAGACAAAAGAGTCAGAAGACTGATTATTTATTGTTGCCAGCTTTACTGAAATATCTACAGCCGAACATCGATATTAAACTTCGGAACAGATTTTGAGCTTTACCGTTGAGATGCATTCGCGTCTGAATTATTAGTCATTCAATATTGTTTTTCGCATAATTGCCTTCTTAAGCATAGACATAATAATAAACTGCATTTTAAGAAGGGAATGACGTCCATATTTTAGTGGTCTTACTTATGGTTGTTCTTCAGTATTTTCCACGCCTTATTCATTTGTTTAAATGCTGTTGTATTTTCAGATGCATTTGGAAATAAGAACATTTCTGAACTGGATTACGACTACTACAGCCCAGCTGCGGCATAAAGAAAAATAAGCAATTACAGCATTTGGATTTATAAATAAAATGTTCCTTAAGAATGCTTACATTTTGTGTATACCTGGTCCCGAGGTTGTAAAGCTAGAGAGCAGTCTCAGAGTTCAAATTTCCAATCCATTCTCAAACTTTTATGATTGAAAATATTTCAGCTGATTAAAATTTACACGTCAATAATTTTTTCAGTTAATTCATGACGATATTGATAATATTATTATCGTCATATCATAATTAACTTAGAAGTTTTGAAAAACAAGATATGAAATTTGAGTCCGATCTAATGTTTGTAACCAGTCAATGCCAGCAAGTTTCTATATTAGAATTGGAAATATTACAATTACGTATCTAAACTGTGTAACGTTATTTGGAGGTTCGATTAATTGAAATGTATTATTTTTGCTTGTAAAGAATTCGACAATCATACAAAATGAGGGTCTTCGATGACAATATGTTACTGTGACAATGTACGATGCATATACAATAGAACCTTTCTTTTACATGAGCCCTTCTATCTGGAAATCACCTTTATGCTGATACATTATTTTTTGTCAAATTGTATCCTATACAATGTATTATTATAATCATAAATATTTGTGTATTCTAATCTTTTTTACTTGTTGCGTGTTTCATGTATTTATTGTTTATTCAATGACAGTCGCTCATTAAATGAATCATTTTTATATTCAATACAAATCAAGTCAAAATACAAATACTGACTCAATTGTACCGTACATTACGTTTAAGTGATTTAAATAATCCGTTATATTGCAATAAAATGTACTTGCCTATTATGCTTCGGAAGAAACAGTTGAGTTTCTAGAAGCTATCTTCTAAACTGTTATGATATGCAACTGTAAATGTAATGACGATTAGCCTGTAAAATGGTTCATTCATATATGTAACAAGAAGTGTCTGGTCCTGTAAATAATCAGAATAAGAATCATTGTCTGTGCATGTGTAGTCCTTGCAATAGCACCATTGTTTAGTCGTACTTTTATCATATCATATATGTGTATTATGTTTCATGAATTTAGTTTGCGAACTATTGTGAATTGATTTTTATCATTTTAACTATATTGAATAAAATATTTATAGTTTGATTAAATGTCTCAGTTATTTCTAAAACATCGAAATTCTGACATCGACGATACAGTACAAAAATTACGCTGATCGAATCGTGTCATTTATATTGGTCTCTCACGATTTATAGGGCGGCACCGTAGTCTAAGATCTAATGTCAAGCTTGCGCGGAAACCTTGCACAATCGGCTCATTTACATGATTGATGCGGAATAAGGTCAACTCAAATTTGCTGCAAAACTGCTGCCAGAACGAGTGTTATTTATCCTTCGGCAAAAAATGTTGTGAGGAACTTCTGCTCCTTGTTCTGAACAACCATATTGCATGTCCACATTTTTTTCAGGTTATGAAGAATACAGGCCTTGGTGTAAAAATGTCTAGCTTTGGTTTGCCGAGTACGCACTTGTAAAGGTATTTTCTGCTGGAGGACATTTTGGTGGTAAACCGTACGACGCAGTCACCCGGGGGTGACTTGTAAACGGGAATGAACTTCTCTCCTGACCAAATAAAACGTCAATCGTTGTCAGGAGAGATTACATTTGCGTACTCAGAAATTCCATAGTTGGCTAACTTACATTTCGATATTTTTATATAAAGGCCTTAATTCGTCATAATTTTGGAAAAACCTACCCTATTGACATGCAATATGTGTGTTAACAACGAGGAACGGAAGTTCCTCACAACATTCTTGCCGAAGGATAAATTACCACTCGGTCTGAGTTATACGGGCATGATACGTTGGGCCAATGCGTTGTAGTCTGATGTCCATCACCTTTAATTCAGTTTCAAGTTAATTTTCTCGCAAACAAATTCTAACCCTAACAATAACCCTATAATCAGCGTAAAAAAATAATCATGTCCCTATTGTTTCCTGAATTCTCCTTTTTATACATTAGTGAGATAATACATTATTGTCAACATCTTTATAACTCTTGATTCTAACATGATATCTTAAAAGTTTAAATAAGAGTATATATTTGTTAAAAAACTTTTCGATGAAATTCTACCGTGTGAACATCTATTTTTCTTGTTTGTTTGTTTGTTCGAGTTTTACGCCCCTTCGCCAAACTTTGAGTTATTATGAGGCGGACAGTTCACTTAACCATCGTTCCTGGAAAGAGCCAGTATTAGACTTCCATCCTCCGTAAGCAACTGCCTACATTCTCACATATTGAGACATGGTCGGTAGTTGGATTGGAAGCCATGACCCTCTATCCGCCAGAAGTTACAGTGATTTGAAGGAGGCGGGGCTTTTGTTCTTCTTTCGGTATTGCGTGTCCGTTACAGGTTTAACTTTATCTGTATAAAGAATATGCTTCATAATTAAATAATCAAGGTAAATGTTATTTACTGTATCATTCAAGAAGTGCTTTTCTGCCTTGAGATGATTTTCTAGTTCAAAGAAATATTTGCTTTGTATCTCTTCCATTAAATATTTGTTAACATTCTTTTTAATTGGGCTCCTTCTTTCTCCAACTTCGACAGTTCATTTTCCCTTTTATGGATTTATGCAGTAGGTTATTGAAGTTTCTTTGATTTCATTTTAACAAATTCCCATTAAATTATATCATCTACTAAGTTCAGAACGGCGGTCCATAGTGTACTAAGTGACATGTGTACACTATCCATCATTATATAATTGTTGACTAATATGCTTTTAATAGTCAGATCCGCGTCTATTACACGATGTTTTTCAATTTTAAAGTGACAGGAAGATGATATGTACTTTGTTTGTGGCTAGCATTTATCACTTAAAAATATAAAAGGTGCTAAATTACCATCAATTAGCCAAAGTACGATACTCTCTATCAATATTATAATGTCGCCCTCTTTCTATCATCAAACAATGCGAAGAGTTTCTAAAGCTTGCCAAGCATCTTCTGAATTTTGCAATATCAATAACTTTAATGTATGTATCAGTTGTATAGACATGTTTATAATTTATATAGTGACACAATTTACTAGTATCTGCACAGGCTGACCTCCAATTCTGAAAATACTGATCCTTAAGTCTTTGAACATATTGTAAAAGAAACAATGGTTCATTGTCAACAAATTGCGATTCCCAAGTATACCCAAATCCGTTCGTATATAAATTACTTCTAACGTTTGTTACCCAATTACAATAACCAAGGCGATCATAATATACCATCATTTCATAACAGAGTCGTACATTTCTATCTCTAGGCGTTTTCAACAATCTCAACCAATATTTCATACAACTGTAACGGGCCTACCGCACCCCAGCGGCGAACTTCCGTCCCTCAGACGTGCGGATTATTAAAGTCAATAGATACAGATTATTACAATGTATAATATGCTACACCTTCGTTAGTACTTGTCAGGATAGCTACCGAAGAGCGGCGGACGGAGGCAGATATCTCAAGCAATTCAAGATTAAAGTTCAAACTAAATATATTTATTTAACACAATTCATGAAACAAAGAGTACATGTATGTGCAATACAAATATAGTAAAATGATAAACAATATTTACATTATACTGTATATATGGATCCTTCGAGAAGTTTCCTAAGTAAACGTTCTTAAACGGTGACAAGTTTTCCAAAAGCCCGTATTAAAGAAGATTATGAGTTCCGTTAGCCTCGAGATCCGTTTCCAAAAAGCCATAAGAAAGTAGTTGTGTCCCCCGAGAGATCCGACGTCCAAAAAGCCGTTGATTTAAAATGCGCCCTCGTTATATACTTAACAAGGCGAAATCATCTAAAAAAGAATGGGGTGATATTGCTTATCCAATGAAATAACAATATCCAAACACCACATGGTTCGGAACCAATGAATATTAAGGCGGAAAACTCCGTCTGATGAGCAAACAGGCTTCCTACGCCGTCCAAAAATAAGTTCTAAGACGGAACATGAAACTATTAACATTCAACATAAAAGTCAGAAAAGCATCATTTATCAATTAAAATATTACCATACAGTACTTTGATAAATATTTTAATCATCTCACACAAGGTCACAATACGTAACGAACTTAAACATTGGCACGTGCAGAAATGACAGCATAACATTGAGACGGAATTAGCGGAATGCAGTTTTTCACTTAAATAAACGAACAATCATGAGGTACAAGCAAGTTTCAGTTACTAATGAGTTGAATGAAATTAATTATGACTAAAATAAGCGTCAAAACATGAAACAATAGCGACGAACGGAAATGTCACATATTTCCGCGACTCAAAATGTAAAGATGACTTACGGACTTACGATTTTCGTACCTGCATATGAATCAATGTATTACTGGATAAATCTGACATAAGGTCAATAAGTAACTGAGGTGCCTCATGTTACACAACGCTTTGCAGCATTTATATTCATTGGGTATCTCCCAACATCTCCAAGAACTGCATTATTACATGACGACATAGTGACAAAGTATTGTGAATAGTTCACTTTATGCCAGTAAAGCAAAAAAAAAACAAAAAAAAAACGAAAACATTTCTCCTTTGTTTACTGAATCATGTGTAGATAACACAAAGGGTGGCGGGAACGGAGAGATACACAACAAAACTGGTTCGTGTAAACCAACACCGACTGGTAATGACACTGATGTAAGTAACCAAACTGAACGACGCACCAACATTAAATCGTGTGATGGATAGCGATACGAATAATGCAAACTTTCCACAGCCGGTTGCACAATTTGTACAATCCCCACCCTACCAGTTTGACCAGCAATATACTACATTGCTATCATCAAATAATCAACAAATCATTGCTCAAAGTAACCAGATCCCTAATCAACAACCACCTCCATGGGCTCTTAGCATTATGGAAGACATAAAAATAATTATATATGATGCTGAGAAAATAAATAATATTGAAAAAACTGTCAACTCCATGCATCTAAAACTTTGTGACCAGGAAACTAAACTGAGCGAGATTGATCCCCGAGTAAAAGAGGTTGAGGTCACCAGCAGACAATATGATCAACAGTTATGTGATTTGAAGACTCTGCAGATAGGATCCAGAAACTCCAAGAGACATGGACACAACTCAACTCTTCTATACAAAATCTAAATGAAAAACAAACCACAGTGAAAGACAAATATTTGATCAGGAGTTCAGGAATATGCGTGAAAATTTAATTTTCTACGGAATACCGGAAACAACAGAAACCAATACAAAATCATGTGAAAATCTCGTCAAAGAAATCATAAATGACACATTGAAAATAGTTTCTAGCGACATCATATTCGATCGATCTTACCGACTCGGCAGCGAAAATAGATTAAGGACTCCGCGACCAATCATTGTCAAATGCCTTTACTTTAGCCAGAAAGAACAGATCAGACAATCATCATTCACTTTGAAAGATGCCATTAAAAAGAAAGATCTCGCCGTTGGAGTACAGCTCCCTAAAGAATGGCGCGACACCAGGAAGAATCTGAACGATGTAATAAGAAAAAGACAAAGGTAACACTATGAAATTCATCGGTAATGAACTATTTATCAACGGAATACAATGCAAAACAACTAGAATTAGGCATTGAGAAATATAAAACTATAGGCAAAATAACTGGCGATTTAAACAGTCGAACATTGCATGAATCCGATTTTATTAGTTTTGATAAATTTTCAGTCAATGTAATAAACTTACAATCAAATGATAGACATTCCACCAAGAGTAAACAAAGACAACGTGTTAAACGCTTTATGTAAAACCACAAATTTAAATCATTAAAACATATCTAAATCAGCTAACCTACGATTTATATAATAATACAATAGACAACATTCATGACTTCACACGGTTTATACGTGATAATGCTTTTAAAGTATTTGACAAACGTTGACAATTAAACTCGCCGTATAAAAAAAAATTAAAGAAGTCATGGTTCAACACTGATTGCTTTTATGAGCGTAAGCTGTTTCATCAAACTAGAAACAGATTCGTTAGACATAAAACTAATGAAAATAGAAGAATAAACTATTTAAATAAAAAGCGATCTTTTACGCGTATTAAGAGAAAGCAAAAACGACTCCACTTAAAATCTGAAGGCTTGCGTATTACAAAAATAGCGAAATCGAACCCTATATCGTTCTTGAAAAAAACATTAAGTCACATTATAAAAACAAACAAAATAACCCATATAACGTAACGATTGAAGATATGCATTCACCCTTCAATGATGTATATGTTAATGTACCCACATATACCCCGGATTTAATAATGATTTTCCGCACGAAAACAATGTCTTGGACACGAAGAAATTAAAGACGCGGTATTCTCGCAAAATAACTACAAAAGCATCATGTCATTAACACTATCTTGATTTAAAATTTATATTCCACTCACTATTTTGCCTTGAACAGCTTTTAAAACACCATGTTGCATAACCGAAAGGTGAGCAAAATGATGGATGGGTGGATGGATTATCTTTTCAGATTCTTGTCTCATCACAAACGGACCAGCATTTGCAAAGATGCGATTATTTTCTGCAAATTAAATTAATTTCACTTTACCATCCTGCAATCTTTAATAGAAGTTAAATAGGATTTATTTCACATCTATGGGATACTGAACAAAATAATAAAGCCATTAAATTATAAACAGTACCTGCCACCATGCATTTCCGTCTCTGAAACAGAAACTGACAAACCAGATACTGAAGGGGTGCTCACAAGTCCAGGCATCTCAGTAGCAAAAATATGTTGGTACCTAAAATAATAAATACAATATTTCTCTTCAGAACATGATCATATCGTTTTTAAATTGATGAAAACTAGAAAATATTAAGAGTTGGGAGCATCAAGTCTATTGATTAATAGAAGAAACATATGAACAGTACAGTCAGAGGAATGAAGATGAAATAGCTTAGATTTATATTGCATTTACAAATATGTACATTTGTACTAAAATAAAAACAGCCTTGTCAATTAAATCTCATTACAACGTTAAACCGGATGAATGCTTTCCTTCCTGTCTATCATTATCTTTGAGTGTTTTTCATGAATAGCACCAGATTAACAAATGTGCAGTTCAAATAACTTCAATGTTTGTATTATTTGTTTAACGCCTTAACGAAGACATCAGATCTGTTGTGCATTGTCAAAATGATAGGACATATATCACAAAGTGATGCAAGGCGCGTTGCTGGACTTTATATTCTTGTACTCTTTAATTGTACAGTCAGTCTTTAAGTTTTTATCCCTCATTTACAATTTTGAAAAAACAAACTGTGTGATTCCAAGCCTTTTTTAACAATGTTTTCGCAGGAGACTCCGGGCAAAAAGTTTAGACTATGGGATTGGATGCTGTTATTCGGTCATAAGTTTGATAAGTTTAAGTTTATTTATATACAATCCTGTAAGTCATATGGGCCATGATGATACATGGTATAATACAATGGTAATGCAGAATAAATGAAACATATATACATACATGTATAATCAAGTCATAAGGAGAAGGTTTTTCAAGGAAACTGATCATGTGCATAAAATCAGTAATAGAGCAATATTAAATATAAACACAGTATTTTCCCTCAAAATACATGAACCTGCAAAAATCGAATACCTACAGAAAAAACATCAACTGAAAGAAAAAATATCCATCTTTGTATAAGTAAAAACGTACACAAGAACTGCGACGAAAGTCGGGTGTCAACAAAAAGAAAAAACAAATTCAGAAGTGGTTAAAAGTAAAACTGTCATTTAATTTATAAAATGTACATTGGTCCTTAAGACAAACCTCAAGAGCAAAGCACAAAGCTTACGCTAATATATCATGAATCTTATTCATGAACAAAACGAAACGAACACTCATTCATTTCTAAAAATTATCCTTGACGAAACGAAAGTTCAAGGACAAAATAATGAAGAGTTTCGATGATGACACCATCTACGAGGAAAAAGAAAAAATATGTTTACAATCGAAAAAAATAAATATACACTCTTGCATATATTGACATACAGATAATTAATTAATGTTAACTTTTGTGTAAAACATAACAAAGTTTTACACCTTTAAGTTCTGTCATATAACATTTGATTTCTTAATTCAAAAGCATGAAATATATACTGAGCTAGATTCTTAAGTGTATTCTCATTTGTTGTAGTAAAAAGATTCATTAACTTGAGCATATTATGATTTCTTCTATAGTATAAAGGGATATATTTACGTCTAAGTTCATTATAAAGATGGCATTCTAAAACAAAATGATATTCATCTTCCAATAAATTACATGAAAAGCAGTTCCTTAGATCAAGAGGTAAACTAGGTTTAGTCCAACGACCTGTCTCGATACAAAGTCTATGAGAAGAGACTCTTAATTTAGTCAATACTTTACGGTATTTTGTAACATTTACAATATTAAGATATGGTTGAAATTTAAACTCAGCAATGTTTCTATAAAATAAAGCTCAACTTGAATTTTATATTCTATTGAACCAATTTTGTACAAAATGATCATTTAATCTCTGCTTAACAATATTCAAAAATATCTTTCATCGCCAACATATAGAAATAACCAAGCATCATAAAAACCGAGAGAGCATAAAAGATCTTTGACAAGTGAACACCAGTTTATTTTATTAGGCAACAATTCCAAATCATTCTTCAAAAGATTATACACCTTATTAATATATTTATTATTATTACATTGAAGTACTTTAACCCAGTATTTAATAATATTATACAGTCCTAATGTTCTAAAAGAAAGACTTCCAAGTTCCCCATATATAAATCGTTCTGAGTTGTCTTCTTAACGCCCAAGATTCGCTTACAAAATTGAAGATGTACCTTTTCAATGGCATTGCCATGAACAAAACCCCACACTTCACTTACACAACTGAGAATAGGAGAAATTAATTTATCAAATAAATCAAGACGATGTGAAACAGTTAAATTTGTAAAATGATATAAATATTTATTCATCTTATAAATTGCTTTCAAAGCTTGACCGGCGAGAGTAGATTGTGCCTCAGAAAAAGACCCCCCCCCTGTAGTCAAAACAAGTCCTAAGTAAGTAAATCTGTTCACAATTTCAACTACCTCATTTTTATATATTAAAACTGTATATTTCTAGGTAATCTTCAACCTTTCTTGAAAATCATTATTTTTTTAAACGTATTTACTGTAAGTTTCCATCTATCACAATAGTCAGATAATAAATCTAAAGCTAATTGTAGTTCTTGGCTGCTGTTAGCGAATATTACTATATCATCCGCATATAAAATCAAAAACGGTTCATACATCTTCTTCAAGATCGTTCAAAAACATGGAAAATAAAAAAGGCGATAAGCATTCACCCTGCCAAACACCAAGCGCACAAATATATTTATACCACAAATTTTCTCTAACTACGTAATCGAACGCCTTAGTAAAATCAATAAAAGCACAATAGTTGTTTCTCTTTATTTATCATATGGTTAATTAGGGAATGTGTCTAAATCCTATTTGACTTAATATTACATTTATTATTTCGTATTGTTTATACATGATTTTATAACCTATAAGTATGTATTCTAAAGAGTTCATTTTGTTGTTTATGCCATTTTCTGAAATTACTTTAATTATCTTTTCCCAGAATGAGTCCATGTAAGGACATGTTTTAAAAAAGTGATTTAAGTTTTCTAAAGCCCCACAGTGTATGCATTTTGGGGAGGTGAATATTTTCCATTTGTAGAGATTTTCATTAGTAGCTATTATGTTATGTACAAGCTTATATTTAAATTGTTTGACACGATTGTCGACCAGTGCTTTATTTAAGAAATAGTAGTAGCTAAGCCAATTGAATTTTTTATTGAAGCTTGATTCCCAATGTTTATGTAGATAAGGGATTTCATATTTTCTTTTTATAAATTCTATGTAGTAGTCCTTGCTACTAATGATTTTCGTATTAGTTTTGTCCACTGAGTCGAGTTTTGGTTGAGTTTTAATGGAATTTGTCAATGATTCTGTGGTTTTGATTTTTTTCTTCCATTCTAAGGGTATTGCCTGTTTAATAGTTTCAGATTCAGATATCCAGTTTGTTTTATTTGTAAGCTTATCATATATTTTGCGTTCGCTTATTCTGCCGTTGATGTCAATTAAGTCGTTAACGAATAACAAATTTGAATTGATCCATGAGTAAAATATGAGACATTTTCCTTTAAATTTGATATACCTATTGCCCCATATGATTTGGTTCCTGATTGTACTAAATGATTTTGGTGGTGCTTTAGTTGACTGCTTATTATATTTAATCCATGTATCTATGATATGTACATAGAAAGGAGTAAGGGTATTATATATCCCTCTGCACAGCAAGATGGAAAATAACATGTAGCAAAAATAGTATTAAAAAGAAGTAAAATTGACGGCATAGGTATGTGTTTACCGTGTATAAAAAATTCACTCAAAAGAGCATCGGGTCCACCAGATTTGCCAGATTTAAGCTGATTAATGGCTTGGACAATTTCTCTCTCAGTAAAGCTAGTATTTATATCTATAACAGGTCAAAATGATGAAAAGATACGTTTATGGCAAAGATATAGCCATATTTTGGACCATATATACCGCATACCTGAGGGGAGAGACCTATACTCCTTTTGGAGTAAGTACCAGCTTTGCCCCAGGATATTACTTTTTGCTACTTTCAGTTTCAATTACAGCGGTGGTAGCGGTTTTTCGGTCTCGCCTATATTCTTGAAAACTGAGCTTTTTCGGCTCCAAAGCGAATTTTTACCGGGATTGTTCGGCATCGTCAACAGAAAATAACGAAACAAACAATACAACCGACCAATCTCTGCATGCACTGACGAAAATCTAACCAGACAAAACAAAAATCATCGTAATTCGTACCTGTCGATCAAGAATGTCGCCCCTTAACGGTCACTCCGTAGAATCGTGTTTTATCACTTTCCAAAGAGCAATTTCATTTATTAAATTTATCATCATTTTGCCTTAATTCTATATGCACCAAGTTGTAGGGTATGCCCCTTTAATCCTTGATTGTTGTAAGGACTTCTTACGAACAACCTTACGCCTCTTCCTTTCACTATCTGTTATTCTTGGTATCCCTCTCTTTTTACCGTGTGCATCCGCCATTGCTGTTTTCAAAGTTATGCTAATTTGTCACGCGGTCGAGTGAAGCTTGATTTTAATGGTTATTTTGAACCTTCTAATAACTTTAAGTAAAATCATGAACGATAATCAATGATAATGTATGTAGCCAATTCGACAGGTTTAAAAGTTTTATAACAATGGCCAAAGAATGATCATATGTTTCTTCGGAAAGGGCGTTTCATATAACAAATTGCGTATAGACCCGCCCGTACCACAACACGTTTTGTATCGCTTGAATCGCTTAAATCGATTGCTGTCTATCATCTTTGCACAAAATATTGTAAAATGATCAAAATATTCAATAAAAAATCCACTTATAGGTTAACCTCACTGAAAATGTAAACAAAATTATGCGACATGGTCTTATTTCCGCCTAAATCAACCAATTGACAATATCACTTATAATGGATGACATTGGCAGTGGAGCATAAAGCGCAAGGACTGGTATACATATCCTTCAGGTTAGCACGTAAGCCCCACTAAACGGATCTACAGCGTATTATAAAAAGCTAAACATCTGTAGCTCATCAATAAACGTGACAGTTTTGCAAGAAGACGACATTGATACAAATTGTCCATAACAGGGTGTCGTCTAATTCAAAGGTAAACATATTTATTATTTAAAGAATACTGTATATAATGGTTATAAAGTTGCTTTTATCTTGCCTTCGTCACATTGTGCTTTGTAAAAGCATTATCTGAATTTTGTATTTTTGAATTTTGCAATTCATTTATTCATCGTGGTAGTATTTCGGTATTGAATTGTACACTTTTTTAATATAGATAAAAGTATGGAAACACGAATGCATATCCGTTAGCTTGAACATGATGTTTTACTTAATCAGGGTTTTCTTACCACTCAGCTTTACGAAAAATAATAATGTATACTTTAGGAAAGGGGTCAATATTTGCTTTTACACTGCACTAGTACCAGTGGGTACATACTAACCAGGTGTCATTTCATGACTTGTAATACTTCATTGAAAATTTACTGGGCAGTTACCTGTAATGACTAATCTACATGTATTTCTAATTATTGTATATCTGATTCATATTTGTTTAATCAATATTTGGCGGGAAATGGGTCACATAACTTTTTAGTTCAAGTCAGTGGTTCAGTTCACTCATAGCATTCATTGAATGCACATGGTTATTTGATAATTGCAGCATTTAACAATTTATTTAGTTATTTTATTGATTGAGTTGATGTTCATAGTAGTTAACGTGATACCGTATTACATCACGTGTGAATGATGATTTGAGATGAGAGTAAATACACGTTCCACAGCCCATATTGCTATACGTATATCATGCAAATTGATATACATTTGGACAATTTGATCACGTCATGAAAATACTTATTAACATTGAATCATATGGTGTTGTGTCACACGACGCTCGCCAGTACTAGAGAACTTCTACTTTTTATACTTCGTTTTCAACAAAATAAAGTAAGATTTGTTTTACCGATAAATTAAATGGTCGTTACAATAGTCGGTCGTTAATTGAAGTTTTACTGTAACTGAACAAAACTTATTAACGCAACAGTGATATTTATATGTAAACACAACATCTTGACAAGAAATGCAGTAAATGGAGACGTCTTGGTCAATCATTATTTTATCAGATCCGTAAACTGTGCAACGATTGTCTTAAAATACACGTCGTCGTTTATATCAAGATAAAATTAGCATTGCTACACGAACTGTAATTTTGCTTTTTTATTTATCAGGTAAAATGCAGTTCTTCAAATATTTTGTGGTGTTTGTCGTGATTCTATCGTTAGTTATTCCAGCAGACGCTGGATGGTTTAGAAGGGTAGTCAGGAAAGTGAAGAAAGTGGTAAAGAAGGTCGGAAAAGCTATTAAGAAAGTCACTTGTAAGGTAGGCAATTTTTAAACGCTTTTAAGAAATCAATTTGTAATGTAGACAATTCTTAAAATCAGTTCATCAGATAGTGTCTTATAAATAAACTTACAAAGATCAGGGACCTATGTCAATGTGCACTTCGTCATCACGTACCTGCCGCTTCTAAGATGACATGTGTCAAATAAAGAAAATAATATAACGCACCAAGGAATGGCTACTGTAACTAAACGAATTGTAAAAACAGTTCATGATGTTAATGTCTCATCCAGGCGTGGTAACGGGAGAAAGTATTTTTGCTGAATGGTCCCACCCGCATGTTGGCAATAAAAATTCAAACAATTTTATCCCGTTTTCCACTCTTGTTTTCATGCCTTTATCAAATATTACAACTACAAACTTTCTTCACAACATCATAGCACGAAGCTGTAAATCCTGGGTGCCCTACATCATTTTTAATTACTTAAATAATTTCATACAAAAATAAAGCGATTTACCAGTGAGTCGAGAGATGATGATTATAGATAGAAGGTACGAGGGAGATCAACTGATGACGTAGTGTACTGACATTCTATATGATACAAGGATTAGCAACACGTACTTTTTGTTTTGCAACTATCGAGACATCGCGCTATACGCGATATGACAGAAGTTGAAACCCACAGTTTGGGCGCCGAATTGATTAAGTGCTTTATTTTTAGCGTCATATTCTTTATTATTGGTTAACTGTCTTAAATCAATAGCAGTGTCATAAATTTAATCGGTATCAATTTGAAATTTCAGTAATTGTCCAGCAGCATTTTCTCTTCTATTTATCGTTGTTTACATAGAGGTTTACACGAGGGCCATACGTGATGTAGGGTTGGAAATTTAAAGATAAATGTATTTATTTAGATAATTTTGTTTTCTTGTAAGGTTTCAGCTCTAAATATGCGTTACGTGGCTAACGTGTGTTTTTATGTTACCCTATTCAGAGCTTGCGTATACAACATGCCAATTTACAATGGAATATATCGTAAATCCGTTACATTTTTTTCATTTTTTTTCATGTGTTCTAAATTTGAAGTACACAATTGTGAAAATACTTAACAACTAGCATAAGATGAATTGGATACATTAATTAATATATTTTGCAAATCAGTATATACTTATACTTATTCATAATGTATATAAATATATGTATAGCTATGTGCTTGAGAAGGATGTTTTATTGTGCCAAACCTGCTAAAATAATTCAAAAATTAAAATGTTTAATACTCTTTGTTTTGAAGTTAATATGGGGAGTGGTGTGTCCGGTAGGTGTATCTGCGGCTGGAGCTGGATTAGGTGCTGTTGGTGTACCAGCACCCCTCGTCGGTGTGAGTGTCGAAATTGGAAGGCAAGGATGTCGTGTACAGAAACAAAGGAAATGCAAGAGAAGTGTAAGTATTGAGTATTGAATTACAAATATGTGTTTTGTACATTTTAATCAACAGTAATATAATTATGTATATATACTTAAGGCCAAACGTTCTGCACGGTGCATTTAAATAAAGATATAATAAAAGAACGTTTTTAATTTGCCTGTATTTTAATTTGATATTCAAATTTATTCATAAAGTGAACAAGTATTCAAAATTGTAACAAATTTGATTCATTAATAAAGGAGTTATACAACGTTTGTTAACACCATCATCAAAATCAGTTTTACACGTCAACTTCATGTTCACCGGAATGCGATTTTTGCAACAGTTAATATCGGGTATGTCCTCCATTTGCGTTAAAAACAGTTATGCATCTTCTTCTCATTGATGACTCCAGTGTCTGTAAGTACCGCTGATCCAAAGCAGGCCACTCACGTTGAAGAAAGTTCCGTAAGCCTGTTCCATTTTGGATGTTGTTCTCATGAAATTTAAGCTTTAGATCTACCCAGACGTGCTCTGTTGGATTCAAGTCTGGGCTTAAACAATGTATTTAAACCAGCTTAAACAAGGCAGTGACAATGACCTGTACAAAAATGATTATGCATTTGAACATAAAAAGGGAAGAAGAGGAGAGCTATTGGGATAATGGGGGAAATAGAAAAAATCCGTTCCATCTGGAAATATGTAAGTTTTTACAATTTTTCCTACTTTTTGTCTATTTTTCAGGTTGACATGAGATACGAGATGATACCATTTTCAGATGAAATGTCAGATTATGATATGAATAACGATAAACGTATATCTTATTATGAATTTGTGATGACAGTTTTGACATCAGTGGACTTGGTAGATCCGAATGAGCTCTTGGAACCTTTTATGTTTTCCGACTTTGACGGTAGGCATTGTTGTATTTCAAAAACTAACAGCCACATCGTAGTATAAACCTAAATTGTTTCCACGAAAGCATAAGCAAACATATTATTATTGGCACGCTTTAGCCGCTGCCAGAGGTTGAAATGATAAAATTTAGGGAAATTCCCCTTTTTATCCGCAATGAATTGAAAATGAATTTATAGTCTGGTTTAAGGGAAATCCCCTCAAAATATCATCGCGTGTAGTTGATTGATGAATTTGTATGTTTACCATAATAATTATGTTTCTATGTTTACATGTACTTAGGTTTATTTTGGTGTCTATTGTCAAATATTCACAAAATATGGTCCATTCAGGTTATATAGATATTATCTTTGATATATAATTTATGATGATCGTTGCCAAAAAACATTTGTGCGGTGTGCCAAACATTTAATTTGCGTACTGCAATATTTTTTTCAGGCAATGGTGAATTAGATACAGATGAATTTAAAGGCGCTCCCTTATTTTTTGGCCGTAAGTTCTTTGTTTTATACTGTTACTTGACAATATAACACATCAGACTTCCGACTAGAGATGTAAGAAAATAGTGTAATGACGATGAGCACGTTTGACGTAATTTTTGGTGAAACATATACAACCGAACATCGATAAATTAATGGACTTTCGGCCAAATTTTGATCTTTAACTTTGAGATGCTTTCATTAAGGAAAAATTTAATTCGAAACTTTTGTTGGAAGGGTTTTCGATATTGCATACACATAATGATGTATATTTGTACATATAAGATATGGAAAACCCTTCCAACTTTTCTCAATGTTTCTATGATAAATTAATTACTAAATAATCTGTCATTTAATAAACGTTTCGTCATGATTGCCTGCTGCAATGTTGATACATGTATATTGATAAAATGTATATAAAGGATGAAATGACGTCGACGATTTAGTGGTCTATACTTATGGTTATACTCCAGTATTTTCTGTTTATGTATATATCTGTTTGTTATATTTTCAGATGCAGTTAGGAATAGGAACATTTCTGAACTGAATTACGACTTCTACAGCCCAGCTGCGGCATAAAGAAAAGAAACTGTCACAGCATTTGGATGAATGATAAAAATGTGTCTTCTGAATGCTTACATTTTTGTACATATGGCCCCTAGGTTGTAAGACTTGAGAGCAGTCTCAGAGCTCATATCTCCAATCCAGTCTCAAACTATTATGACTAAAAGGATAGAGCTGATTAATTTTTACACGTAAATACATTTTTCGGATGATTTATGACGATAGACTAATTTATTAATAATATCATTCTTGTCTGATCATAATTATCTTTGATATTTCGATAGACAAGATATGAAATTTGAGTTCGATCTAAAGGTTTAAAGCCAGTCAGTGGCTGCATGCTTCCACATTTGAATTGAAAATAATACAAGTACGTATGAAAACTACTCACCGTTATTTGGAGGTTTGATTCATTGAAATGTATCATATTGGCTTGTAAAGAACACGACAGTTATACAAATTGTGCGTCTTCGTGAAACTGGAAGCTGCCAACTAAAGTGTTGTAATATGCAACTATAAATGTAATGATGATTAGCATGCAAACATGTTTCCTTGATATAATACTATGTTGCTAAAAACTGTCTGGTCCTGTAAATATTCTGGTATACCGTTGGTCATGGCTTGGACGCACTGCAAATACATGTTTGTTTTATATAATTGCACGTTTGCTTAATCGTAATTTCATCATATAAGTGTGTCTGTAGCATGAATTTAGTTTGCAAACTATTGTGTTTTGGTTTTTTGTTATTTTCACTGTCTTGAATAAAATATTCATAGTTTATTAAGTTTCTCTGTTATTTATTCTGACAACGACGATACTGTCCGATAATAACGCCGACCAAACGGTGTCATTCATGTTGGTCCATCATGATTTATAGGGCGGCATCGTAGTTTAGGATCTAAAGTCTAGCTTGCACGGAAACCTTCCACAATCGTCACATTATCCACAGACACTTGGGGTTAGGAGCTTTAAAAAAACAAAATATTTGTATTTTTGTCAATCCAAACACATAAACTTATCATATTTATCATAAAAACCTAAGATAACCCTTTTTGAAAAAAATACATTTTTCAACGTCAACAAGATATACTATAAGATGTAAATGTTCGTTGGAAAAATAGCTCACACGTATCTTCGAAAACACTTCGTATTTTATTCCATTTCCAACATATTCACATAATCCTTGCGTTAGTCGATGTAGTACACATTATTCTTCACGATTATTGTCAAGTTTTAAGTTTCAACCTCAACATTAACACCAACATATCCAAAACAACTAGCAAAATAGTCCATATTTTGCATCAGCTACAATTACTTTCGACATGGTTCCCGGCTTTGAAGTGATTGAATGCACCACGCATTGAACACACGAGAACCAGTATTTATCCTGCTGGTTCTCGTAATTTCAGTACTCGATGCAGTCATATTCTACAAAGCCGGGAACCATGTCGAAAGTAATTGTAGCTGATGTAAAATATGGACTATGTTGCTAGTTGTTTTGGATATTTAAACTTTTGACGAAAATTACGAACTGCCTTCGAACTTGCAGGCTGCTATTATTCTAGATCCTTTGGGATCAATCATTATCAAAACAATGTATCACGCGATTACTAGTATAGGCCATGAAATGCGTGTTCGTGGAATAAATAAAGTACAAACATCAAACTGTCGAAACGAACGAACGGACGAGCGAATGTATGGACAGGCAGGCATGCAGACATGCCCATTATAAAGGTGTTGTGAAGGGCCTGTCACACTACAGCGTATTAGGTCAGCGTGTGCGGAACGTATTAGATTTTGTCTAATAAGGTGGCGAACGCTGGGGAACGTTGAACACATGAAAGAGAAGCCGCCTTTCAGACGCACACATAGCGTTTGCCGAATGCGTTTAACGAATACAGTACCTTTAAGTAACGACCGAGAAACGTCTCATTAATAACGCCTAGCGAAAACAGAACTCCACGTAATTTTGTTAGCGTGTGCATAACGTTCATGACGAATGAAGTTCTAGTGTGTAACTTGCTCCAGACATATTAGTAGCGAATTAGAACAGTGTTCATATATTTCAAACTCTCGCCGCCTCTCGATCCAAGACTGGTCCTGCTCACACTGTCCTCTTCCTTCTTCTACTCCTAGTTAACAACATACTGTATTCCAACGTGTGTGAGCGTGTTTTAAATTACATTAAACGAACTTTAACAAGTACAACGACCATCAGCGTATTCTAACACGTCGGCGGCATACGTTAGGCCAACGCGTTGTAGTGTGACAGCACCTCAACATTACACATTTACAATACATTGGTCCAACGAATGCCGACGTGTTATAGTACGCTGGTGGTCGTCGCACTCTATAGAGGATCGGTTAATTAATGTCAATGTTCGAAGATATGTTTCCCTATCCATGCATATCTCTGCCGTCCACGTTGGGAATTTTATTCAACTCGGCACAATGGTCAAATGTTAAAGAGACGATGTGCCTTATACAGCACATACTTAAAGGTCAAGGTCACAGTAGAAGTTCGAAACTCAACAGGTATTTTTCCTGTCAGCGTACATTTCTTTTGATCTTCCCGACGCCAAATGGAAAATTGTGTAAGCAGAAATACCCACTAAATTCTCTAGCATGGAACTCATGTGTGATCAAAATGATAAACACTTAATTACAATGTGGTATGCATTTCACACGATGTAAAAGTTTAATTAATTGCTTGAGAAACACGATTTATTGTCTTAATTATAATAGTTTAGGGAAATCCCCATTTTCATCCACAACGAATTTTTAAAAATTGGTTAAAATCTGGTTTAAGGGAAATCCCCACAAAATACCATCGCTTGTCAGTGATTGATGAGTCTCCATGCTCATTTTATAATAATCAGTATCTCTAAATTCATGTATCATTACAACAACATAACATCATGACAAGTACAGTCAGTGGTTATTATCAAAATATCAATAAGAAATATTTAAAAACCGCTTGTGGATAAAGATAGCCTATAATCAACGTCCAAGCAATTATTGATATAAATATGAGCCTTCGAATAAAAGTCAAGTGTGATCAATAGTCATTTACACATACTGTAGAGACCGTTGCGCATAGCTGTACAGTGAGGTGATCGGTGGTCGAGTGGTAACGCGCTAGACTTATGAAAGGAAGGTCGTGGGCTCGATTCTCGGCTTCAGCTTTCGTTATTTAAGGGTCGCTTTTTCAGTGTCACCATTCTAATTACTGAGCAAAGCACCATGTTAATGATGAAGCATGTGTGCGCGCGCGCGCGTGTGTGTGTGTGTCTGTCTGTCTGTATGTGGCGGCTCTGAAATTACCAGAGCTATCAAAAGGGCCGTTGAAAAACGGATGAAATCATAGTTGTACAGCCAGTGAAAAGGTCCATCGATCCATCGAAGGGAATTATAAAATATATTCGTCAAATAAATTCAACATGGGTTTGGAACATAGTACAATTTCATAAATAAACATGTATAAATTTGGTCTTAATGTACTATAGTCACTAAAAGAATCATGTTTGTGAATACATTCAGTTTACCGCGAGGTAACGACACTTTTGTAAATATGAACTTCTGTTCTCGTGTGCCATAATATCGCTACAAACAAACGACGACCCATCTAAAACGTTTTACATGTTAACCTACACGTCTATGAATATGGTGTAAATAAACACTTCTTGCTAGACTCAATTACATGACATAAATATATAATAAACACGTCGTATTTTAGTTTTCATCATCATACATTCGTATTAATTAAACATATATACAATTTATCATTTTGCTTAAATCTAGACGAAACAAATGAGGATAAGATTTGTTTCAATGTCAATCATTATGATGAGAATTAATGATACATATATTTCATACCGTGAATCAAGTATCGTACTGGTTACAGTGTTAAGTGCATTACAATGTATCATGTTGTTCAGATAATGTCTTGTCTATGCTAGAAATATTTGCGACACGACTTATCTATTTACGTCACAGTGGTTGGACAATTATACAATTAGATACAAGAAAGAAAAACATAAATAATTAATTAATTTGCATCTGCATAGCTTAAAACCAACATCCGGTTATATTTCATCGATTTATTTGGTTTTAGTGCCCTCTTTTTTCAAACAATTTTCAGTCATTTACCGCGGCCGAGTTTTTCTCCAGTTTTCATCGACGGTATTCTGACCAGTACTAACTTACCCTCCCTTAAGGAGCCAGCAATTTCTCCAAATACGTAGAAAATCGACATTGTTAAATTTTCAAAGAAGGGTATGACCTGCCGCGACGAGGAATCTAACCCAGATCGCCGGGTTACGAATCCAGCGACCACGACGGCGGCCTTTATAACATGTATCAACAGTACACTATCAATTGCATAACGATGTTTTGGGTTATTTAGATAAATTTCTTGGTTACGCCAGAACTATTTCCGACACGAAGTATTTATGTATGCCACAGTTGTTGGATAATTATATATAAAATGTAGTTACAAGGGGAAAAAACAAACACGATTAGTTAATATATAACGTAAATTATAAACAACATCTGTTTGTTTACAAATAGAAAGACACATATTGTGCAACACAAAAAAAACTCACCTTGAAACTTCATTTTTTAAGATTCACCTGAATATGATACCATCGCTTATTCGACATTTCAATATTTCTACTTATATATATATAATATTCATTTTTACGTTCAAGACATCTCTTATTTCAACATGTCAAGGAGACCATCTTTACATTCAAACCACCTCTTATTTCAACACGACAAGGAGACCATCTTTACATTCAAACCACCTCTTATTTTAACACGACAAGGAGACCATCTTTACATTCAAACCGCCTCTTATTTCAACACGACAAGGAGACCATCTTTACATTCAAACCACCTCTTATTTCAACATGACAAGGAGACCATCTTTACATTCAAACCATCTCTTATTTCAACATGACAAGTAGTCAAACCACCTCTTATTTCAACACGATAAGGAGACCATCTTTACATTCAAACCATCTCTTATTTCAACATGACAAGTAGTCAAACAACCTCTTATTTCAACACGACAAGGAGACCATCTTTACATTCAAACCATCTCTTATTTCAACATGACAAGTAGTCAAACCGCCTCTTATTTAAACACGACAAGGAGACCATCTTTACATTCAAACCACCTCTTATTTCAACACGACAAGGAGACCATCTTTACATTCAAACCATCTCTTATTTCAACATGACAAGTAGTCAAACCACCTCTTATATCAACATGACAAGTAGTCAAACCACCTCTCTTTTCAACACGACAAGGAGACCATCTTTACATTCAAACCACCTCTTATTTCAACATGACAAGGAGACCATCTTTACATTCAAACCACCTCTTATTTCAACACGACAAGGAGACCATCTTTACATTCAAACCACCTCTTATTTCAACACGACAAGGAGACCATCTTTACATTCAAACCGCCTCTTATTTCAACACGACAAGGAGACCATCTTTACATTCAAACCATCTCTTATATCAACACGACAAGTAGTCAAACCACCTCTTATATCAACACGACAAGGAGACCATCTTTACATTCAAACCACCTCTTATTTCAACACGACAAGGAGACCATCTTTACATTCAAACCACCTCTTATACCAACATGACAAAGAGACCATCTTTACATTCAAACCACCTCTTATATCAACATGACAAAGAGACCATCTTTACATTCAAACCGCCTCTTATTTCAACATGACAAGTAGTCAAACCACCTCTTATATCAACACGACAAGGAGACCATCTTTACATTCAAACCGCCTCTTATTTCAACATGACAAAGAGACCATCTTTACATTCAAACCACCTCTTATATCAACATGACAAGTAGTCAAACCACCTCTTATATCAACACGTCAAGGAGACCATCTTTACATTCAAACCGCCTCTTATTTCAACATGACAAGTAGTCAAACCACCTCTTACATCAACACGACAAGGAGACCATCTTTACATTCAAACCGCCTCTTATTTCAACATGACAAAGAGACCATCTTTACATTCAAACCGCCTCTTATTTCAACAGGACAAGTAGTCAAGCCACCTCTTATATCAACATGACAAAGAGACCATCTTTACATTCAAACCGCCTCTTATTTCAACACGACAAGGAGACCATCTTTACATTCAAACCACCTCTTATATCAACACGACAAAGAGACCATCTTTACATTCAAACCACCTCTTATTTCAACACGACAAGGAGACCATCTTTACATTCAAACCACCTCTTATATCAACATGACAAAGAGACCATCTTTACATTCAAACCGCCTCTTATTTCAACATGACAAGTAGTCAAACCACCTCTTATTTCAACATGACAAGGAGACCATCTTTACATTCAAACCGCCTCTTAATTCAACACGACAAGGAGACCATCTTTACATTCAAACCACCTCTTATTTCAACATGACAAGGAGACCATCTTTACATTCAAACCGCCTCTTAATTCAACACGACAAGGAGACCATCTTTACATTCAAACCACCTCTTATATCAACATGACAAGGAGAACATCTTTACATTCAAACCACCTCTTATTTCAACACGACAAGGAGACCATCTTTACATTCAAACCACCTCTTATATCAACACGACAAGGAGACCATCTTTACATTCAAACCACCCCTTATATCAACATGACAAGGAGACCATCTTTACATTCAAACCGCCTCTTAATTCAACACGACAAGGAGACCATCTTTACCTTCAAACCACCTCTTATATCAACATGACAAGGAGACCATCTTTACATTCAAACCACCTCTTATTTCAACACGACAAGGAGACCATCTTTACATTCAAACCACCTCTTATATCAACACGACAAGGAGACCATCTTTACTTTCAAACCACCTCTTAATTCAACATGACATGGAGACCATCTTTACATTCAAACCGCCTCTTATTTCAACACGACAAGGAGACCATCTTTACATTCAAACCACCTCTTATATCAACATGACAAAGAGACCATCTTTACATTCAAACCACCTCTTATATCAACATGACAAAGAAACCATCTTTACATTCAAACCATCTCTTATTTCAACATGACAAGTAGTCAAACCACCTCTTATTTCAACATGACATGGAGACCATCTTTACATTCAAACCACCTCTTATATCAACACGACAAAGAGACCATCTTTACATTCAAACCACCTCTTATATCAACACGACAAAGAGACCATCTTTACATTCAAACCATCTCTTATTTCAACACGACAAGGAGACCATCTTTACATTCAAACCGCCTCTTATTTCAACACGACAAGGATACCATCTTTACATTCAAACCACCTCTTATTTCAACACGACGAGGAGACCATCTTTACATTCAAACCACCTCTTATTTCAACACGACAAGGAGACCATCTTTACATTCAAACCACCTCTTATATCAACACGACAAAGAGACCATCTTTACATTCAAACCACCTCTTATATCAAAACGACAAAGAGACCATCTTTACATTCAAACCACCTCTTATTTCAACACAACAAGGAGACCATCTTTACATTCAAACCGCCTCTTATTTCAACACGACAAGGAGACCATCTTTACATTCAAACCACCTCTTATTTCAACATGACAAAGAGACCATCTTTACATTCAAACCACCTCTTATATCAACATGACAAAGAAACCATCTTTACATTCAAACCATCTCTTATTTCAACATGACAAGTAGTCAAACCACCTCTTATTTCAACATGACATGGAGACCATCTTTACTTTCAAACCACCTCTTAATTCAACATGACAAGGAGACCATCTTTACATTCAAACCACCTCATATTTCACCATGATGATACCACCTCATATTTTATCTTGATAATGGCAACTGTAACGTATTAAAATCCGTTTGGGGTTCAGATATTTACTCTACATTTACATTTATATTGAATGGGAATCAACTCAAGACTTAAATAAAATAATCTAACAAAGAGTTATTTCACGTACTTGTTGTTATTTATAGTTCGTTCATTCTAACAGTAATTTATACGTAGGCAGCTTAACTTACACTTAATCGTATCATAGTCTGTTTCAACTGTTTGTATGGTGTAACTTATCTTAGTCCGAAGACCCAAACAAATGTTACAGTACATAAAAAACAACAAGTACAAAATGTAAATAGTAAATAGATTTTATAAATGACTGTACACAGTACGTTTGAAAGGCGATTTTTCAGATTTCTAAAATAAACCATAACTCTGGGACCGAGTAATTTCTATTAATCCAGTAAACAATCTTCAGTGAAATGATATAAATTCACCCGAAGTCAGTCTTAGACTTTCGGGACGCCTATCTTACATAATGTATATTAACAGTTAGCTGCATATTCGTGTAAAGTTTGCTTGTATGATTTACAACGATATTTAGTTTAAACTATTTGGGATGCACTTTCATTTGTACAAGGAAGTTGTAAAACACATTGACTATACTGGTGACCCTTATTTCGGCTTATTAACTCCCCTATGTACATTTCTGGCCATCTTCAGGAGGGTTCTATCATGTTTTCAACCTATTACCGGAACTGGTTCCAAACTCGTTTCCGCCATCATCTTCCAGCGATACGACCTGATGCAAAATCATAACACTATAGAATATTATAAAACAGCTTCTGTTAAAACGATTTTCTTATGTCGAATTTCGAACAATCCATTATTGCCAGCCACAATATTAAGTAAATGTACTTCAACAAATAAAATTAACGCATTTTCAGCGATCTACATGGGTTGAGAAAAAGGTTCCCCAAAATATTGCTCACTTTTCTTATTCGTGTGAACAAGTTTACCCTATGACATTGTAATATTTTTTTGTGCGGTTTTGAAGAGACATTGATATACCGGTGAAAAAAATAAAGTCAGCTTTAAGATAAACTGTCAACTGTCTGTATGATGTTTGCGCGTATGTTTACACCATGTGGTTAAACTCAAATTAATTTGTAAACGTAAAACCAGCCATTTTCCGAAATGTTGAAATAACATGTGGTTTTTCCATTTCTTAAAAACGTCATCTGAGAATTCTGCTTAACAATCATAAATTATTACTACAATTTAATTAAGTATTTTTTATTCAATCGTCGTAAGTTCAAAACCGG